>JAFELO010000044.1:505856-574651 GCA_017140195.1 Eumaeus atala | reverse complement strand
TTATCACAGTCCACGGTCTTATACAGTACTGCTTCGCCGTACCGAGCACGCCTAGCCTCTGAACTTTACTCGAGATATCGACACCAAATACCGACACTAGCTGAGGCTATTTGGGAAGTGTTTCGAAATCGAGGAGAACCGTCAAAGGGTATCTCTTGCGGTAAATACGCAAACTTGTGTCTTCTTGGGGTTAAATTGGACTAGATTTAGATTTAGCTGGATAACAAAGACCCGAATACAGGCACAAGTTTATTCCGGTGCTCGTTTACTTCTTGCCGCAAAATATTGATGCTGCCAATGTATGGATCATCACCCGTGCTATCGCCTGTATAACAATGAATGCCACCTGTTTGAAGCATGTCATTGATATGCACGAACCAAATAACCTCTGAAACCCCGCGGTTGCCATGAGCCGCCTAAACTGAGTTGATCCGGATCTGTCAGCAACAGGGTATTGATACATGTACTGAGCCTTTATTTTGAAGAAGAGGAATGCATTTACGCATGATAACTGAGACCCTAGGTAGACCACCTGACCTATGTTGGACTCGACCATTGGGTAGCAATACCAACTAAACCCCTACGGGAGCCTTCAGCCGCTACAAGTGGAAGGTCCCGGATCTGCAGGCAACAGTACCCCTCCAGCGACAGGCTGGCCTCGGCGAAAAGGCTTCACCTCCTCGGAGACTGTCTAGCCACTCTATGACAGTCCCCACAACGCCGTGTCTTTGAAAGTGGAACGGGTTTCCATCCGGGCCCGCCACGGAACACAGGGGCACTACTGAAGGCACTGCAGACATCGCCTCTTTCGTACCCCCATTCGTCGTCGGCGGGGGGAGGTAGCGTCAGCAGCCTTCACTCTCTCACGCTCGTCGGCTTCCTTCTGGGACATGACGGTCTCGCAGAAGGAAGCCATTGTCTCATAGGACTCGTCGCTGCTGAGCATCGTGACGATGATGCTCGACTTTGACAAGTCCCCTCTGACAACTGATGTTTGATCGTGACACAGCGCTACGACGCCCATCCCGGTCACACCTCGAGGGTATGCTGTTCCGAGTCCACCGCCGCGTCACAATCGTGACAACGAGTCGTCGGTTCCCTGCGGCTCGTCCTACACAGATGCGCCTACGGCGCATCCACCGCTCGAGGTCCGGGCGCAATGCAGCCGTTATCTCCCTACCGTACGGCTGCCGCGACAGGTCCTCCCCCCCACCTCTACATTAACGCCGCAAACCCTAACTGGCGGATCCGTAGGATTCCGTTATGTGTGGGGCTCACGTCGAGAGCTCTCCTATCCGAGACATAGGAGCAGCTATCGGCAAGGACCTCCGCCACGAGTTCCCTTGGGGGATCACCGGCTAGGGCTGTCGCTGCAGCTCACGATACCGTACGGTACCCCTGAATCGACTTCACTGCGACGAACCTCTGCGCAGAGCGCAAATGGGCCTTATTTCTCGCAGTGAGACGATCCGCCCAAACCGGAGCACCGTATGTCGCCAATGGGTCCTCCGAGGTTCCGGAGGAGTCTGCCCAGCGCACTCGCCGCCATCACTAACACCATAGCGAAATGTGGGCCGAAGGTCTACCCTCCGTCAAGGATCAGCCCCAGATATTTGATGTGGGGGCTTAACCTGACGCTCTCCTCTCCGATCTGCAGAGCGGACCCCGGTGGGGATCCCTCGCGGCCGTGCCCGCGGAAGAGAAGGGCTTTGGTCTTTTCAAGTCTTACCCGAAGCCGCAACCTCTCTATGCGGCTGATCACGAGGTCAACGCCAGCCCCGGCCAGCCGCGCCACCCCCTTATAGTTTCGTCCCCGGGCAAATACGAGGGTGTCATCCGAGTGACAGATGACACCCATCCCGGGGAAGAGACTGCCTCACAGGTCCCACTCGTAGCCGACGTCCCACAGGATTGGTCCAAGTACATAACCCTGCGGGACGCCGCGCCTGACTCGCCGCCACTCCATGGAACCCGACCGGTTCTCGAGAGCCACTCTGCGACTGATGAGATATGCCTGCAACAGCCTTACGAGATAGGGAGGCACCCCGAAAAATTTCAGTGCCTCTGGTATCACGCTGTGCGGGAGACTACTTAAAGCGCTCGCGATGTCCAACGACACCGCGACCACCACATGCCCGTTTTGTTCACCCGTTACCACGCGCTTGAGGGCATCCATCGTCGACCGGCGTACACGGAACCAGAACTGTGACTCCGAGAGTCCGGGTCCCGCACCCTCCTCCAAATGCTGAACGAGATGGGAGGCCACAATCCGTTCTAAGGCCTTCCCAGTCACGTTCAGCACCACCACCGTTCAAACCGACGACGCCGAGTCCATTGGCCGCCCTGCCTTTGGAAGCAGGCAGAGCCGACCTCCTTCCATGCCCCCGGGAACTGACCAGACCGCAGGCAGCGGTCAAAAATTTCCCGGAGGCTATCACCGAGGTGCACGAGAGAGATCGCCAGCACTCTACCGTGCATCCCGTCTGGACCCGGTGCCCTATTCTTACTCTAGAGGCGTCAAAATCGCCTCCATTTCGGCCTCCGTGACGTCCACACCCGCTTCCTCGTCCGACGTCTGCCGATCCATCCTGGGGGCACCAAGCCCATGGGTATGTCGGGGAACAACTCCCCGACGATCCTCCCCTGTTGGTCCGGCTGGAGCATCTCCGTGTTGGGGACTGACTGGGCGCGGAGATCGTTCCGTGCCTACTTGTAAAGTCGGCTCTAGGAATCCCTCTCTAGATCCCTTACGAACTCTAGCTGGGCCTCCTCCTTGGCTCGGCAAATGGCCTGCTGCAGTATATGCACTTTTTCCACATAGACCCTGCGCAGCCTGTCGTCTCTGTCGACGTCCTGGGAGCGTCTTCGCCTGCTCCGGTTGTACTGCCTCCTGGCCCCGTTGCAGTCGGCTCGGAGACCGGATAATTCGGACGTCGACCTATAGAGCCCGCCACTGAGGCGGACTCTTTGCGGGCGGCATGGCCGCTCCACACACCGCAGTGAATGCGTCGCAGAGCCGACCAGCCGCCTAACCTAACTCTGACAGTGGCGGGAGACTCCAACGGCCGACGATGGCGGCCTCCTCTGCCGGCTCCCAGTTGAGCCTAGTGAGTGCCCAACGCGGAAACCGGCTCTTCCCGCTAGACGATGACGACGTTGACGTCAGACGAACGGAAGTCTCCGACAGGGACTCCAATATCTCCCTAATGTGGCCCTCCTAATTTTCGCGGCATATCCTCCCTTGAGATTGGTCGACCTACCAGCCAAGTCCAAAATCAGGTTTAAATTGGACTCCGCTGCCAACATGACCTCATTCGCCGCACATTGATCCGCATCTTCCAAGATCACCGGAGTCATCGCCTTGTTAACTCCGGCCTCCTTCTCCTTAAAGAATGCTCGCTTCCGCAGGACATCCTCAAATTCCTTCTCCCGATCATTATTCATTCGCTCCCTAAGAGCTACCCTCCGCCGGTCAATGAGTGCGACTTCCCTCGCTTGGACACACAGCGAGACCTCGTCACCACGGCCCTTTCATCATCAGAGCCAGATTCTACCTCGGAACCTTCCGTATAAAGGCGCTTGCGCCCTAACTCCGCCTCGGACAGTGATGCCAAGGACGATAAGTCCTCTAGCACCTTAATGTCTCCGTCGTCCACATGGCGACCCCCGCCACTTTCCCTCGAGGAACCCTTCCCACCCCCCAAAACCCATCCCCCCTGACATGTTCCCCTCACAAAAGGCAAAAACGCAACCAAAACAATAAGTAATAGAACAAAAACACCAAACAAAATTCCCGCAGAAGTTCAACCACGTTAAATTTGATGTAAACAAACTGCGGAAATCCCACCACACACGTCCGACACAGACACACACAAACATGAAACGCGGAACAACACCAGAATAACAAAGAAAATAAAAAATACGCCACAAGCAAGTCGCCTATACACCCCTGACCCGGGATCGCACGATCAAACCAGGACAAGTCTATATCGATGACTTACTGATTTTCCTAGCACAAGAGCCGAGTCATAAAAATATGAATATCTCTGGAACCCGATACCGCATCAGAAAATTTTTTGCAGACAAAAATCCGCCTTCCAAAGGGCTATCAAGCGACTGCAGTAACACCACAATCCAAATGGAAAAACAGAGTGGAATGCATTTACGCATGATACCTGGGAGCCCGGGTACATCCCCAGACCTATGTTGGACTCGGCCTTTGGGTAGCAATACCAACTAAGCCCCTACGAGAGCCTTCAGTGGAGGGTCCCGCTATTAGTGGAGGGTCCCGGATCTGCAGGCAACAGGACCCCTCCAGCAACAGGCTGGCCTCGGCGAAAAGGCCAGACTTCACCTCCTCGAGGACTGTCCGGCTACGCTGACATGATGACAGTGACAACCACGACGCCGTGTTATTGTGAAGTGGACCGGGTTCTAATCCCGGCCCGATACGGAACACAGGGGCACTATTGATGGTGCTGCAGATAGCGTCTCCTTCGTATCCCCATTCGTCGTCGGCGGGAGGAGGTCACGTCGGCAGCCTCCTCTCTCACCCGCACATGTACTGAGACTAGCTTAACCTAACTTGACACACATACACACCGCACTGAAGCACTTAACACACAGCAACACCTTCGAAACTAAAATGTCGTCGTTTTAACATATTTTTATTTAGCAAATGCAACAGAAAGTACCCCTGACATAACACGTTCATATTGTAAAATAATTGAACGACGCGTTTCATTCATCTTTTAGGTTTAAATATCCCGCTGTATAAGGAACGGGATATGATGGTAAAGCATCATCATCATTATCAGCCCTTATCGGTCCACTGATGAAAATAGGCCTCTTTATAGAACGCCAAGACGACGGCCAACGCATATTCAAAGCAATTATTCGGATGTTTATGAGCGTCGACATTCACCTTTAAAAATCTAAATACACGTCAAACTATGAAAAAATGCCTGATATTTTTTATAGTTTAGGGGACAAAATTTACAATTTTATTTTTATAGTTTAGGGAAGATACGAACATCATGATTCGTCAATGAGTCACCGGCTACTTACACACCGCATGAAACACATCACAGAATTTGTCACTTTACGCCGGTATCATGTGAGCGAGTGGTACCTCCCCGGTCGTGCCGTCCCAATTCCGCCGCAATGCTGCAAGGTCATGCAGGTCTTGCTATATCAAATATACCTAATATACTATAACGAGTTATATATATTAAGAATATCTGCCAGCAAAGCAAACGTAGCGGAGTAGAAGAAATACTGGGATCATTTCGCATTTTAATCGCTGAGCCACAAATTCCTGGGCCTAATGTCTTGTTACAATCTTTAGACATACACTCCCTTTATATTAAATTCAGTACATATGTATACTTATATAGTAAACCTGAAGAGTTTATTTGTTTATTTTCACTTGCTAATCACTAGATGTACATGTCGGATAAAAATGTGTATGACAGCTGCATTCATGAGTATAGTCTATAAACCATGACACTATCAATAGGTTCGTAGTTATGTGAGTGAAACGCGAGGCGCCGCTAGTTTGCTATATGAATATTTTATTTTGTTCGTTTGTAATTTTTCGAGCAAAACCCACTGAGCGAATTCTAATTTAGTTTGGCATAGATAAATATAGATTATAATATGGAACATCATTAAATACTTATCAACCCGAAGATAATGTTTCCCTCAGGATAAATATTACGTAACTAAAACTGCGGGCACAGTTAGTAACAAAAATACAAAATAATCATGGTGGGGCTTTTACCATACCATTACCAATCATAAGTAGTGGAAACACTTATTTTTGCACTTGGTTTTATGGTCCCCGCAGATCGTTGGTTAGCGCGCAGGCCAGTTTTCAACAATTTTAGCCGATCCGCATTGGCGACATAGTATTCACACCAGGGGTGATTGTAGAGGATAGGTACTACATTTATTACATAATAAATCGATTACAGCCTTTGATTAACCATACATCCACAGTGAAAACATCCTCATGAGATGTGTTCTTCGCTGTTAGTTTGGGTAGTCTTTAGCTATGTTTTATTTTCGTCCCTTATTCAAGCTATTTAGTGTTTAAATTAGATTGAATTATCTTAATCTTTAGAACTTTTTTCATAATTCTTTGTACGTATTAGAGTGTTGACACATAATTTTGTCAATTTTAATTTCATATATAATGTGTAGTTGATCAAAAAAAACACCTAAAACAATTTTAAATACTTTTTGATTTTTTCGTTATAAAAACTTAATAACAAATAAACGTGTATAACGTAATAGTAATAACAAAGGAACTAATTCATTTTCGTCGCTCCAAAGCAACGGAAAAACAATTTTTATTCTTCTTTATTCGTGTATTAACTATACATACTGGAGTACACTTTGCCTCATCACAAAAGAGTCACATTATATTACGATTTTATTTTGTTTAGAGCTTATTTTATGTGAAGATATAGCTGAAATTACAAATTATTATATCATCGTAATCAGCTGGAGGACATCCGAACAAAGGCCACCTCAGAAACAGCCTCTTACTCTAACGTCCAGCCCCGTGATTTTACCTAGTCAATCTACCTGGTAGGAAGTCGTTCAGTTATAGATACATCAGTAAACGTGCTCGCTAATATATTATATACCTACTAAATCTGAAAAATACAGATTAAGCACACTAAAAAGCCACTGGAGAATCCGGGGGACTGCAAGGGCACACGGCGAATGATAATGGGTCGGCTGTCATATGTAAGCAGGACATAATATCATTTCTGTAGTGTCGCCAGATCGAGCCGTCACAGAGGACTGTCGGACACGCGATACTATTATATATAATGCCCCAATAAAGTGATAACATTCCTTCCTCCTTAGTTCTTTCTTTCCAATGTAGATATTTTAACTGCAGATGTTTATAGAGGTCATTATGGTAGTCTTGCTATTTGTGTAACCTGTAACACTTAGGATAGGTATGTCATAAGTATTAGAAGTTGATGTTTTATTGTATGTTCATCATACAATAAAACATCAACTTCTAATGCAATTTTATTTTTGAGTTTTGTTGTATCCTATTGATATGATAAAAAGATGTATATTTCAAAGCACACCTCTATATGAAGTATAAACACTTATATAACAGTAATTGAATTAAGGTACCCTACAAAGATAATATACTGAAACGAACGTGTTACGATGAAAATGAGAAGGATTTATGGCACAACACAGCAATATCGTTTTCCTTATTCCTGACTCGACATCCCGTAAGCTGCGGGTAGGAATAGGGATACAACGCAGCAAAATGGCGTATAATATATTAAAACGAGAGGTGTTACTGAGTTATGACTGCATCTACGAACCAAAAAGTAATATTGTCATTTTCTACTACTTTAATCGTATATATGTATACACGTATACGTGTATATATGTATAAGATGCACGTCAAATGTCTGCCAAATAAATGGATGTGGCTCAATCTTGTCTCCAGCTCATTGCCAAGTCTGATGTGGGCAAAGCCAAATATATAATTAAGAAAAGTACTTAATGGAAACGCTCTTCTCGTACTATAATACTTTAAAGTGTTTATTGCGTTTTAAAGCTTTTAATATAGTTTATTATGTGTAAAAGTTATATTTCTGGCGTTTGCACGATAGCACTTGCATTTGTAGATTAAAATATTATATTATATATTACAGGAAGCTCAAGCAAAAGTTTTGTTTTGTTGCAACGAAAATGCATTTACGCACCGTCCAACTATCCCCTGGTGAACCGGTGTGTCTATTTTGAAACGTATTGTTCGTGGCCGCTGGGAATCACCCAACCAATCAAAATACTAAAAAAAGCTTATCTCCTTTCCAGCACCGGATATAACCGTAACGGTTCGGCGGGAGAGAGTATCTGTTCCTTTGTCCTCGTCTAACACATAAACCACATGCGGTCTCAAAAACAATACAAATACAGCATTCGTATGAAAATAAGTAAAATATAAGTGAAATTTTCTTGCTTTTTAGTTTTCATAACCTTATGGTTTACATTTATATGTAGTGCGTGAAAACACTCATTTATCTTTTGTTCTTATTACTACTATTACATAATACACAGCTTTAATTCGGGAAATATAAGCGCTTATTCTCACTTACGCAAATGCTTTTACAATTTGCCTTAAGAGTTCTTTTCTTTCGTTAAACATGTAAGATAGATATATGTAAGCGATGAAAATTAATGGGATACGTGTACTGAAACTTGTACCTTAAGCTTAGAGTTGAACATTGTGTGGCACAAACCTGGTCCCCCGTCTGTGAGCCCAGCTGTTGACAGATGGCGACAGGGGGAATCTCTTTCTGTCCTGTCTCCTCAGTCCTTAACTCGATTCGCCAAACAAATAAAAGATGTGACACCGCTTCACTTATTGAGAATAAAAAGGGCATTAGAGTAATACAGAAGCGACGGAAGAGATGGGCGTTTAATGTAAATAATGTCTTCGGCATGGTATTCTTGTGTATGTATGAAAAACTACATAAAACTACATAATAGTATAAACGTGTTTTATTTACTTCAGTTTGTGATATATGCTTTTTAATTCAATTTGCAAGCTCGCAATATCGCTAACAAAATGATATACAACTTTTTAATGCCCATATAAGTACGATAATTGTTATGCAGGCCCGTTCCCCCTTTTTACTTCCTCCCCATCTATAGGCCACCAGAAACTTGCAAACAATAAGAAACGTGACGTGAGCGAGAGGTAGCACCCCTGTAATCGCGGCCTAATGTGGCTGCGATGCGCCTGCATGACGCAAATTAAGCCTCATGTGCATAGCTTAAATCTCTGTTAATGACTCAAATCTCAAATAAGAGCCCTTTTATGTGGATCGCTGTTCTAGTTTCGGAAAACATCTCCTAGTGCCTGAAGTTGTTTTTCTCACTCCGCAACTAACACTGTAATGGGCCCGTTAGTCTGCTGCTGGCAAACGATTATGGGTAAAGTTGGTCTCAACAAAAATTCCCACACAAAGTAAATCAATGATTTGTCCGATGGCTTTGAAAATACGAATATTTATTTACTTTCGGTCTTAAGTCTTATGGCTACATTCGTTTCTTGGGGTGGTTACGTTGTAATGCTTGATGACCGAGAGAATAAATAAAATATACACATAATGTAATGAAACAGTAAAAAGTGTCTGTATATTAAATATTTTTCAAAAAATAATAATATAACATGATAAGGAAACAATAGTAGAGAAACAAATTGAAAACAGTATGTTTGTCTATTTGTACACGATATTCTCCGGAACTAATGCACGGATTTGAATGGTTTCTTTTCTCTAGTTAACAAGCCAGGGCCACACATACGAGGCGTAACAAGAGGCACATTTGCGCACGAGAGCACTCGTTACGCTACAACAAATAAGTTTGTGATGGTATTTTTCTGTTCATGTTAGATTATATTAACCCTTTTCTTTTGTTGAACAGTGGGCCCTGGGTAGGGTCCAGTGGTATGGGGGGCTCCCGGGACAGTATAGTGCCGAATAACCACAAAGTCCACCGCGAGTGTCATCAGTACCGCATTTGGTGATGTGCCCCGGAAATCCCATAATGAGGGCAACTCGACGGCTAGTCGGCCCCCGAAGGGACCGTTGCCACCTCCACTGATGGGGTTGTCCCACGCCACAGGCCAACGCCTTCAAGTATGGGACAGTGCAATGGGATAAGGTTCCCATTCTCGCCCAATGCCCCGTGCGCAAAAGCGCTGCCTAATTTTCTCGTTTGTCCCCTCTCCTTATAGGAGCGGTACAAAGATCACCTATCTCCTCGGTTCAATTGGCTTCGCCCAAGGTTTCTAGGTTTACCCCAGGCTACTGAGCAACACCGCCACGACAAGGCTTGAACCGTGGTAGGGAGATTATGTTAAGTTTTTTTTCTGTATTATTATATTTCCGTTTTTAATTTTTACTGAGAGCCAAGACGACCGCCAACCCTTATTCAAAGCAATTATTTGGATGTTCTTGAGCGTCGATATTCACCTTTAAATTTAAATACACGTCACACTATGAAAAAATGCCTGATATTCATTTACAATTTTATTTTTATAGTTTAGAGGACATACGAGTAATTCAAGCCTTAATATGGCTACCTACTCCCAAAAAACATCGGCACAATTACTATGCCGATGCCTTGCTCCCCTTTTCACCCTTTCGTCAATGATTCATCGGCTACTTACAAACCAAATGAAACGCATCACCGAATTTGTCGTGTTGTGCCGGCCCAATTCCGCTGCAATGATGCAAGGTAATGCATTGCTCTTACTATATCTAATATACCTAATATAGTATAACGAGCTATATACATTAAGAATATCTGCCGGCAAAGCAAACGTAGCTGAGTATTAGAGATACCGGGATCATTTCGCATTTTAATCACTGAGCCACAAATTCCTAGGCCGAATGTTTTGTCACAATCTTTAAACATACACTCCCTTTATTTTAAATTCAGTACATATCTATACTTATAAAATAAAACTGAAGAGTGTCATTTGTTTATTTTCACGGGCTAATCACTGGATGTACATGTTGGATAAAAATGTGTATGATAGCTGCTTCCTGAGGATAGATAAACCAGACACTACCAATATGTTCGTAGTTATGTGAGTGAAACGCGGGGCGCCGCTAGTTCGCTATATGAATATCTGTTATTCTCAAAAGAACAATCTTTTAGTATTTATTTTATTCTTTGTGACTTATAAAATCATCACTATTAAAATTTGTATCTTGTTATTGTATACGAGGCAACGAAGAGTCACAACTTTGTGATCTCTGATGCTGCTCTTTTTTCTTCCTTCCCACAAACCAGAACCGGTGGCACCGGAAATTCATAAAACTTTTACTCGATCGTGCCGGTCCGATTCAGATGCAATGTAGTATCGTTGTACTCGTATCATCCCCTCCCCTAATGAGCCACCGGCTACTCACTCACAATCCGCACGAAACGCGACAGCGACGCTGTCACTGCACGCCGGTATCAAGTGAGCGAGAGGTACTTCCCCGGTCGTTCCCGCCCCATTCCGCTGTGTAATGTCCGCACCTAATCCGCATAGCACAACCATTTCCTAAAAATACATAACATAATACAATATAATACATAATACAATTCCAGCAAATGAAATGAAAAATATCCGAAACTTGGTAATTTTTAGTTACACCATAAAAAAACTTATAATAGATTTATATACCTGTTTTATACAAAATAATTTCATTTCTTACGGTATTGGGAAGCAAACTGGCAATTGGAGCGTTTTGATGACTACTGTCACCCACAGGCATTATTGACACACAGACTCGTTATCCACCTTTTCTTTTGTTGACGCAGGGAAACGCATTTACTCCCTCACCGGCCGTGGGTGGGGTACAGTGGTGTGTGGGACTCGCGGCACATGACATTACCGAACACCCACAAAAATCACCGCGAGTACCATCAGTACCGCCTTTGGCGCCCCGGAACAACAATCATCAGGGCACCTCGACGGCTAGTCAGCCCCTTAAGGGACCAAGTCCACCTCGAAAAATGGGGTTGCCCAGGTCAACACCACCGACTTTGGGACAGCGCAATGGGATGAGGTTAGGTCCCCTGTCCTTATAAGAGGGGTACCGATAAAGATTCCTCCTCCAGAACTTTAAGCGCTCTTCTTATAAGAGGGGTGCGAAAATCCCCCTCGGTTCAATTGGCTTCGCCTGGGTTCACCGCAGGCTACTTAGCCCCACCGCCACGACAAGGCTTGCACCATGGTGGAGAGACGCGTTATCCACCTGCCCTACTCCCCTCCAATGGGCTTCTGGATGTTACGCCTGTCGCTTCACCATGGCACTTGCAATCTTACCGTCGTGTGTCAATGTTCTACATTATTAAGATAACAAAAACCAAATGTTCACACATTTTCCATCGTAAATATGTCGATAATCTATATGAAGATATCGTGGCACTGAAGTACCCAAATGCATAAATAGAATAACTGCAACGACAATTAAAAAAATAATATTAAAAAAAAAATATTCTTAAATCTTAAAACCTATAATAACACAATAATAACGCTCGCCTTAAAAACATCTCTCTCTCTCTCTCTCTCTCTCTCTCTGTAGAATCCCGCCACAAAGGTAATTAATTTAAATTCTCTCTGGGTTCCGTTGCAGGTCCATTTACGAAAGAAGTTGTTAGCTACTGACACTAATTGAGATTTAACTGAGGTTAAGTGTAGAGCAGCGCGCGTGGTGGTTTATACTTTGATTGTTTATGCGTTGGGTGGGTTAGTTTTTTTAACGCTTTGTAAGTTTCAACGGCGCGTGTCTACATTAATTATTATATAATTTTAATCTAACAGATTGGAAGTACATTTATTCACTGCTTGACAACACCGCAGACAAAGTGATTAACATATAGGAAAAAAAATGAAAAAGCACTATTGGTGTCTATAGTTTACGCGAATGTTACTCATTACACGATTTATTTAATTATTTAACTATCCCGACGTCCTAGAATCTTCAGTGCAGTCATCGCTTCAGAAGGCGCCCCAGTCCATGGTCGCTGTAAATTTTCTGAAACTTCGGAGTAGTTAAATAATTAAATAAACCGCGATAAAATCCGTAAAAGTAATTTTATTGTAATGGAAAAGCAAATCAAATACAGTAGGTACTTAGGTAGGGTATTAATTAATTGTTATTTAGTAGTAATGTTTACCTACTTATTGGAAGACACCACATAGACATAGATAAAGTGTATAAAACTAAACAAGCGGACTGTTACATCACTTGACAGAAAGCTGACGTGCATAGAAATTAGTATAACCAGTGTGCAGATACAAAGTATTGTACATTTCCCGTCCCGTACTGTACGAGAAATGTACGTTTCCTGTAGAGTTGCACCGGTTTACAATAATTGCACAGGTAATTGCTTACTTTTTTCGTACTACTTACGTAAACACTTGAGTAAATAAACTTTATATGCTATTTCCACAATTATTTAATTTTCAATTTACATTTAGGACCTGTTACGACTTATCATCATCAGGCACATTTATTCAAGTGTTTACATGAATTTCCACATACAATCCACACACAAAACATTTAATCAACTACCCATGGCGGCAGCGTGCGAGCGAGAGGTAACTCCACGGTGATGCAAACCCATTTCTGCTGCAATACAGCATGGCACTATCTCTTACTACAAATGCATTTAGTAAAAGTAAACAGAGTCACAGGTAAATCCTATGCACAGTGTATACTACGTTACCAACTCCTCGTCAAGTGAAACGAATGAAAGTACTCGGAACAAAATTGTTTTATTTCGCAACATAAAATTTCCACTCGCGAAATAATGAAAGGTAGTTAAAACTTTGTGTTTTCCAGTAAACTCAACTAAATAGTTAAACATAAATATGTTCGAGTATATTTTGCGATCAAAAAGTTATGTTGTTGCGTTACAATTTACTTTTGTGAAATTCGTTTGTATTTTGATAATAATAGATTAGAGGTAAATTTAATTATACGTCAAGCATTAATTTAACGTGTAGAGGTCAAATAAATCGGATCACGTGATCGCAAGCCGACATCCACATACATCCGTGTGGCCAGAGGTGATAATTATACTATTCCGTCTTCACTGATTTC
The DNA here is from genome assembly GCA_017140195.1 of Eumaeus atala. Taxonomy (NCBI): domain Eukaryota; kingdom Metazoa; phylum Arthropoda; class Insecta; order Lepidoptera; family Lycaenidae; genus Eumaeus; species Eumaeus atala. Next base: position 560,993 of record JAFELO010000044.1, on the reverse strand, counting down.
TAAGTTAGGCCCTCCAAACTCTCACAGATCGCGGTACACGGTCACTTCACACCTGTGCTATAATATGAGCGAGAATACTTTCCAGTTCGTGTTGCCCAATGAGGCTGCAATGCAGTATGTATATTACTGTTTTTACGGTTGGAATTTTTCAAGCTAAAACCTCTGAACGAATTCGAATGTAATTTGGCACAAATATAGATTATAATATGGAATAACATTAAATACTTTTTATGTATAAAATATATAAAAAAATGTTTCCCTTAGGATAAATATTAGATGACAAATACTGCGGGTGCAGCTTGTAACTAAAATACAAAAAACATAGGTAGTTAGAGTATTACCGCTGTGTAAAACTGGCACTAACTACCATTGTAGTTACGGGTAACTCATTAAATGTAACTGTGCTGGTCCGTCGAGATATAAAAAGGACGTAACTTCCTAACTTTTAACGATGTTGTCTGTGCGAATGTTTATGTCCAAAACATGTTACTAATGTTATAAATGTGAACGTTTGGATAAATTGTATGGACGTTTGTTACGCAATTACATTAAAATTACGGAGCTACTTTTACCATACCATTTCCCTTTTTTTTTTCTTTTACTTTTTTTTTGTAGATGCGGGGAAGAGCATTTACATGAATTCACCGGCCCAGGGTGGGGTCTAGTGGTGTGGGCTCGCGGCACATCATGGTGCTGAATACCTAACCTCCACAAAAACCACCGCCAGTGCCATCAGTGCCGCCTTTTGTGAGGTGCCCCGGAACAATAAATCATTAAGGCACCTCAACGGCCAGTCAGCCCCCAAAGAGACCGACGCCACCTTCATAGGTGGGATTGTCTCTCACCACAGGACAACCCCACCAGGTTTGGGATGCAATTCAAGCCAGTGCAGTGGGGGGTTTTCATCTTAGCCACTTGCACTGTACGCAAAATTGCAGCCTCCTTTTGCTCTTTTGTCCCCGCTTTTTATAAGGGGCGTAAAAAGAGGGGGAGCGAGGGGTACAAAGAGCAGCCCGTTACTTAGTTCAATTGGCTTCGCCCAAGGTGTATCAATTTAACCCAGGCTACTGATCCCCACCACCACGACGAGGCTTGAACAAAGCGGGGACTGAAAGACCTGCCTCAATCATTCTTGCCCACGTCATATACAATGTAGGGACGCCACTTCTTACAAATTCAATTGCCACGAGTCAATTTTTTTAATATAAACACAACAAAAAATTTGTGCGAAGAAAACATGAGGACTATACACATAAAATACAGTAATAAATGGGAAAGTTTTACTCCCCGGCACAAGCAGCAGTCCTCCCCGCCCTGTCCGGGTTATCTCGCAATACATTACGACCATTATCGTTATCAGACCACAGCTGATCAGCGGTAGCCACTAAACAATCAGTTTTAAACATGATCATGGTAACGTATGTTATATTGCAAACCTAAATGAAAGATATTGTGACTGCTGGATGACAGCCGGTTGGTCTGACATGAGCGATGACAATGTGCTTTCGCGTTTTATGCGGTAGGTGTAGTATTATTCACTTTGTATAAATTCTTCGCGATGGACAATGTCTAACTACTTCTCTTTTTCTTGTTAACTTACCGATCACAAGACACCGTCCTTAATGAACAGCTATGCTGTCTCGTTTCGTGCGGTTTGAGAGTATCGGGTAAAGCAGACAGTAATGGTCGATGGGCTCTGCTTTCACGTTTGTCAACATATTCTATAAAAAATTATATTCCACGAGTGTGTGCAAACATGATTACGCTTCCCTCATTGTCCTGTTTGGATCGAACGGTACTCCGGCACGACCGAAGGGAAATCATGCGAAAAACTGACGGCTAAACGTGCTCTCAGAGGTACGGGGCATAACGCCGCATTTCGTGCGTTTTGAGAGTGTCGGGTAAAGCAGCCAGTAATCGTCGATGGGCTCTGCTTTCGCGTTTGTCAACATATTCTATAAAAAATTATATTCCACGAGTGTGTGCAAACTTGATTACGCTTCCCTAATTGTCCTGTTTGGATCGAACGGTACTCCGGCACGACCGAAGTGAAATCATGCGCAAAACTGACGGCTAAACGTGCTCTCAGAGGTACGGGGCGTTACGCCGCCAACTTCCCAACTTTCATGTAATATTTCTTAGAAATTGAATAATCCCAATAGCACTTTTCAGTCCAACCAACACATTGTGAAATATGCCACTAGGCCTCCCACCTAACACCAATGCTAGAAATTAATTTATTGTTTAGATATATAAATACATCTCATTAAACGCGGCACAGCTGCTGTGCTCTCACTGCTAATCACTTTCGCCTGACAGAATGTTGAAACAAATGTTTACCACGAATCGCACCAGAAGCGATTTGAATTCACGAGGATTACTGTATGTAGGTACGAGTATCAAATGTTACATATGGTATAGTTCATACTGTAACAATTATATTTTGAAACTTAAAGATTTTATAAAAAAGTATATCTGCCATTTTTGACTGTAAGGCTTAATGTTCTCTATGTTGAAGAAATGTCACACCTTTTGCTTTTGGCGATGGCGAGGATGGATATAATTGCGATTGCGATGGCTGACGCTATTTGCCATCGCGAAACTATAATTAAGTAGTTTTTTTCTCTTCAGCCAAGAACTTATATATTCGTGTCACAATACACGAATTAATATTTCATTAAAAGGGTGAGTTCATGATTTCTTACCGACGCCATGTTTCATTGTTGTTTTGATCTTAAATTCTATTCAATTGTAACAGACTTTATATATTGACTGATTTTAGTTGGCTCATGAAGCCAAGATAATGTTAACCTTATTGGTTGTGTGTTCCATTTCGGAGCTCTATTCCCTTTAAATTTTATTTTTCTTTTTGTTAAACGCTATAATTTTCAAATATATTGCATGTAAGGAATGAAGGACAATCAACACAATGAAGAGAAGCAAACAATAATTATATATATAAAGGACCATCTCAGTTGCAGCCGGAAGTCTCGGACAACTACCAGAGACTTCATACCCTCACCTTCTTACTAACCAATAACAAAAACTGTATTAATTCCATTGTTGTCCTCGTACTACTCTAATTCTGTCCTGGATTGTGAATGTGGAAAGACCAATCAAATAAATGTATGTAAAAGTCTTAACCAAACCTGTAGTCAAATTATGGAATATTATAGAATAAGACTGTAACAATACCTATACCACAGGCTTTCAAATTATATATTACATATACAAGGTATTTTGTAAGACATTGTACAAAATTACAGAACATTTTCAGAACTCGATCCTGCTTCCGAATATGTAAAAAGTATATTTTTAAATTTGACCTAATTTTGTTTGAAATACTTACCATACGGTTACCTAGGCAGGGCGGCCGCTACTCTCCCATACAGTTGACGCGCACGCGGCTTTTTTTAGTTTGGCCATTGCTTGTTTCTAGCGGCATCATGCGGTGTGCATATACTCAAAAAATATTTATGTACATATTGTTGAAGTATAAATTTCTATATGAAGAGAACACAAATGAGACACAGTGTATGAATTCGATATGAGTTTGAGGGGACTTTGAAAGACTGCCAATTTATATATGCAATTTGCGGAGGCAAAAAATCATATCACACCTCCTGAAGCATAATTACAGATTCATACTTTCTCTCGATCACAACGAGGAACTGATTATGAAGAGACCGGAACTTGTGGTTAATACTAGCTGTAGAAAGTAGTAACCCAAATCACACCATAATTGATCTCACGAGCGATGATACGGTCTGATGATCCGAAAATGACAAGCAGAAATAATTTTAAAAATGTATTAAAATCCAAAAGCATATTAAGAAACCTAAACGATTTCTAACTTGTAACAAAAAAATATACATAAGCTGGCCAAGGCTACTACGTTTTGGTTATCTAGCCATAAAAGGGATATATTATCAGTAATATACTGTGGAAAATCATTGACTGAAATTTGCGGTTTTCGTCCTTTTGGATTTCCAACATGCAGTCCCTCCGATTCAATAGCTTCCACCGCTTTTTTTATTAAGACCCGAATTGGCAGTTTTTTTTACACCTCGAATACATTATATCCAAGGCCGCAAATTCACAGCAATTGAAACCACAAAAGGCATTTCCAGTACAGGAGGGCAAAGGAGAAATTTGAGCCCTTTCCTTTTTGTATGGTATAGAATAGAGTTTGAAAAACTTCAGACGAGTTTATGGCCTCCATAAGAGCCTGCTTTGTTTTCGTCGAAGAATTTGGTTCTGACGATTATTCTTCCGTTGGGTGGACTACTACGCACGGAAGGGGATTACGCATTGCTATAGGCGGAGTCAATTTTGATAATCTTAGCTGTATTCCTCGGATTAGGAAACGGAAAATGACGCTGGCTTTGATGCTTTTTGGATATTTTGTGATTCGATAATTTCGCGTTGCGTTTCAGCGATTTTTGCTTATGGTGCGAAAGGACAAGGTTGTTGCAACTTCTTGAGTCACTTCCATAGTTCGCGCTCGAATCGAATCGAATCTAAGTTTCATAATTGCCAATATGTTCATCACAGACAAAGTAGACTATTAAGAGTAAAATAATTTTGCAAATCAGTTCAGTAGTTTCGGAGCCCATTCAATGCAAAAAAACGAAGAATAAAATGTTTCCTCATTAGAATATCAGTGAAAGTATAGTCTTTTCACTAACGACAGCTGCGACAGCTGCGACAGCTAGTGCCTGTGTGAGATATTCAACGAGGCATCAGCGTCCATGAGACGGTAGTGTGCATCCCTATGTAATATAGCTGTTATTACACACGTAGACGTTTTTCACCTACAGCTTATGGTGTAGCACCCATCTCTCTGCTTAATGTCCTCACGTACCATACTGTCGTTAAGTGTAAGCAACAATCATCATCATCAATGTGCATCGGTCCACTGCGGAATATGTATCATATTAAATGAGCACATAATAGCCTCCTGCGACTCGCATCCATCCCTGATGGGTTACATATTAACAAATTATATGTATGCACATTATATGCAAGGCCGAAAATCCGAAACAATTAAAACCATAATAGGTTTTTTATAGCATAAACTAGAAATTTAAACCATTATCTTTTTGTATAGTAAAGGAGGGGCTAATGAGCTATTGGAACGTCTTCATGAATACCGACGCCCAGAGACATCCACATTGTAGCTGTCATGCAGATGGTGTACCCACCCTTTAATAATTTTTATAAGTTTTACAAAAATAATATATATTATTGTGATAATTTTGGAAAATGAAACACTTTTTACGAGTTAGTATATTGCACACTAAATGACAGCTACGCTGTGATTTATACATGGATAAATATGAACTTTGGTAGTCATTAAGAGGCTCCGGCTACTCGTTTCTCTTTTATTTGAATACAAGAGAAACTTTCTTGAGAAAGGCCCCAATCATGATGAATAACACCCATTACGGCCTAATTATTGAAGGGGAGGAACTCCGACTCCCACAGTACTTTGATCAGTGCCAAGAACACTCCTGTAAATAACAGCTCCTATGCAAACAATAGTTAACATTTAATCAACCTGTTGAATGAGCCCCTTTTTATTTATAGGGTATAGAATCGGAGAAACAATTACGTCATTCGCTTGTTCCTTCTCATCTCCATCAGCACTCAATATACTAATAATGCAAAGCCGAAGAGTTTGTTGGTTTGAACACGCTTACCTCAGGAGCTACTGGCTGATTTGGAAAGATTATTTTATGTTGAATTGCCCATTTATTTATTAAGTTTATAGGCTATATACCATGACGCTACGACTAATACGACTGGAGTCATATGGGTTAAACCATGGGGTGATGCTAGTAAAATACAAAATATTAATCATCTTGAAATCAACTTGAAATTTGGCAGACATCATCTCGAGGGTGCAGAAATTGGCTCAAAACGAATCTAACAAAATAGGTGGAGTGTGCGGGACTATCATTGGAGTGAAATACAACCGCATGATTTCATCTCCTCTCAATGATAAGTATAAATGCCATGTTACACTGTGGGTAGCCGGTGGCCCACTGGAGGAGTGAGGGAAAGAACAACGCATTTGTATACCTGTTACACGGATGTATACGGGCGTTGCAGTAGTCAAAAGGCTTTGACTGATCGTTTGGCCCCCGTAAAATATAATTAACAAATAAAATTTTGACTAAACTTGACATTTATAAACTAAAAACGTAGGAAAGATCGAAATGAATATCTCAATGTCCTATCAGGTGCCGATTTCCAGGCGCTCCTTTTCTGGAGTGCGATACATAAATAATGGAGCACTTATACTAAGGAAGCCATCAGGAAACATCTTCAAAGAGCGACGGAGCTTTTTTAGACGTAATCACAAAAGGGTCAGAGTCGATCCCCGCCGACAACATGACTATAAATATTTTACACGTAGTGTCTTCCTCGATTTATTGGACTACACTAAGATTAATAGATGTCAATCATGACCACGGGTGGACCCATTTAGAATCATTTTGTTTTCTTCTCTGTTTTGTAATGTTTTTGAGCAGCATACTCCTTACAACATCAGAATATTTTTAAATATGTATTAATAGTATTTATTTTATGATTTTAACAAAAACAAAAAAATTACTTTGTGCAGACTTGCGACTATATTATAAATATTATACAAATAAATGTATAAATCACCCAACTCCAGCAAATTTATCAACAAATGCCAAGGATCGCACAAAAAAATTGTGCTCCTAAATTATAATAGTACGTGTTTGTGTTTGATAGTGAATTATTTGGACCCGTGAGTAGAAATGGAGAGAGTCACAAAGAATACGAGATAATGAATTTGGTAGCAAGTCTCGATTCATAGGTAATAGATGAATTAGAAGGTCTACATTATTTGCTTATTTTAATACATGATTAATGGTCTAAACTATAAATGTAAATATTCAATTCCGCCCTACGCAAAATCGCCTAGAACCGATTTTTTTTTATTAAACCTTAGTATTCAAAAGGTGGGTTTGTACTGGCTGTCAAAAATGCCAAACATTTGAGCTTTATTAACTTGGCATTACTGTAGCTATTCGTTTTTAATTGTCATTGATAAAATTGTTTTGATGAGGGCCGATGTTATTTATTCAATATCATAACAGAAAAAATATTATGTTTTAGTTCATCCATGAACATCCACATAATTACTATGCTGATCCCTTTACCCTCCCTCGCATGATGAAAAAAAAAATGAGACACCGAAGATATAACATTATCGTGTTAGCGAGAGCCACCTCCCCAGTAGTGCAGGCGCAATTCCACTGCAATGCTGCATGGCACACCACTCGTAGTTTGGTGCGTTGTTCTCTCCCCTTGAGCCAAACGATAGCAAACCGAGCGGAACACAACGATCCTAGGAAGCCTCTAACTGAGTATTTCAGGACTAGGTAACAATAGATACATTACCGCGACATTAGATCTAAGGCCTCGGCAATAGCAGACGTCGCATTCCTTACGAAGAAAATATAGTTATCAATTTCAAATAAAAACGAAAAATAAAAAAGTTAAATTAAATCAAATATTTTACGTTACATAAGGGATTTAAGAAACGGTTGAGGTCTGTAATGAAAATAGTAATATTTTACTTTATCGCCAAAATATTGCAATTTACAGCACTTTGATGCCTTTACCTTAGGATATAAAAGATCAAGCAATCATCATCTCGCTAAATTACTAAGCTTTACGAATTTGCTTGATGATAAAATGAACACCCCTTTTTCCCTATTTCCATTTTTATAATACGGTTCACGTGTATATAATAATAAGGATTTTTAGATCGTTAAAATGAAACGATGGGAATAAAAGCATTGTTTAATGACCGGCAGTGTTTTGTTTTACGCGTATGTCTTATTACATTTATTTTCATTTCATTAAATCGTAGTGGATTTTGGTTTTGATGCTAGTACAATAAATTCTGGGATTATCGATTACGTTTTTGTTATGTTAACTCCGCATCCATATTTCAGAGTTTATATACTCCATATAATTGTTTATACTGTACAGTTTTATCGATACATTTCTAATGTAACTTAAACATCTACATGTAACTAGGAGCTACGTCTGAACCGAAGATAAACGAGCTTGCTGACCGTCGTGATTGTCTACTGGTAACAATATGTTTAACTTCGACACCATAAAGCTGTTAAAAATAACCCTTAAAAAGGGTTATTTGTCTATTGTGGATATGATTTTATTCACATATATCTTTGCGTAATATAATTATATTTCATTAGTATTATAAATAATATATTGAGCACCAAAAATAAGAGAAACATAAATAAGATAATTTATCGTGAAAAATGTTTATCTGATAATAATTATTGTTATCTATAAATATTACAAAACAAAATCCCCAAAAGATAACGCCTGTACATGATCGATTCTCACAAAGTCAATTGAACCGGTTTTCGTACACCAATTGATAGAGCGATTCCGCACGGTCTCGCAGAAGGAAGCCATCGCCTTGTAGGACTCGTCGCTGCCGAGCATCGCGAGGATGATGCTCGACTTTGACAAGTCCCCTCCGACAACTGATATCAAATCGTGACGCAGCGCCGCCCATCTCGGGCACACCTCGAAGGTGTGCTGGTCCGAGTCCGCCGCCGCGTCACAATCAAGACAACGAGTCGTCAGCTCCCTGCGGGCCATCTTGCACAGATACTCACCGAAGCAACCATGCCCGGTGAGCACCTGCGTTAGACGGAAGGTGGGGGGTTTGCGCCTACGGCGCATCCACCGCTCCAGGACCGGGCGCAAGGCAGCCGTCAACTCTCTAATTTACAGCTGCCGCGCCAGGTCCTCCCCCCACCTCTGCATTAACGCCACATACCCTAGCCGGCGAATCCGTAGGATCTCGCCATGCGTGGGTTCAGGCCGAGAGCCCTCCTATCCGAGACATAGGAGCAGCTCTCGGCAAGAACTTCAGCCACTAACTCCCACGGGGGATCGCCGGCTAGGGCTGTCGCTGCAGCCCACGATACCGTACGGTACCCCCGGACCGACCTCACTGCGACGACCCTCTGCGCAGAGCGCAGATGGGCCCTATTCCTCGCAGTGAGACGGTCCACCCAAACCGGGGCACCGTACGTCGCCATACTCCAACAGACACCGGAGTACAGCTGCCTGCAGGCGGCGCTGGATCCTCCGATGTTCGGAAGGAGTCTGCCCAGCGCACTCGCCGCCTTCACGACCTTCGGTCCCACCATACCGAAGTGTGGGCCGAAGGTCCACCCTCCGTCAAGGATGAGCCCCAGATATTTTATGTGGGGGCTCAACCTGACCCTCTCCTCTCCGATCGGCAGAGCCGCCCCCGGCGGGGGTCCTCTGCGGCCAGTCCCGCGGAAGAGGAGGGCTTCGGTCTTGTCTAGTCTGACCCGAAGCCCTAACCTCTCTATGCGGCTGATCACGAGGTCACGCCAGCCCCGGCCAGCCGCGCCACTCCCTTATAGTTTCGTCCCCGGGCATAGATGAGGGTGTCATCCGCATAGCAGATGACGCCCATCCCGGGGAGGAGACGGCCTCGCAGGACCCAGTCGTAGCCGACGTCCCACAGGATCAGTCCAAGAACGGAACCCTGCGGGACGCCGCGCCCGACTCGCCGCCACTCCACGGACCCCGACCAGTTCTCGAGAGCCACTCTGCGATCGGAGAGATACGCCTCCAACAGCCTCACGAGATAGGAAGCCACACTGAAGAATTTCAGTGCCTCCCGTATCACACTGTGCGGGAGGCTATTGAAAGCGTTCGCGATGTCCAATGACACCAGCGACCACCACCTCCCCCCTGCGTTCCGCCTCACCCGTCACCGCCCGCAGGCGCTTTAGGGCATCGATGGTCAACCGGCGTGCTCGGAACCCGAACTGCGACTCTGAGAGTCCGGGTCCCGCGGCCTCCTCCAGATGCTGAACGAGACGGGAGGCCACAATCCATTCTAAGGTCTTCCCAGTCTCGTTCAGCAGCACCACCGGTCGAACCGCCGAAGCCGTGTCCATGGGCCGCCTTGCCTTTGGAAGTAGGCAGAGCCGACCCCCCTTCGCCAGCACTCTCCCGTCCACCCCGTCTGGACCAGGTGCCCTCTTCTTAATCTGGAGGCGAGTCAGGATCGCCTCCATTTCAGCCTCCGTGACGGGTGGCGGAACACCCTCCTCCTCGTCCGACGTCTGCCGAGCCATCCTGGGGGGCCTGAAGCCCACGGGTGTGTCGGGGAACAATTCCCCGACGATCCTCCCCAGTTGGTTCGGCTGGAGCGTCTCCGTGATGGGGGCCGACGGGGCGCGGAGCTTGTTCCGCGCCCATTTGTACGGACGGCCCCAGGGATCCCTCTCGAGATCCCTCACGAGCTCCAGCTGGGCCTCCTCCTTGGCCTGTTGCAGGATCTTCACCTTCTCCACGTAGATCCTGCGCAGCCTGTCGTTCCTGTCGATGTCCTGGGGTCGTCTCCGCCTGCTCCGGGTGTACTGCCTCCTGGCCCCGTTGCAGGCGGCCCGGAGGCCGGACAATTCGGCCGTCCACCAGTAGAGCGCCCGCCGCTGGGGGGGAATCTTCTCGGGCGGCATGGCCGCTCTACACACCGCACTGTACGCGTCGCAGAGCCGACCAGCCGCCTCGTCCACCCCTAACACCGACAGCGGCGGGAGACTCCAACGGCTGATGATGGCGGCCTCCTCTGCCAGTTCCCGGTTGAGCCTAGTGAGATCCCAACGCGGAAACCGGCTCTTCCCCCTGGACGACGACGACGTTGACGTCGGACGAACGGAGGTCGGAGACACCTCGAACCTTATATAACGGTGGTCCGAGAGCGTCTCCACCTTTCCGTTTCCACCCTCCACCCCTCCACTCTGCGCGCGATGGCCGGCGTGGCGAAAGTGACGTCCACTACGTAACATCCCGACCATCGCACGCACGTCTGGACTGTCCCCGTATTGAGGAGGGATAGTCTGGCAGCTGCCACCCACTTCTCCACCTCCCTCCCTTTTGGGTTCGTGACCGGGTTACCCCATGCCGTGGACTTGGTATTGAGATCCCCGGCCACGAGCACCTGGAGGGGGGCTAGCTGCCCTACCAGCGGCCCCAGAACTTCGAGAAACAGTTCCAGGGCCGCCAGATTGCGGTTCGGAGAGAAGTAGACCCTACGAACGCCACTCCTCCCCGAACCGCGGCCCCTCGCTTTGACTACGAGGGGGGGGGGCTCCAGGCCGCACCACGATTGCCACCGAGCCGTCGGTGTCCCCAGCCCAGCTTGGACTGGAGGGCACGGCGTACGGCTCGGCCACGATCGCGACGTCTATCGCCCACTCCGCCATGGACTTCAGGAAAAGGTCCTGCGCCCTGGCGGAGTGGTTGACGTTCGCCTGGAGGACGCAGAGATGGCGTGGCATATTAGGCCATCACTACGTCCGACCCCGAACGGTTCCCCCTCTGAGAGGAAGAGGGAACTTTCCCGCACTGGACGGGGGGCTTGCAGGACATGCCCCCCATGACGTGGCCCGCCGGCCTGCCGGCGTCCACGCACACCGCACAATGAGCGGCGGCCGAACACCCTCCGGCCTTGTGGCCGGGTTGACCGCAGCGGTAGCACGGATTGCTGCGGTCAGTTCCTCCGGGGCAAGTACTGGACACGTGTCCCATCCCCAGGCAACGGTAGCTGTGCCTGGGGCGCGCCTGCAGGAAGTGAACAGTGACGCGGCACCATCCCACCGTGACGCTCCCAGCATCAAGCAGCTTCCTGGCCGCTGTCGCCGGGAGCTCGATGTGGGCCGAGCCCGAGCCGAACTGCCCCGTGCAATAATTGCGCACGGAGACCTGGCCCGGGTTGCAGCCCCCCTCCTTTGCCACCGCAGTCAGAAGACGCTCTGCGGTGACAGCGTCACTCAGGCCCGAGAGTCTTAAATCAGCCTTCTTCTCGGGCCTAATTAATTCCGCCTCCTACTTTAACACCTCCTGCAGGCGAGCGGCGGGATTATTTGCTTTCTCGCCGCTCGTGGAGCCGGGCAGCTCTATGATTCGCGCCCCGGTAGCCGATTGGCGAATCCGGAGCGGACCAATTCCCAGCTCCTTCAGGCGCTGGTGCCGCCGGCTTCTTCTGTGCCTTTCGCCGGACCACATCGGTCCACGAAGTTTCCACCTCTTGAGTGGCGGCCTTCTCCATGCCCCTAACCGCTGGAGGACCAGCAGCCTTCGACCTGGAGGGACCGAAGGCCGACCACTCCTGGCCGCTCTTCTTGCCCTTTCCCTTGCCCTTCCCCTTTTGCTACTGGGATACGGCAAGGAATTCCCTATCGTCGGGACACTCCCCCTATACGACCTTAGCGACCGCCGACACCTTCCTCGCTGCGATGGCAGCCCTGACCTCCTTCGCCAGCGGTTTGTTATCCCCTGCAAGGGGGGGCCGGCAGGGAGCGGCAGGAGGGAGCCTCATCTCGAGGCCCGAAATGTGCGCATCCACGATGTTTCCAACCATCTGGGCAACCTCCTTCATTAAATCGCCTGTAGGCGCGGACCTCCTCCCTGAGGTTGCCCAGCTCCCTCTGGAGGCGCGCATTATCCGCCTTGAGCCTCTTCACCTCCGAATCTAATGTACGCTACGAACACAGACCGACATGTACACTAAATGCGCTAGAAATAATTAATATTGCATGCATTTCAAATTCCAATTCAGCCCTAATTCATCTTCCAATATGGATGCCCCTGCTTGGCGAGCGTGTTGGGGATCAACAGTATTGGGGGAAACATTGACAAAAGGATGTTGCTGCCCGTCCTAAGTCGAAATTTTGTAGTAATTTGCACATTGGTTTTTATTAAAATTACGTTAGTTTCATTAAATCCCTCTCGTGCCTTATAAAAAATATTGGTGACGTACCTGTTTTCCTCGCCATAATCTTAAATGATTCACCCATATATATTGATTTTTTTTTCCAATACACTGGATTTGTTTAGAATTTTTTTTATGTTTAGTGTTAACACGAATATGGTCACTGGTTCTATGATCAAACATCAACTATCGAACACAACTACGCATACTATGGGTTTCTCAGTTTTCGGTACCCGTGTTAGAACTTGGAATGCGTGATATATTATACTTTAAGTCCTCTTTTTTTATGGTAAAATTTCAAGAAGCACCAATTTTCTGGATTATTTCATAAATATTTTCTTTATTATTTCTGAGGAGTAGCTTTTATCTCTACATTATTAGTTCTTGCGCTCTGTTCCCTATCATACAGCTCTTGTTTGAAACTACTGATATCTGCCCCTGATAAAGCGATTCCGGTTACGACTTTTTCCACCTGCTTTATTTGTGAGTCCATCGCCTGTACCCTGCCGGAAATATCACAATAGCTTGATGTGCAGTTTCGAGTGAGTATTTTATGTCATTAAGCTCATTTATCATAAGCTTGATGACTACCTGCTGATGATGCTGATGCTTGGTCTTAGAGGGAGCAACTGTGATTCAATTGTGTTGATTTGCTCCTGGATGTTATCTGATGACGGCTGGTATGGAGATAAATTATTTTTACATTGTAGACAGCGCCAAGAATTATTTTTCCAAGTCTGCGGTATCCAGCTTTGGTCACGCCTGAACATTGGAAGTCACAGCATCGCTTACAAACACAGCAGTCCGGTCCTTCCGTGTATTGTGATCCGCAACTTGCGCACTTAAACATAATGAAGAAATTTTAAAACAATTGTTGAGAAATTGGAAAAGTTTGAGAAGTGTTGTTAGATTGCAACAAATAAGCACGTGTACTGGTTAGATGCTCAAAACTAATAGATTGCATTATATAACAGCTCATTCATAACTGAGTAAGTTCGATATATAAATTATTGCATAGTTTCAGGATAGCCTCTACCTCTCGGAGGCCACATTCGCATGCATTACATTAGCTCATAAGCATATAACCGTTACGGCAATTGAGTCTAAAAGACATTAATTTCTCTCTCATTAATATTGTACAGTTGCCGTTATTATATTACACTACTATTATGTGATGGTAAACCTGGTAATATGTTAATAAATATTATGTTAATGCCGATGTTTCCCATGAACATCGATCATAATTACGCTGGTATCATGTGAGGGAGTTGACTGTCGTAAAAAGATCCTATTGCGTACTCTTTGCCTGTGCCATAAAATAATTTAAAATAAACGATTGAATAATTATTTATATTTCATTGAACCGGCGCGATCCAAGTATACATAGAGATACCATGTATACAAGTACTTACAGGGTACATACCTTTTTTTGTTGACGCGGGGAAAATCATTTACGCGCCTTCACTGGCCCTGGGTGGGATCCAGTGGTGTATGGGGCTCACAGCACATTACAGTGCCGAATACCCACAAAAACCACCGCGAGTGCCACCAGTGCTGCCTTTGGTGAGGTCCCCCGGAAAAACAAATCATCAGGACACCTCGACGGCTAGTCAGCCCCCTAAGAGCCGACGCTAGCTCCTCACATGGGGCTACACCGCACTATAGGAAAACCCCACATTTTTTGGCACAGTGCGATGGGGTGAGCTTCCCCTCCACGTCCCTTGCCCCGTACGTAAAAGCGTCTCCTACTGTTACTCTTTTGCCCCCACCTCTTATAAGAGGGTTACAAAGAGCGATACTCCACCCACTCTTTAGCCCCCTCTTCTTATAAGATGGGTGTAAAGAGCATCCCCCTTAGTTCAATTTGCTTCTCCTAGGTTCACCCCAGGCCACTGAGCGCCACCGCCACGACAAGGTTTGAATCATAGTGGGGGTACATGCTACATTCCTAAAGTGATGCACTGCAGTTAGTTAGTTTCAGTTGGCGCCTTAGAGGGAAGGATGAAAGGGAGACCACACAGGTGGTCATTGAAAGGGTTATATTATATTATGAAAGAAAAGTCGTCGCTTTGGGTATTGATGACAAGAAACAGCTAATATTTCTAGGTGTATATCAACCTATACAGTACTTATAGATAAAACTACTATTTATTCCAGGGCTACCAAAATATTATGTGCCGATTTTTTATGGAAAAAACTACTTAAAATCGTCCAGTAACAACTGTACATACACTTTATTATAAGTATGAAATGTGCTTTTTATATTTGTAATATATTAATACAACTTTTATACTGGAACAGAAAGCAATGTGAAATTTCGTTTCTAACCACGAAACTAGAATTCATACTTAAACCACGCTGTCACTTGTGAAACTCTTGCGCGTTTAAAAGAATCTTGTCATCAAACTATGTGGAACACTCAGATCCGGGCTTGACTTGCTGCCATAAGCATTCCGCAGAAAAAGTAACACTGAATAGATTTGCTAATACGAATATTTTTATTTGTTTTACACTTTGAATTTTTTAAAGGGAACCATAATCAATGTGATTATGAATTACGAAAGTCGTTTTAACTTATTGAACAGGCAAATCTGTTTATTTATTTTTATCAGTCATACTTATAACGCATCAGTCTACATTGGCTATGTTTCTTATTCTTTCAGGTAATAACTAGAGGTCGGATTTATTTTAAACTACCAAAGATATATATAATAATACAAATACAATGAAATAAAATATCACCATAAAAGTCTAGTGCCAAGAAAAAGAAACAGATGAATCACTTTTGATAGGTTAGTCGTTTCGCAGAGCTATAATCGACACCTTCAGGAATGTTTATTTCATTTGTCTCATCAATATAGTGGCGTGTGCACATTACGACGTCCTAGTTTTTTATTTCATTATGTACTTGTACGATTCTACGATGAAATATTTTATTTTACTTTTATCTAGACTTAGATTTCCGTGAACGACCAAAGTGTTTTGAGACTTTTTAATTTCTAAAAGTGGTCTAGAGAAACCTCCAATCCATCCATGGTAACCTTAGGAGAATAACACACTTACAGTGTGTCTTTGTACAGGCACTTGTTTTTACTAGTGCAATAAAGCTACACTACTGAAATGGCCACTGTAACTCAAATTAAGGCAGGAACGTTTAATTTACAACATATAGGCTGCGCTTCGAGGTTTCACCTGCGTTTAATCCATCCCAAGGGAATAAATCTTTCTTTTCTTTGGGATAAAAAATATTTTTACTATTCCAAATTTTAATGTATATTTGTTTATGTCGTAATTTACGCGAATGTTACTCATTGAAATAAAATCTACTTTTACGGATTTTAACGCTGTTTATTCAATTATTTAACTAGACGAATTTTTCAAAAGCAATACAGCAACAATGTTCACGGGTCGACGGTCAAGTTAAATGATTAAACAAAATTTATTAAATCCGTAAAAGTAATTTTATTGTAATTCATGCCAGTGTCAAATTTCACTGTAATTTGTTTTTTTGCGTGGAATATCAAAATACTAACTATAGCATGTATAACATAAAGATAATGTTATATCTTGAATAGATTAGTGGTATAAAATATCAGTAGTTGTTGAGGCTCGCTGTGTCACACTTCTCTTCTTCTCTGCTGTTCTGTAACAAGTCAATACTTTGATGCACTGCCAAAGTTTCCTACACCCAAGCAGCAGCAAGTGCAAAAGTTTATGAATTTTGTTTGGTGACTCAGCGGGAAATATCGTACAGTGTGTTACGTACTTTGTTTCACATGGTTTTGAAATTTGAAGCGCATACATCTGTTTATGTGTAGTTTTAGTTTCATTGTAAATGGGCAAACTAACTACCCAGTAACAATTTCCACTTATCTGGTTCAAAATAATACTTATGGTTGCACGGGATAAAAGTTTATCAGGGATGTCTTGCCGTCGCCCCATTACAGCCAGTGACTGAGGCATATACACGGTGCTAGGCTATTACAGTTTTTATGTTATTCGATTCCATATTTTTCTATAAAAGGAGTTCACGTGCGGGTTAAAGGGACTATAAGGGTTGTGTTAAACTTTTATATACATTTATTCAGTTGATCTTTCCACATTCACAATCCAGGAAAGACTTAAAATAGTACAAGAACAACAATGGAGTTTTCGTTATTGGTTAGTAAAAAGGAGTATACCAGATAAGACTTCATACCCTATGAAGTCTTATCTGGTATACTCCCGGCTGCATCTTGGATAGTCCTTTATATATATAATTATTGTTTGTTTTCTTTCATTGTGTTGATTGTCCTTTATTCCTTACATTCAACATATTTGAATAATATAGTGTTTAATAAAAAAAAAAAGTTAAAAGGAGTAGAGCTCTGAAAAGGAACACAACCAATAAGATTAACATTCTCCTGGCTTCATGAGCCAATCAAACTCAGGCAATATATAAACTCAGTTAGAACTAAATAGAATTTAACATGAATCAGAATGTAACAATATGAAACATGGCATCGGTAGGAAATCATTAACCCACCCTTTTTTATGAAATATTCATTCGTGCATTGTGACACAAATATGCAGGTTCCTGGAGAAATATAAAAAAAAAACTGTTTAACTATAATTTGCTGAAGGCAGACAGCGTCAGCGTTAAATGAATCCGTCGTCGAAGCCACGCCAAAGAGAAAAAAAGTGACATTTCTTCAACACAGAGAACATTAAGCATTAAGTTAAAGATGACAGATATACTTTTTTTTATAAAATATTTAACTTTCAAAACGTAATTGATGCAACAAAATAAACGCAGTTTGACAGACGGATACGAAGGACTCTTTTTTTCCAAAAATATTCAGGAAGAGGTAGTGCCATGCTGCGTGGGAGGAGGTAGTGCCACACATAGAGCATGACACTACATCGTTCTTTGTAACGGGATCGGGCTGGCACGAACGGGGACGTACCTCTCGCTCACATAATACCGCCGTAGAGTGACACATTCAATGTCGCGTTTCGTGCGGTTTGTGAGTAGCCGGTGTCCCATGGGGGGGGAGAGAAGGAGGGCAACACATCGGAATAGTAACTATGCGGATGTTCATGTGCGTCGGTATTCGTAAAAACGCTCCGATTGCTCGTTTGCTCCCCTATTCTACATAAAAAAAATTCACTCGAATAAAAAGTTATAAATTTTTAGCGAGAATTGCGAGTAAAATAAAATACGCATGAAATATTTTAATGTTTATTTTACGTTCTGTCTACCGTACTAATACTAATAGTAATTGTTTCTACGTATAATATTTATGTACTACCTCTACACTACTCTCAGTAGAGTACGGATCTCCTCTATTCCATTCTATTCTATTTGGAGTTTTCCAATCTGCTGTGATGTTTTCCATATGGCATGACGACGACTACCTTTAATAACAATGATTGATATCAAAGATTCGGTCAACCAAGCGAGAACAGCCCGCGCTTTGCTGTGGCCGGTACTAGCGTCCGTACTTCCTACACGGACGAAGCTGGGGATTTACAAGACATATATCCGGTCACACTCATCTACAGTACTACACGCTAACCTCCCAGGCCCAGCGGAAACGCCTGCAAGCCCAGCAAGATATATCCCTACGCGTCATCACGGGTGCCGGTCGCTACGTCGACAGTGATGTCTACGTCGCTGGATGAGTTTGTGGTTCGATTGTCGAGCGCTATGTTTAATAGGGCAGACAGTGGACCGCATGCTCATCTATGTGACCTGGCCCCGCTGCATGCGCGACCACCTGACGGGAGACCGTATCCGCGTGAACTCCCCCCCGTGATCCACCAAGCGGACTAGGGATTGCGTGTCCTGCGATCCAGACGAGGATCACACATGCGTACGCATAACACACCCAATCGCTACTCACCACAGTCACAACATACCACATAACACACAGGCCCTAAATGGGCCTACATTTCCCTGAGCTAAAAGCCAGGATGGCAAACCGCAATTTTATTGCGGCCCCGTTACCGAGGGGATAGTCGTCCCCTTGCGACCCAACCCGGGTTATGAGGTACGCCTCGATGCCCGTAACCCCCCACAGTTTCTGTGGAGATGACCAGCAGTGATCAAAGGTTGATCCACACCAATGCACTCGGAAACGCTTGCTGTCTCTCTCTTGCCGTAAAGTGAGGGAGTGATAGTGCCGTCCCGCTTGCGCCGTTTCCGTGCCGCGTTTAGAACTCGGGCGAAGCCAACGCGCTTTTTGTATACATGTGTATAGTCTAGTATATAAGAGGAGACCTAGACCCAACAGGTCCGAAGCCGCACCGCGTGACATACTCCCCGACCTTTTTGAACCAAGGTCGGGGCAGAGGACAGCGAGTCCGACGGAGGACCAACCACCACCACTGAAGAATGCCACGGAAGAAGGTCGAACGGGTGATTGTAAGGAGGCCCCTGTTCCCTTCTGAAGAGAAGAATGAATTTCTAGCGGAGCTGGAGGAGCTACGCCCGCAGAAGAGCGCGGCGTCCTCGCCCGCCGAATTACCTTCCAAGCTGGTCGCAGTGGAGGAATCACACTCGACCGCCACCTCTTCAGCATCACCGCAATCACCATCTCGGTCTGCACACGACCCGCCTGCATCACTGCATACGTCACCTGTGGCTCGCGAGTCGGAAATGGCTGGCCCAGCGGCGCCCAAGGAGGACTCGTCGACGACGCCGATAGTCGCCTCCGCCTCCGTTTCGGCTGCTTTGTCTGCAGGGGACGTCGAGCCTGCCTTCTCCAGCGGATCGGTCGACGCGACTAGATATCGCAGGCTCGCCACCGCTCTGGAGGGCCCCCGAAAGGTACCCCCTACTAGGTGTGCCCCTACACCCCACCCCTCATCCCTGTCTACCACTGTCCGCAACACCAGCGAGTCCCAACCGCCGCGCAGACTATCAGAGTGTCCTCCGATAGTTGTGGATTTTCTGCCAGACTAGCAGAGGCGCTTCCGCACCCTGCGTGACGTGCTGGGACACGCACCCAACGCCCGGCCCTTTGGGAGGGGCATAAGGTTCCTGGCACAGTCGACTGAGGAGTTCCGGGCAGTCCAGGCCCTGCCGACGGCATTGACTAAGGAGAACCCGGCGGTGCAGTGGCATTGTTACTCCCCACCCTCAGACCTCCCCACCAAGGTGTGTACTAGAGGTCTGCCAGTGGGGACAGACTGGGCGTCCCGGTGCGCTTCGTGCGATATATACCGGCGAGAGGCGGGAGACCCGGCTGCCTGTACCACGTGCAGCTAGACCGCCTGAATAGCGAAGAGCTCACATGCCTCTACGAGGTGAGAGAACTCCTCTGCATGCCCGGAATGGTCGTGGAGGGGTGGAAGGGCAGACAGAGACCGTCACAGTGTCACCGTTGTCAGCTCTTCCGACATTCCTCAACGAACTGCCACCGGGAGATTAGGTGCGTCCGCTGCGGTGGGATCCATGCAGTCGGGGACTGCCCGCTGCCGAAAGGAGCCACCCCGACCTGCGCCAACTGCGAGGGCCCTCACACGTCCAATGAACGGAGGTGTACGGCCTTCCTTAGGGAGGCCGGAGCCCGAGGCATGGCCATCTATCCACCCATCCCACCCAAGCCCGCTGTGCATGGAGACCTGTTTATGCTGGTCCCTCACGGCCGACACCGCGCCGCGACATATATCCGGTCACGCCTCACTTACGCCGCCCCTGCATGGTACGCGCTAACCTCCCAGGCCCAGCGGAAACGACTGCAAGCGCAGCAAAATATATCCCAACGGATCATCACGGGTGCCGGTCGCTACGTCCGCAATTATGTGACCGCGCGTGTCTTGCGGATAGAGTCGCTAGATGAGTTTGTTGTTCGACTGTGGACAGACAATGGACCGCATTCTCATATACGAGAACTGGCCCCGCTGCACGCGCGACCACCTGACGGGAGACCGTATCCGCGTGAACTAAACCCTCCACCCCTGATGTACCAAGCGGACAAGGGACTGCGTGTCCTGCGATCCGGACGAGGATCATACATGCGCACGTATAACACACCCAATCGCAACTCACCACAATCATAACACACCACACAACACACAGGCCCTAAACAGGCCTACATTTCCCTGAGACAATAAGCCAAGGTGGAAAACCCGCAATTATTGCGGCCCCGCTACCGAGGGGATAGTCGTCCCCTTGCGACCCAACCCGGGTTATGAGGTCCGCCTCGATGCCCGTAACCTCCCACAGTTTCTGTGGAGATGACCAGCAGTAGATCAAAGGTTTTCGATATGGGCTGGACTGGCATAGTCGTTCACATGGCGGGGGAGGAGCTCAGGATTTACGCTGCGTACAGACATCCCGGGAACAGTTTTGACCTAGTAGTTGTCCATAATGGAACGGCGGCAAGGTGTTGTTGGTCGGCGATCTGAACTCTAAGCATCCTGCTTGGGGATCGCTCGTCACGAACAGTGCTGGCTTCAGGCTATA
Source organism: Eumaeus atala (assembly GCA_017140195.1). Lineage (NCBI taxonomy): Eukaryota > Metazoa > Arthropoda > Insecta > Lepidoptera > Lycaenidae > Eumaeus > Eumaeus atala. The sequence continues at coordinate 539,700 of JAFELO010000044.1, read as the reverse complement.
GGAAGATTTCGAAGAGCGTGGCTACACGGTGTAAGGGCCACCGTGTCCTACCCGCGTACCTACGAATCCTCTGCACACCCCGGACGTTCTGGACATTGCCCTTCACCAGAACCTCAAGGCAACAATCAACATTGAGGTCCTGTACGACCTCGACACACAACACCTACCCATCCTCGTCACACTTATCACGGAATAATCCTTAGGGCATGAGTATGGAGCAGAGAGAGGATCGACTGGGCCGTCTATATCAGGATAGCCTAGTCGACTTCGTCATTCGTCGGCAGCTGCCTACCCCTGACGAGGTGGAGGCCACCGCACACCGCTTCTTAGAAAAAATCTGAGAGGCGCGGGTGGCGGCGTTCACCGTCGTACTGGCAACAATGCGCCGGCGGGGTAAGCTCTCACCGAGACTACTGTCGGACCTGCAGAGGAAACGACAGATGAGGAAACTCTGGGCCCGCACCGGTTGCCCGAGGATCAAGACACAACTCAACAGGCTGGCCGAGGAACTGTCTGTGAAGGTGAGGGAGTGTCGTAGAGCAGGCTGGGAAAATACAGTCTTCCATGCCGGTGAAAACTGTCGTTTTCGCGTGCAGCTAGGTGTCCCTAGCTGCTCGCCCTAAACAGACGTCTCACATGGCCAAAAACCACTATCACTCCACTCCTGGACACCTGGTCATCCGCAGAGCACCATGAGCCGGTGGAGTGCCGAATTCGAGAGCTCCTTCAGGGCCCGAAAGTTCCTTCTCTGCCGCTCAGCGGGACGGATTTCATCTCCCACTCTGTGCTGCGGAAAGTTGCACTTCGCCTCTCGAGGCGCAAATTACCAGGCCCCGATGACATCCCCCCACAGGGCTGGTGATGATGCCTAGACGAGCAGCCGTGGCTCCAACACAGATCGCAAATGGCATTCTCCGGACGTCCCACTTTCCGGAGACCTGGAAAGAGAGGAGAGTTATCGTTCTGCCGAAGACAGGCAAGCCCCAAAGTCTGCCCGGAAGCTACCGGCCGATAACGCTGCTGTCACACTCCGCCAAGTTGTTCAAGGAGCTTCTGCTTCGGAGACTGAAGCTGTACATTCCCATAAGGGATGAACAGTTCGGATTCCGGAGGGGCCACTCCACCACGATGCAACCCACGCGGGTGATCCACCACTTGTCAGTGGAGATGAACAAGGGAGACACTCTGTCGCGGTCATTCTCGATATGGAGAAGTCCTCCGACACCCGGTACTCCTGTACAGGTTGGTGGACGCCGGCATCCCGCTGGCTCTCGTGCGAGTAGAGGCGTCGTCCTTAGAAGGGAGAACCTTCCGGGTAGCGGTGGAGGACGACATTCTTCTCTGCAGGCTATACGTGCTGGGGTACCGCAGGGCAGTCGCCTGTCCCCTTGTCTCTACGCGGCCTATATCAACGACATTCCGACGCTCAACAAACCTTTGGAAGAGGGCGAAACGGATATCTTTCTCGCGCTGTTCGCTGACGACTTTCCTCGTCCCGAAAGACGGATATAGCAACTGGGCGAATACAGTGGCTACTGGACCGATTACCGGAGAGGCCTGACAAATGAAGGATGTCTGTCAACGTGGAGAAAACAGCATCCCTATTTGTCAGGTCGCGGTGCAACATCCCGAAGCGCTTGAAGTTAGGAGGCCTTGAGTTGTTTTCGAGGTCCCTGGTCGTGTACCTCGAGTGCAGCATAGATCGCACGCTGCGGATGGGCTTCCAGGTTAATTCAACGATCAACCAGGCGAGGGCAGCCCACGCATTACTGCGATTAACGCTCGCATGCTGCCACTACACTCGAAACTGGGGATATACAAGATATACAAGCGCCTCACTTACGCTGCCCCGGCATAGCGCGCTCACCTCTCCGAGCCAGAAGAGGTGCCTGTAGGCCCAGCGAGTATCCCTGCGAGTAATCACGGGGGCCGGTCACTACGTTCGGAACGACGAGACCGCACTTGACCTGCGGATCCAGTCCGTCATCGAGTTTGTGGCCCGCTTGTCTTGTGACATGTCTAGTACCACGGTCAATGGATCGCGCGCCCACTTGAGGGACTTGGCCCCGCTACACGCGCGACCACACGACAGGCGGTCACACGCTTCAAATCCTGCAATCCAGTAGGCCGCGATCCCAACCCCACCTTCAGGCCACACGGCCTCCGCACCTAGGTGTGCAACAACTACAACACTACTAGTGGGCTGCCCCACCACCGAGGGCTACCCCTCGCGAACAGACCCGTGTCATGAGGTTCGCCTCGAAACCCGAAGTCATCGCAGGCTCCTTTAGGCCAGTGCAGAAGACCCACGCATCGCATCAAAGATTTCTATTGTCTGATATTTTTTTGGCGGGAGAACAAATGAAAAATTTGAGCATTTTCATGGCTACCGACGCCTAAGAACCACCGAATTATTCTTCTGCGGGTGCGTTGTTCTACCTTCCTCCTCCTCTCCAACGTGCATCGCCGCACAAACTGCACGTAACGCGACAGTTTGGGTGTCACTGCATGGCGGTGCCATGTGAGCACGAGCTTATCTCTTTTTTCGTACCAACCCAATTCAGCTGCAATGCAGCATGACACTACGCTTTACTTTATTCATGCTTATTATAAATAGTCAATGTTCTTGCCGTGTTGATTCAGCAAGATAAATGTTGAATAATTTACTCCTTTTGATGACTGTTGACATGCATTCGCATATCGCGAGGAGCTACGATATATCTTTAAATTATAATGGATATATAAATCAGAGCGCTTCTACGACTACCGATGCCCATGAGATACCTGAGAAACGGTTTAAATAAGTTTATAAATGTGCTAAAAACACTGGAATCACCCACACGTACACTACAAGTTAGTTGTTATTTGTGCAAACGAGGAGATTTTTATGGACGTATTTACTAAACACAAGTAGAAGATCCCGACATGATCGCTGCCAATCCTCTTGTCTATCAGATCGTGGGTTTATGAATACATTTCCTTAAAAGCCGATGAATGACAAGCCTAATCACTGAGAATTTCCAAAAATAAATATTATAAATGTGAAAGATTGAATGTTAGTCAGTATGTTAATCCCTAAACATTTTCGGGTTCAAATTTGGTCGAGATGTACATAACATAAAAGTACATTATGTTCCGTAAAAATGAAGGGTTCCCTTGGGATAGCTACAAGATCTGACGCGGGAGCAACCGTTGGGATTACAACTTGTTGCAAGTTGAAGATCTGACGCGGGAACAACCGTTGGGATTAGAAATAGTTGCAAAATAAAAAATGATAAACGCAACGGAATAATTATCTATTTTATATTATGCCTGAATCGGCACTGTTGTGTGCATGCAATATGTGTTATCAGCTTCAATGTAGCATTGAACTATATATTATTGAATCAAAAGCTTATATTATTATTATTTTAACGGGTTTTCTTTATTGCAAATATCCCATCAACAGTCACTGGCATAAGTCAGCTAAATCGATTGTCTACAGTTCGCTGAAGTTACGTATCGATGTTTAAGTTGCTCTCGCGGCTGTTTATAGAGCGAGCGGTGAAGCTCGCTGAGGGTGTTTGCTGTAGAGTTAGCTCGACGTGTAATTAACTCAAAACGAAGCAAGAAATAATTCCAAGCACTAATTAAAACGTCAACTAGTAAACTAACAATATGAAACAATATAATTACGTACGGTGTTCAGCAAACGATGAAGAGTTCTTATAAAATAAAACACAATATATCTTTTATAATACAATTAGCGACTTGTTCGTGTTAGGGCCACTAAAATCATGGACCGGATAGTTGTCTTTGGGTGAAAATCGCATCAAATATCCGTTCGGAGATCATCAGACAAAACCAATCTCATATAGATAGAGATAAACATCTCGGAAATTTATTTTATAATATGTATAGATTGCTTTACTTAAAATAATTTTATATTTTACCGCATAAGATGACTAATGAATTCAGTCTTCCTCATCTATGGTATGTGTTGGTGCCATTGTCACATTGGAGCGGAATAGGGACGGAACGACCGGAGGTAAGGACAGGAGTAAGGAAAATATTTGCTATGCTGCCGCGTGTCTTGCGGTTGGGTAGTCATCACTGAGGTCAATTAATATTGCTTTTATGCAATACAAAAGATGTTTAACCTACAGCCTGTGTATAAAAACCTTTGGTTCGGCAGACGTTGGACGAGAAGGAGGGTGTTCCGCCACGGAGGCTGAAATGGTGGCGATTCCGACTCGCCTCCAGAGTAAGAAGAGGGCACCGGGTCCAGACGGGGTGCACGGGACTGTGCTGACGATCTCTCTCGTGCACTTTGGGGATAGCCTCCGGGAAACTTTTGACCGCTGCCTGCGGTCTGGTCAGTTCCCGGAGGCATGGAAGGAGGGTCGGCTCTGCCTGCTTCCAAAGGCAAAAAAAAGACACGGCTTCGTCGGCTCGACCGGTGGTGCTGGTGAAAGAGACTGGGAAGGCCTTAGAACGGATTGTGGCCTCCCGTCTCGTTCAGCATATGGAGGAGGGCGCGGGACCAGGACTCTCGGTGTCACAGTTCGGGTTCCGAGCACGCCGGTCGACCATCGATGCCCTCAAGCCAGCGGGCGGTGACGGGTGAGTCGGAACAAAGGGGGGAGATGGTGGTCGCGGGGTCGCTGGACATCGCAAACGCCTTCAACAGTCACCTACACAGTGTGATACGGGAGGCACTGACCTTCTTTCTGGTGCCTCCCTATCTCGTGAGTCTGTTTTAGGCGTATCTCTACGGTCGTAGAGTGGCCCTCGAGAACTGGTCGGGGTCCGTGGTGTGGCGGCGAGTCGGGCGCTACGTCCCGCAGGCTTCTGTACTTGGACCAATCCTGTGGGTCGTCGGCTACGACTGGGTCCTGCGAGGCCGTCTCCTCCTAGGGATGCCCGGGGACGAGACTACAAGGAGACGGCGCGGCTGGCCGAAGTTGGCGTTGACCTCGTGATCACCCGCACAGAGAGATTAGGGCTTCGGGCCACACTAGACAAGATCGAAGCCCTTCTCTTTCGCGGGTCCGGCCGCAGGGGACCCCCACCGGGGGCCGCTCTGCACGTCAAATATCTGGGGCTCATTCTTGACGGAGAGTGGATCTTCGGCCTACACTTCGCTATGGTGGGACCGAAGCTCGTGATGGCGGCCAGTGCGCTGGGCAGACTCCTCCCGAACTTCGGAGGACCCAGCGCCGCCTGCAGCTGTACTCCGGTGTCTGTCGGAGTATGGCAACGGACGTTGCTCTGGTTCGGACGAACCGTCTCACTGCGAGGAATAAGGCTCATCTGCGCTCTGCGCCGAAGGTCATGGCAGTGAGGTTGATCCGGGGGTACCGTACGGTATCATGGGCTGCAGCGACAGCCCTAGCCGGCGATCCCACATGGGAGCTCGTGGCGGAGGTTCTTGCCGAGAGCTGCTCCTATGTCTCGGATAGGAGGGCTCTCGGCCTGAAACCCACGCATGACGAGATCCTACCGATTCGCCGGTTAGGGCATGTGGCGTTAAGGCGGAGGTGGGGGAGGACCTGGCTCGGCATCCGTACGGTAGAGAGATAACGGCTGTCCTGCGCCCGGTCCGGTATCCGTATCCGTATTCCATGCCCCCGGGAACTGACCAGGCCGCAGGCAGCGGTCAAAAGTTTCCCGGAAGCTATCCCCAAAGTGCACGATAGAGATCGTCAGCACACTCCAGTGTACCCCTGGTGGTCTGGACCCGGTGCCCTCTTCTTACTCTGGAGGCGAGTCGCAATCGCCTCCATTTCAGCCTCCGTGGCGGAACACCTTCCATCTCGTCCGACATCTGCCGACCCATCCTGGGGGGCGTGAAGCCTAAGGGTGTTTCGGGGTACAATTCCCCGACGATCCTCCCCAGTTGATCCGGCTGGAGCGTCTCCATGATGGGGGCTGACTGGGCGCGGAGCTTGTTCTGCGCCCATTTGTACGGTCGGACCCAGAGATCCCTATCGAGTTCCCTTACGAGCTCCAGCTGGGCCACGTCTTTGGCTCGGCAAATGGCCTGTTGCACGATCTACACATTCTCCGCGTAGATCCTGCGCAGCCTGTCGTTCCTGTTGACGTCCTGGGGTCGTCTCCGCCTGCTCCGGGTGTACTGCCTCCTGGCCCCGTTACAGGGGGCCCGGAGGCCGGGTAGTTCGGCTGTCCACCATTAGAGCTCCCGCCGCAGGGGCGGACTCTTCGCGGGCGGCATGGCTGCTCTGGACACCGCAGTGAACGCGTCGCAGAGCCGGCCGGCTGCCTCGTCCACCCCCAACTCCGACAGCGGCGGGAGGCTCCAACGGCCTATCATGGTGGCCTCCTCTGCCAGCTCCCGGTTGAGCCTAGTGAGAGCCCGACGTGGAAACCGGCTCTTCCCCCTAGACGACGACGACGACGTTGACGTCGGACGAACGGAAGTCGGAGACACCCCGAACCGTATGTAGCGGTGGTCCGAGTGTTTCCACCTCTGTCTCCATCCTCCACCCCTCCACTCTGCGTGTGATGGCCGGCGTGGCGAACGTGACGTCCACCACGGAACCTTCCGACCATCGCACGCACGTCTGGACTGTCCCCGTATTGAGGAGGGACAGTCCGGCAACTACCGCCCACTTCTCCACCTTCCTCCCTTTCGGGTTCGTGACTGGTTTACCCCATGCCGTGGACTTGACATTGAGGTGCCCGGCCACGAACACCTGGAGGGGGGCTAGCTGCCCTACCAGCGGCCCCAGAACTTCGAGAAACCGTTCCAGGGCCGCCAGGTTGCGGTTTGGAGAAAAGTAGACCACTACGTACGCCACTTCTCCCCGAACCACTTCCACGTACCCGCGGCCCCTCGCTTTTACTACGAGAGGGGCGCCGGCTCCAGGCCGCATCACCATCGCCACCGAGCCGTCGGTGTCCCCAGCCCAGCTTGGACTGGAGGGCACGGCGTACGGCACGGCTATGATCGCGACGTCTATCGACCACTCCGCCATGGACTGCAGGAAGAGGTCCTGGGCCCTGGCGGAGTGGTTGATGTTCGCCTGAAGGACGCTGAGATGGCGTGGCATATTAGGTCGTCTCTACATCCGACCCCGAACGGTTCCCCCTCTGAGAGGTAGGGGGAACTTTCCCGCGCTAGACGGGGGGCTTACAGGACCTGCAGGAAATGCGTGACGCGGGGGCTTACAGGACCTACGGGAAATGCGTGAAGTGGGTGACGCGGCACCACCCCACCGTTACACTCCCAGCATCGAGCGGCTTTTTGGCCGCTGTCGGCGGGAGCTCGATGTGGGCCGGGCCCGAGCGGAATTGCCCCGTGCGATAATTGCGCACGGAGACCTGGCCCGGGTTGCAGCCCCCCTCTTTTGCCACCGCGGTCATAAGACGCTCCTCGGTGACTGCGTCACTACGACCCGAGAGTCTTAAGTCGGCCTTTTTCTCGGGCCTCATTACATCCGCCTCCTCTCTTAGCACTTCCTGCAAGCGAGCGGCGAGATTATCTGCTTTCTCGCCGCTCGTGGAGCCGGGCCGTTCGACAAGCCGCGCCCCGGTCGCAACCTGACGAATCCGGAGCGGGCAAATGCCCAGCTGCTGGAGGGTCAACTTTTCCTCCGCTTTTTATAATGCCGAAGCATAAGTCGCCCCTTTCTCTGCTGCCTCTGGCCGTAACTTAAGAATTACGGCCGAGGAGCGGGAGCGACAGCTTCGGTTTTACTGCCACCTTTTTCTTCTCAGTCGGCGGCACAGATGCCGCCGGTTTTCAAGGACCCTTCCTCGCCGTTGGCGCTTGTGCCGCCGGCTTCCTCACCGCCTTGACGACGTCTGTCCACGCTGCCCCTTCCTCGTGGTTGGTATGTCCCTCCACAACTTTACCCACTGAACGGCCAGCAGCCTCGGAATTGATGGGACCGAAAGCTGTCCACTCCTTTCCACTCTCTCTAGCTGTCCCTTTCCCCTTACGTGGTTGGGGCAGTGCTGGGAACTCCCGCTCTGTCTCCTTTGCTGATGGCCTACTGTCTCCGGCAAGAGGAGGTAGGCAAGGCGGTGCGGGAGGGAGCTGCATCTCCAGACTCAATATGCGCGCATCCACTATATTGACCACTAGCTGGGCAACCTCCTTCATGAGGTCGCCTCTGTTCTAGACTCCATCGATCCCTTCTGTCGACTTCTTCCGCGCCTCTTCAAAATCACGCCTGTAGGCGCGGACCTCCTTACGCAGGTTAGCCAATTCGCACTGCAGCCGCGCGTTATCTGCTTTCAGCCGCCTGACCTTCTCATCCTCCGTGCGGACCACCAGGGACTCCATCATCTCCCTGATTGATCCCGCAGCCCTCCTAATCTTTTACTCGTAGCCCCCCTTTAGGTTGGTGGACCTACTCGTGAGGTCTACTATGAGCCTATGTTGGCCTCCGCCGCCACCAAAATCTCGTCTGCCCCACACCGACCGACATCCTCGATTATAACCGAAGCCGCCGTCTGGGTCGCTCCTCGCTCCTTTTCCTTGAGGAACGCCCTCTTTCGTAAGGCCTCCTCGAAAGCGTGGTGAAGACTGTGCGACTTGCCTCGCTTGGCCACATTACGTGACCTGTAGCCAGCAGTCCCCACCTGGCTTTCTTCGGACCCAGAACCTGAGTCCCCAGAGCCTTCCGTGAATAGGCGTTTACGACCCACTTCAGCCTCTGATAAGGATGCTAGTGAGGATAGATCCTCCAGCACCTCCATATCCACTGAATTCCCCTTAGAGCGACCTCCGCCCCTTCCCCTTGAAGAAATCGTCCGACATAAACAGAAACACCTCCAAGAGACGCAGCATAACAAGAAAACAACAAGAAAAAAAAAAAAGGAATTGGATAATAATTAATTTTCTGAACGCTGCGGACAATCCTTGACTAATTATGTCACCTTTGACTAATTAATTAGTTATATAGAATTAGTCAGTATATAGAATTTTAAATTATTTTTATACTGTATATGGCGCCAATACATTGTACAATATTTTGGGATAAAAAATATCGTGTGAGGTGACAAAGAGAACGTAATCGCTGTGATTGTATTGCACAAAGTAGATATGGACCGAAATGCATTTTTTAAAACGCGCCATCATTTAATATTAGTCAAATAATTGTGTCCCGGGCTATAAATATGGCCTGCTGGCTCAGTGTGCGCCATGTTACCAGGCGGTTAGTCCGCGTGTTACACCCGAGGTCGCGTGTTCGCATCCCGCCTAGGTCATGGATGTTTATCTACGTATACTACCTATATGTATTTCTATAATAAAATCTTACATTTATAAAATTTCTTAAATTTATAATAATATAAAATATATTTCTGTTTTCTAATACTACAGGTGTTCACAAACAAGTCCTTTCGGTACGTACCGCAGACTAGGCTAACGTGGTGTGATAAGTTCACAGATATTTTTATTATATTATTAATGATACTTACTACCTATGTTTGTGACATAGAGAGATCTGGCCGTCCATTTAGCGTTCGTATGCAGAAGGAAGTTCGAAGCAGTAAGTGAAAGAATTTGATCCTGTCCGAAAGCAAGAGGATCGCCCTCGGGAAATGAAGATTGCTATCTTGTCGTCCTACAAACAAGTCGCGTATTTTAAAGGATAATTTGGGATTTGCAGCCTATTAGAGACGTACTGTACACTTCTTAACTGATAAACCAAAGATGTGACTTAAATGAAAATCACGAGGGTAGTTCAATAAAATGTCCAAAACAAACTGAATAACATCATTTCACTAATTGATGGTAATTGTTTATCTATGAATTATAATTTTAAATATTAGTAATTATTTTGCAAAAACATGTCACTGAAATTTACAATATTGTTCTTGTAATAACAATTTTAAAATATATGTAAATTAAAAAATTTATCATATAATTTAAAATTAGTAAGTTGATTATAATAATACAATTACACATATTACACATTTTATATACTACTCATATTTTTCAAATATGTGAAAGTAATGAAATATGTTAAACAAATTGCTACCGTTAATTAAATCTATTGATAAATAAATGATTGTTTTATGTTCAAATATTAAAATAATAAATAATAAAACTTAACGTTGAAATTATAAATTACTTTCTAATATATTTAGTATTATAAATATTAAAGTAGTTTAATATTATAAACAGTTACCTAAAATACATGGGTGTGATAAACATTATTGATCACTTATGAGAATGTTTGATTTATTTCGAGTGTTTCTCGCTCTACTTATAACTACTCGATAAAAACAAAAACATAGTTTTTATCGATTGAATGATCTTCTTTGTTTAGTTGTTCAGCAAATGTAATACCGTGAACTTTGTTTTTCCATGCGGAAATGTGTCTATTAAATCTAGTTTTAAATTTCCTACCGGTTTGACCAACATAAACACCTCGTGTTTCGTCCTTAATACTACAAATACGTGTTTTAGACTACCCGTTGAATAGAATGCTATTTTTATTTCACTGATGCTTAATATTATTAAAAATCGGTAAGACAAAGGACCTATATACGGTATTTTAACCCATTGGGTACTTATAGACTTTTCCTTTCTGTGTGAATAAATCATTTTTTCGATGATTGCTCTATTGGTTCTTTTTGTGATTTTGTGTATCAGTTGCTCATCATAACCGGTATTCACTGTAATGTTTTCAATGCTGTTAAGTACATTTTTATAATCTTGTTCATTGAGAGGGATCTTCAAGAGTCTATGAAATAGTACATGGAACACGGTGTGTTTATGCGTGTCTGGGTAACGAGACTTCGCATGAATAACATTATCACTGTATGAGGGTTTTCGAAATATTTTAAAGTTGTGTCTGTCAGTAGTTATATTTATTGCAAAACCAAAAAAATCTAAATTTTATTACCAATTTCCATTGTAAATTTAGTATTTCCATTAAGGCTACTTAAGGTGAATGTTTTTTTAGATTAACGAAAGGAAGGTACTCCAATTGATGATCACGGCTTCCTGGTAATGATCTAAAAAAGAGTGTCATTGATGACTTGCACCCTAATTGGCGTCAACGACAGGGGAAGTAACTCACTCACATAATAGTGGCATGAAGTGATGGCAATGCTCTTCACGTTGTGTTACTTTTGAGGGCGTCCGGTCGGACGATGGAATAAATTTGACCAGACCGGTATTCTTCATATATTTGGCTTGATTAATAATAATCCAAGCCCTTCCTGCAATAACTGCACATCTTTTTGCCAGATCACTTACGACGCACAAAAAACTGGGTGTCACAACCAATACAAAAATGACGTGCTTTCTTTACGTTCCTTATCATCTTGTTTGGATCAAAGTTCTCTTGTTACAGAGACGGCGGTTACGAAAACAAAACCTTTCCCTTCCTTTAAATATTTAATTACCCATAAAATATGTAAATATAAAGTAGAATAATGATGTGTCAAGTAGCGACTTCAGTTTTTAATATTAACTGATATATTAAATACTCAATGAGGTGCATACAATTTGCACGTTGAATATTGTTTCCAACTAATTAATATTGCATTTAATTAACAAAAATACCATTAAATATGTGACATATCTATTAACATTTATATATTATTCAACAGATATGAAAAAAATCATTATATATTATTTAACAGATATGAAAATAATTATACCTACTAAATAATATAGGTATAATGTCATCAACTATTTCTGTTACACGATGAGCTTTTAATAAAGCAGCGATTCCTTTAATTACATTTGGAAGGGCCGTCGTATCCAGAACTGTTTTTGCTGGTATAACTGGTATATTAAGAATATTCTTTCTATCAAATACACTCACTTAATAAAAAATCTGACACGTACACGGATACTGAAGCCGAGTGTGTAATAAAAATTTGGTGTGGAGTGGAGTGGAGTGGAGTGGAGTGGAGTGGAGTGGAGTGGAGTGGAGTGGAGTGGAGTGGAGTGGAGCGGAGCGGAACGGAACGGAACGGAACTGAACGGAAGGGAACGGAACGGTACGGAACGGAACGGAACAGAACAGAACATAACAAAATAGAACAAAACGGAATAGAATAGAAATATATTTATTCTCTACTTCACAACACCACAATGACATTCACAACACTACAGACAATGGAAACATAGTATACAAATTAAAAAGAAAAATCAAATAAGAAACATATAAATTTCAATAGAGAAGATGGCTGGGTTCTTCCCTCTGCTTGGGACCCAGTGGTAAACATAATCAAATCAAAAAGTAAACAACACCTCAAGGCAGCAAGATATAATAAGTACTGTTTGCGTCAATCGGAACAACTAAAATTATAATTCTTCGGGTACTTTTAAAAACTTGGTACATTAGGACATCTGTCATCTCAGTCTTCTGAAACATTGGGCTACATAAATAATTTAATAAGCCGCGATGAAATCCGTAAAAGTAGTTTTATTGCAATTAATATAAGTTTGCGCGAATGTTAGTCACATTCGCGTACACTTAAGATATCAATAAACACATTATATTATATACAAACCCTTATTCATACACACACATGCATTTAGGTACGAAAACAAACATATTATGATAATAGTGTTGTGTTGTAACAAAGTTATAACAAACTTCATAGCCATAGAAATAGTCAGTAAATACGCTTCTGTTCACACGTGTTTGATTATGTAGTCATGTCGATAAAGAAACAACTCTTACATGGGAGTCGGCAAGCCCGGGGCCAGACGACGCTTTGAGCGCATGGGATCAGGTTGCGTCACGTGTTTATGTATATATATATATATATATATATATACAATACGGGAGATCATCTTATCTTCTGTCTTACGTCTCTTGCTTTTTGATTGGACCTCTCTCTCACAAACGTGACGTCAGTAGCGGTAAAAATGAATAACAATTCTCGGTAGCGACGGGTCTTGGGAGGCGATGGCCTCTTTCTGTGAGACAGTCATGTCACAGAGGAAGGCCGCAGAAGAGGAGGTGGGTAGAGGCCCATACAGCAGACGACAGGTGAGAGTATGGCAAAGGTCTTTTAGGATGGAAAACATACCCCATTGTACGGCCCTGACGTTGTAGGACGCTTTTTGCAGAAGTCAGGTCCAGCCAGTCACCTGTAGCTGACGGATCCGGGATACCTCAGTATAGGCGGCCGATGTCATCCACGGAGATTTGGGAGTATATATATATATATATATATATATATATATATATATATAACATTTATATACGTATATGTCAGCCTGCGTTATTCACTACTAAAATATATAACTTAACATGCATACTTTTGCGACGTCCCCTGCCCCTGCCCCTGGTCAGGGACCTAAGGCCCTTTGAGGAAGTGTTAACGGATTCCTAATACCAAGGGTAAGACAAAGGTAGACAAGCGCTACTATAGACTGAATATAATGATTATTATCTAATGTCACTTTATGTGTTAAGTATATACTTATGTTTTAATTTGAGCCTTAATTTCTTCGCGTAGATGGAAAAATAGGAAATGAGTTTATCTAATTGTTGTTTTCCAGTCTAGTTGCAGCTACGGTGGTATAAAGACGAGGCAGCTGCGCAGGACAGATCATAGAGCATATGACGTGTGTCCAAATACAATAACACTAAGTTTTCTCTCTTTCAGGTAGTAAAAATAATTGATGTTTGGGTGTTGTTGATGTTGGCGCATTTGAGAGGAGAAGAGAGAGCAATTAAGCATGTTTATGTATTACTAACTACTTTTCTCTAAAGTCAAGATTAGCCAATACATTTTCAAAATTACGTGGTTATAAAATTAGGTAATTTTAGCTAAGCCTCTTTGTAATTACATTATAAGTAAGAGTTATTGCTAATGAAGAGATTATTTTGTTACTGTTGCGAGGGAAAGATGTGTTTCTTCATTATCTACACATATCTACACAGATCATAACATACACAAAGGTTGTCTGTCTGTATGTGATCGATTTTATCAAAATGTATTTTGAAAGAAAATTTTGCTTTATACGCTTCTAGATGGCAGAGAAATATCACAAATAAACAGACAGGGTTTATCTCAGGGTGACCCTATGTCGCCATTTTTATTTAATATAGTCACAATTAAACTGTGCAACACACTCTCTAAGACGGTTAGGGTGTCACAATATGCCGACGAGTTTGCTCTATGTTGTATTAATCGAAACATTTATTTTTGTGTTAATGTCGTTTTTGTGTTAATGCAAGAGGAAATTGGACTAGAAGTATCTCTCTTAAATACTAAGCTCTGTATTTTTACTAGAAAATATAAAGTCCCAGCGATTTGTATATACATAAATAATATTGAAATTGAGGCTATTAATTGTACAAAGTTTTTAGGTGTTTGGTTAGACAGTTGCCTGAATTGGACTCTACATGTATCAGAAACTTCCCAAAAGTGTATTGCAGACTTTAACATATACTAACTTAATTGATAACAAGTGGGGTGTCCGTCCAAGTCACTTAAGAAGACTATATATAGCACTGGTGCGATCACGACTTGATTACGGATGTACAATTTACGGTAGCGCCAGTCTTAAGCTATTTCAGAGGTTGAGGTACAGAGGTAAATGTCTCCACCTTTGTAGAAATTCCATTAGGGAAACACCAATATATGCCACAGAAAGCGAAATTTACATTTCACCCTTGAAATTTAGAAGAATTTATTTAAGTGACGAATATTTCCTTAAAGTGTCTTCTAAATCGTCAGACTTAAAGGAAAAATTAGAAATATTAGACAAGACATTAGATTCGGATGCAACATATTGGCGCAAATATCAATCTCCATTGTTACTAAAGAGTTTCAGAAAGTAGTCAATTTTTGCTCTCCTATGATATTAAATCACTCGATTTGGTCAACATTATTACACGCAGAGTGAGCGCTGTTAACGAACCTAAAGATCAACTTCGAACTATCGATCTCATGAAACATACCGAAAACATGTTTAACATACAGTACTTAATTCACTATCAAATTTTCACTGATGTTTCCGAAACAAGACATAGTTCTAGCTGCGCACTTTACGATGGAACTGCAGATTTTGTGGTCAAATTTCTAATCAAAAGTCTTTTGTATACCCGTAATGTGGATGTGGGAGTAGAGCTAATAGCAAATAATGAAGCAATACATTATATAGAGTCGACGACATATAGCGAGATCGTAATCTTTACATACTCAAAGAGCAGTCTACAATATTTATTGGGAAGCATACCTATAGCGATAAAATGTATCCATGGATTGATATGTAACGGTGTTGAAGTTCGTTTACAGTGGATTCCTTCACACGTGGGCGTAAGCTGCATCGAGGTTGCAGATACACTCGCATCCGAGGTATTACAGAACGGCATACCGCCCAATACGGTACCGCACTATACTGATCATGTTACAAAAGTGAAATCCGACAATTATATCAAATTGGAATTATATTTCAATGAATGCTCCAAAAACAAAGGTATCCGGTATAAGGACCGTTGTGAACGAACCACGCCGCATACTTTGGCTTACCTCCCGAAACATCAAAAGACAACATTTGGTTGTGTTCCCGTAGTCCGAGTGGGAGCACTCAACGAGTTTAATTTCATAACGAAAAATGGGACGATCCGAATTGTACGGTGTGAAAGGGAGAAGGACCTCCTCCACTTAGTACAACTTCTGAAACAAAACATAGGATAGATCTTCTAAAAGATACTTTGTTCTCTGTTTTCTTCTTGTTTCGTCAAATTTAAAGCTCAGGCTTCACTAGGGCATACAGTGGTAGATTTACAAATTTTATCACACAGTCACTGGATCCTTACATTTGAAAATTATACAGATACCTCTCAAGGAGTAACACAAATTACCTAAGCAACACTTAATGTTTAAGCCATTTTCTCGTATCATAGATTTTATTGTTATAAGTTTACTCCAACTATATCCCAAACTTAAAATAACCCATAAAAGTTATCATGCTAAGCTGACTTAATAATATCATCATGTACGGCTTATAAAATATATAAGAATTAATTAAAGCGACTTGGGTTAATGACATTACAAAGTAATGAAATATATAATAATGTTACAGTAATCAGTAGTAGACACCAATAAATATAACTGACATATACGAGGGGAGATTGATAAGTATTCAAAACAACAAAGAAAAACTTTAATAATGTACTTAAAACAATTTTACTTTTCAACGTAGTTTACTTCTACCTCGCTTCCCCAATGCCGTTACACCAGTTTACGGCGACAATGACTTCATCATTTAATGGAAATCTCCGGCCACCTAACCATTTCATGAGATTTGGTAATAAGTGAAAGTCGCACAGGGTCAGATCTGTGGAATATCCCCTATAACAATTCCAACCGCAATTCATGGAGTTTGGCATCTGAAACCCTTGACAAGTGCACAGGCACCTTGTCGAGGAGGAACAAAAGTTTCTTTTTGGCAAAATGAGGCCGTTCCTTTCACATTTTTTCAACAAATTTTTTATGCAGGCTTGCAAAATACTTTCCACTTATTGTTTTTCCTCTTTGCAAATAATCCACTAAAATTATCCTTCGAGCATCCCAAAAGAAAGTCGCCATCACTTTGCCGGCCGATAAAACCGTTTTAGCTTTCTTCGGCGCAGGTTTCCGCCCTCAGTCCACTGCTTAGACTGTTCCTTTGTTTTAGTAGTATAATGATATATTCATGTTACACCTACAGACACATAACAGCGCAAAAACTTGTTAGTATTACGTTTAAACAGCGCGAAACACTCCGACGAATCGTTCACTCGACGTTGCCTTTGGTTGACAGTGAGCAAACACGGCACCCATCTCATGCAAATCTTTTTCATTTGCAAATGTTGGCGGAAAATGTTAAAAACGCATTTAGATGAAATGCTTACCATCACTGCTATTTGCTGCAACTTTAAGCGCTAACATCTAAAACGATTTTTAAATATTTTTCATTATATCCGAATTCGTGACTTCATTTGGACAGCCAGACCTGTTGGCAACTTTACAGGCCAGTCTACTACGTTTAAAATTATTTACCCAGATGTGAGCAGTATTTGTTACCTGAAACACTGTCTAGCTTGACTTTAATGTGGGTTGCAGTTTTCCTTTTTAAAACGTAAATCTTTATCACCGCACGAATTTATTTCTTTCCTTTGTTTAGAAAATTTACGGCAAAGATAGTTCTGGGTCCCCTTACACAAATTCTGGCAATTCGAATAATTTCAAATTTGGCGTTCTATTTTCGAAAACATGATAGAATATAATGTAATAAATTTTGTTTGCCTATCTTTTTCTTAAGTTTGTCGATCTGCCTGGTGAATAGTATATGTATTTACCTTTTCTATGTGTACGTGTTCGTGTGCGCGAGTTTGTGTGTGTGTGTGTGTGTGTGTGTGTGTGTGTGTGTGTGTGTGTGTGTGTGTGTGTGTGCGTGCGCGTGTGTGCGTGTATGAGTGTTATTGCCATAATGTGCATGCATGGCGCATGACACTACATATATAAATTGAACTACACAATGTACTGAATTTGTGTTGTCACAGTAATGGCAGCGGTAAATATATGGGGATTAAGTGCACAAAAGGTATTTCTTATTGCTCCGTAGCAATTGCGTGAGGCCTTTGTGTGTCACTTCTACAGAACTTATAAAAGTCTCGTTTAATTGTATGACATTATACGCTACATGTTTCTCGTAACATCGTGTGCTTTATTACATACAATGCAAAATAGCTACTGGGTCCGATATTCAATGACTACATAACTATGCTCCAATTATTTCTACATATGTAATTATCTGCGGCGTGGTCTAATAAATGACAGATATAACTATGTAAACTTTGAAGCCACTATATAAATGACAGATATAACTATGTAAACTTTGAAGCCACTATATAAATGACAGATATAACTATGTAAACTTTGAAGCCACTATATAAATAAGTATAACTGTGACTACATTCCATTTCCACAACGGAACATCGAGTCTCAACGCCGATAGTACGTTTATTAGTTGGGTATAAGACAACCCACACACATATTTGCTTAGGACATCGCAATGTCGCTAAACATTTGCATACGATTATGATAATATTTGCTAAGCCTCCCTTATGATAATAAATCATCAAGCGGCTTAATTCGTAATTCCATGTTATTGTATCCCATAATTTGAGTTGGGTTTTATTCGACGGGAACTCTTCATTATTTTTAGTTGGAAAATTTCACTGACTACGAACTGTTAATAAATATAATATACTTAATTATTTTTGTGTTACTACGGTAATCATCTTTTCACTTTCTTATTTTCTGCACGTGCACGAATCACATTATAATCAGAAAGATCTGTATACATAACTGTTATTTATGATTAAGATTACAATACTAATAAGAATATATTAGGGATGTGGTAATTTCATTTAAAAAATTGAATCACCGGTTTTTTTTAACGATTATGTTATAGTTCAGGGATTGTTGGTTGAGTGAACAGTAAAGTCAGGGCAAAATCGAACTGCGACCCGTTGCCGATATGACACATGATGCGACGTCGCATGACGTCAGGTCCTGTAGCGCCTTTTCTCCAAATATGGCACCAGAAAACAGCACTTTGTGCGCGCTCATCTGGCGATGCCTGTAGCGGTCGGGATGGCCGCGACTCGTGCTATGCCATCGTTGCAAGCGACATATGACGTCAAGTTCTGTTACGCCTTGCCTCCAAGGATGGAGTTGTGAGTCCGAACTGAATATCTTATTTTATTTTACACTATTTTATGCGTGATTAGCTCACAACTAATTATAGATTGGATTACCTCCTGTCTCACCTGAATTACCAGCAGCAAAAACTCATGACCTTGGGTTGTGATCGTAGGGAGCCCGAGTAAAACCACCACTAATAGGAGGGTATAACTAACATAGGAGGGTATAACTAACATAGCTCGAACATAGTTATACCCTTGTACGAATATGATTGCGGAGTGTTTGTTTGATCCCTATAATATTTATGACAAAATTGATTCAGAGCATGAAAATTTCCCACTTTGTCCACGCGATCACCAAAGTAAAGTAACTAGGTAAACCGCGATAAAATCCATAAAATTTATTGTATAGAAATAGTTCTGTTGTAACATTCCAATGATACAATGAAACTACTTTTACGGATTTTGTCGCGGTTTATTTAATATTTTAACAAGTCTGGTGTTTCATAAGCTTTACTTCAACCATGATCATAGGTGAATATTATATTTTAAATGACGCGGTTTATTTAAATTCCTTAAAATGAGTTTCGCTGTAATTAATAATAAATAACATCGATACTACGAATGCTGTGTAGTGTTATGCTTCGCTCTACTTGTCAATGTGTAGTTTGTTCATGGTCGTCAGCTATGTTTGCGCAATTACAGATAGATGACGTTGGCAGAATAAAATAAAAAGTTTGCATCTAAATTTGCTGTGAGCAGTTAGAAACAGACTGACGATATTATATAGATCTTGACCGAACAACTTTGAAAATATTTTTTTATTTGTTAGATTTTCCATGTTCACTGTGATCCGCTGGCTCATTTGATCCATTGTACTATAAAAAGATAGACTTGATAATAATGAAGGACCCCGGGATTAGCACTGATAAGATTAACGTTGAAAGTATCTACTTAAAACATGATGACTATAAATAAACGTTAATTACTGCTTGAATATTCACGCCACGCTAATTATATCCGAGAGCAAAGTGCAAACTCACTATCAGGAACACTTGTTAATTAATGATTTACCAGTACGAGGATCGGTCAGCGCTCGAAATTTTTTTCCTCACCACTCGGTCGATGAACTTTATATAATACAGGGACCGACTGCCTCGTGGTCTATCATGGCCAACCAAAGTCGTGAGTTCCTGGGTTCTATTTCCAGGTCTGAAAAAGTGTTATTGTGATTTTTCAATTTCTTAAGCAGTCCGAAGTCCGGAAGTTGAGGGTGTCGCTTCCTCGTGCCTCGGAAAGTACGTTAAACAGTCGGGTAACTAGTTACTTAATCTCAATAGAGATGGCCGCCGTAGCCGAAATTCAGTTAGAATGACATTATAATTACTAAATAAAATGATAACTGTATATTATATATCTAATCCAGATTGATTGACAGACAACAATACTTGCAATTCACACTCATCAAATCAGCAAGCAAGTCTGCGTTTTACGTTAAAAACGACGAGACAACATTTCGTCACCAAATTATCGCGTCCATTGTTACTTCCATCAGATTTTGAAATATTATTATTTGTTATTGATAATTAATAATTATCATAATTCCCTACCCCATTAAAGAACTGGCGTGAACACATCCGTGTTGCTTATGATTCACATGTTGTGCTGCGGTACTGTGCTCATGATAATGCTTCAAAATATTATTTGCTTATATTATTGGGGAGCAAAAGAGCAGCCTGATCCGTTCGAATACTGCCGATTCACATACACAACCACATATAGTATACCTTTATAGTATAAAGACGAAGCGGTACTCTGCTTTCCAACGCAAAAGACTGCATGAAACGCGACCAAATCGCAGTCACGTGGCGGCGCTATCATGCGAGAACTGCGTGAACGGTCGTACCGGCGGAGAGCCATTGAAGTGCAGTATGGCACCACCAGCTGTTCAAAAGAGCTAGAACTCTCAGTTAAGTTAGTATTTTTTTATAGTATAGACTGCTTGTGCCCATGAACATCAGCATAATTATATCGATGTGTTGCCCACTTTTTGACCCAACCCCAATGGGCCACCGGTTACTCACAAACCATACGAAACGCGACACCGTAGGTGTCACTTTACGGTGGTGTCTAGTGAGCGAGTGGTACTTCCCCGGTCGTGCCGGCCCAATTCCGTTGTATACGGAGGATGTAGTGTCATGCACCACGCATGGAACTACCTACTATGCAGCATGGCGTTACCACTTACAAAATATCATAATAAGACAAAAAAAATGTTCGTAAGGCCAGTTGAATGAGCGTGTGTTCATTGTGTCGGTGGGTAAACAGTCAAAAAACAAGACAGTCTAAACCTTTTAGCGATTACCCATGCGTTATTGCCTTCCTCCCCTCGAGTATGTCTGAACACCTACCCACACACTGCACGAAACGTGATAGCGTAACTACAACTGTACTGTGATCATAACGTGAGCGTGACCTCCCCCCCCCCCACCAATGGCTCTACCTCTTACAGAAACAAGTGATCTATTTAATGTCCCCCGGTTGTGAAACGTCTTGGACTCCACCAAGTGATCAGACTGCTGGTTTTTTTAATGAGGTAGATGTTTAGATCATGTTATTCATAGTAATTTCATGAAATTTTAAGCTCCTCAACTAAACCCTATAATGTCATAAAAACCATGTCAAGTGATCCACTGGCTCTTCGTATAATATCATCCCGAAATAACGTCTTCAGATTTGGAGAAAATAGATCACGCATAGATCACGCATAGACATCCAACTTTCGAAGAATCTGTTTAATAAAATGTAATGGAAATGTAAATATTCTATAATTACTATAAAACAGAGTCCCCAAAAGTTCTTTATCCGTATGTTATCAAATTTATCAAAGTAACTGAGCAATATTTCATGCGGTTTCACCCAAGCATAGAGCGAAACCCCACAAAGGTTTCATTGTATAATCATAAATAATGAAACAAATAAATATATATACATTGGACTCAGACTCAGACTCACTCTCAGAAGCTGCTTTGAAATATATAGTAAATTATACATAAGAGCAGGCGGAAATATATAGTAAATTATACATAAGAGCAGGCGGAAATATATAGTAAATTATACATAAGAGCAGGCGGAAGTATATAGTAAATTATACATAAGAGCAGGCGGAAATATATAGTAAATTATACATAAGAGCAGGCGGAAATATATAGTTTATACATAAGAGCAGGCGGAAATATATAGTAAATTATACATAAGAGCAGGCGGAAATATATAGTAAATTATACATAAGAGCAGGCGGAAATATATAGTAAATTTTACATAATAGCAGGCGGAAATATATAGTAAATTATACATAAGACCAGGCGGAAATCCCCCTGCTCTTCTGAAAGAATTATCATAAAAAAAAACTTGAAATATAACATCTAAAGTAATTAATAAATCTGAAGCATATTCTAAGTGTATTAGAATAATTATAAATTAGTTTGTGAAACAATTAATTGATTTATCAATGCTTCTTTTGGAAAGTGAGTTAAATGAAAATTCGTTAACTTAAATTGTTTTCAAAATTTCGGCAGGTATTGTTAAAGAGAGGATTGAGGAGGTTCGTTTATACATTTTATTCAGCTAAATATTAGTGACAAGGTATTTTCAATGAGTGAAACAAATTATAACTTTAATTAAATGTCTCGAACAGGCTGTTTTACCAATATACATATACAGGAAAACCGTATTAAAACTGAAACAACATTTTGTTAACTATTTGATAAAAACGCCGTAGGCATCTTAATAACCCGACGACGTACTTCAGGCTTTCTCACAGAATTGGAGGTCAAATGAGAAATCGGTGTCTTTTTGTAACTGCAGGTGCTTATTGATATCCGCACAGCTTTGGAAGAGGTAGTGCCATGCTGCATAGTAGAGGTATTGCATGAATGGTGCATGACACTACATCTTCCTGTGCAACGGAATTGGGCTGGCACGACCGGGGAAGTACCTCTCGCTCACAAGCGGCGTGTAGTGACACCTACGGTGTCGCGTTTCGTGTGGTTTGTGAGTATTTGGTGGCCCATTGGGGGACGATAGGATGGTAACGCGTCTGCGTAACAATCATGCGAATGTCAATGTAGGTCGGCAGTCATCAAAAGGCCCCGATTTCTCGTTTTCCCCCTTATGGTATAGAAAAATATATTTGTGATTGATAGACAGACCTTCTCCAATGGACCGCGGGTAACATACATATACAAACATAAACATAACATAGCTATCACTTCATCCATTATGAGAAGGTACCTTCCCGGATTTTTCTGTTAGAAATATAGATCTAGTAGCAGTGAGTTTAGGATTGTGTACGACAGATACTCCCAGGTCGTGCCGACCCGTTCAGGCTCAATGCAGCTTCCATTGGTTACCAAAAGCTCGAGCAGCTCGTTTCCGCTTAAACTAAGCGTGAGCCGGACTCATATACGAAGTGTGCTGTCCTATTATCTATAAAAACTATCTATAAAAATCCCCTTTGTATCTGAATACTGCTAATGTAGGGTGTGTTAGCAGTTTTTATCCACACACTACAAAATGCTAACGGTCCATTTGTACAGCTCGTACAACAGTGAATATTTCAGTACATTCAAGTAATTTTCTATATTTAAGATTTTTATTGCACATATAATACAATACAATATATAGACATCCACGACTTGGGCGGGATTCCAACTCGCGGCTTTGTCGAAACCCCTGTTCACGCACACACGGACGTTACCAACATAGCTAGCTGGTCGTCGCTTCTAGCAACTGTAACATCTTCATTATTCACTTTTAATTAACTTTTAGGCTGCAAACATAGTGGAAGATAACTCCGAGCGCTGTAGAATTAAGTCAAATCGTTGCAAAATTAAAAGGGCTAAAATTCAAATTAAATATCGAGTCACCGCAGACGCAACGGACTGCACGATTTCGCGGAGCCAGAGCCATTTGCATTAATAAACATGTGAACTTGCATTATTCCATTTATTTTTGTGTAAACAGGAGTATTAAAGAGAACTTCGTAGGCTGCAAGATTTGTTTTCAATTATTACATTAAAACTACTTTTACTTATTTAGCTGGCCCGATCTTTCAGAAGCTTTGCAGCAACCACACGTTGGTCACGGGCGGGTGAGATGACAGATGCTCTGATGATATTAAAAACACCCGAATAATTATAATTTCTTTATTGTTCCGATTAACGCAAACAGTACATGTTATACATTTCGGCTTTGAGGTGTTAGGTTTAGTTTTTGGTTTGATTGTTTGTCACTGGGACCCAAGCAGAGGAAAAAACCCAGCCACTTTCTCTATTGATATTTGGATGTTTTTAACTTCTATGGCCTTTCACTCAATATATCCGTCATAACCAACACCGACTGCATTCACTGATTTGGCGCCATATTTCGTGATCTTGCGCTCCGTGTCCTCCAGTGTATACGAGGATTTATATTATCCTGTTGGTTGGTTTGACGGTAGGAGGGGAGAATGGATTGCAATATGTAGAATAATTTAAGGATGCCATTGGTAGCTGTAGGCATCAACAGGATCCAAAATCCAGTAAGTTGCTTTGAAAAAAGTTAATTTCGTAGTCTAAAAACTATGTGATTTTTTGGTACTACGAAACCCTTCATAGACGTCGTCTCGCTCTTAGTAGGGTTGCTGATGTAGTAACAGGAAACGTCAAGTCGTCACATACAACATATTTTTTTATAGTATAGGGACAGAGGAACAATCGGAGTTTTTTTACGACTGCACATCCGCATAATCACTATACCGATGCGATGGCCTATTTTTCACCTCCTCGCTCACAATGGCCCACTAGTTACTCACGAGCCGCAATAAACGCGACGCCGAAGATGGTACTTTACGGCGATATCAAGCGAGAGAGAAAACCTAATCCCGCTGCAATGCAACATGGCACTACTCTTACAAATGACTATGCAGACATTTTTACCTAATCTCTCTTTCCCTAATGGGCCATCGAAATTTCTCACTTTGTACGATATATAGTTGTCACTTTATGGCGTGATAGTGTGACCAAACTCTTGTCACCTCGAAGTCCCGATGTACCTACCGTTATAGACCTAAACAGCATCCTTAGACTATTCACCTCGCCGGTCGCGCACGCTAGAATCAGCTACAATGCAAATATTGCATTAACTCTTACAAAATGTACATAAATATATCTCCGACATTATAGTAGTATTTTTGTATACTACATGGGGGAAAACGAGCAATCTGTGCCTTTCGACTACTACCGACGCAAATGAGCACTTTCATAAATATGCCGATGCGTTGCTCTCCTTGAATGGGCCACCTGCCACTCACGAACCGCACGAAACGCGACACCGTAGGTGTCACTTTACGGCAGCATCAAGTGGTGATTATAATTGATATTTTTTACTTACACTTTATCTTTCAATAAAAACTTAACATCACAGAATTATTTATCGAATAACAGGCAAGACACGTTCAGAAATATAACTTGCCGATTTTTTAAAAAAATATTATCATTGTAGCTAAGACGCTTATTCAATAAAGACTTGGAACTTTGCATCAACTGAAACCGTTTTCTTTCGAATTTCGAAATTTTCCCCTCGGTACCTATTCTATATATATATATATATATATATATATATATATATTTATGCGAATGTTAATCGTTACAATAAAGCTACTTTTACGGCTTTTATCGCGACTTATTTAATTACTTATCTAGCCCGACATTTCCACGAAATAAACCGCGATAAAATCCATAAAAGTAGTTTTGTCATTTTACGGCGGTACTATGTGAGTGAGAGGTACTTTCCTGGTCGTGCCGACCCCGTTCCCTTGCATGTATGTACATGAGGATGTAGTGTACTACCTCCTCCTATGCAGCACAGCATTACCTCTTCCTAAATTATAATATTACACTAGCCGTCCACCCCGGCTACGCACAGGTATGTCATTAAAAAAACACACATCTGATCACATTATCGACGTTTCAATTATGATCAAAACATTATAGAACACGTTATATAGCATAAGCTCAGCACGCGTAATATAGTACAGGATTCCAGTGGTAAAGTATCTTTTTCAGATTGGCCCAGTAGCTTCGGAGCCTACTTAATGCAAACAAACAAAAAAAAAAACATTCAAATATTTATGTACTAAAATGAATATACATTTTAACTTAAGTTCCACATACTTGATACATTGATTTGAAATTGTTTTCAAGTTTCTACACTTTGGTGACATTTGTAAGTTACAAGATCAATGTGGGTAACGCCGCGTCGCCATCAAACACACTCTTTGCATTTATAAACTTACTAGCGATCCACTCCAGATCCTTGAAATACGGGAGCCTAATTATACACTGAAACCTTCGTCGTGAATCGTTCTAGAAAAGTGTGAAAACCGCATGTAATTCGTCCAGTATATTTCGAGAAAATCGACCACATAATTAACTTGATAACGGCTTAAAGCGACAGCGTCGCTATCACGTTTCGTTCGGTTTGTGAGTAGACGGTGGCACGTTGTGGGTGGATGGTAGGAGGGCAACGAATCTGCGTAACAATCATGCGAATGTTCATGGGCGTCGGTAGTCATCAAAAGGCTCCGATGTCTCGTTTGCCCCCTTATGGTATATATAGTATAAATATGGTTACACATTGAACTTATTTCAAAAGAAGCTTGTTATGTAAAAGTGATTAAATGTATTATAGATGAACTCTACATGCAAGTGAAAATCATATTAAACTTAAAATAAGTAGGTACATAATTTTAGAGCCTCTATCGAATAGGTACATAATTACTTGGATACAATGTCAGCATGTTCAATGTTACAATATATTCACTAAGTACTGTTACAACTCTAAAATACAGCATCGACATGTTCAATGTTACAATATATTCACTAAGTGCTGTTACAACTTTAAAACATCGTAAATGTTATACAACTATATTCAACGTTCCAAAAATTACTACACAGGTGCGTATGTGCATGCACACACACACACACATGCACATACATAATATACAGAATATGAAGGTAAGATAGTAATAATTAAATTATGGAAGTAAATTAGCACACCATAAAATACATTTACAATATCATGTCAAAAGAGTCAAATGTCGAAATTAGTTATATAAATAAAACGTGAAATAAAAAATATATTAAAAAAATTAAAGATAACAAAGTAAAACTTCAAGAATAGCACCAACGACGTTGACCGGCCTAGGGAGAACATGTACGCTGAACATGACCTTTGTATTTCCAAGTTCATACTAACACCCATGAACATCCGCATAACTACTTTGCAGATACACTGTCTTGGTTTTTACTTGTTTGTTTCCTTTCGCCCTCCCCTACAATGGATCACCCACTACTCACAACAGCACAAAATGTGACACCGAACATGTCACTTTGCGACGGTAAGATATAAGTGAGAGGTACCTCATTAGTCACGCTGGCCCAACTAAATTGCAATGCAATATAACAATACCTCTTACTATCTCAAAAAAATGAAATTAACTCAACACTGACCCTAAAAATAATCAATCAGTTCGTCAGTTGGCTGCGGATCACTACTGCCACTAGATAATCACAAATACTTACAAAACATTACCACCACTTGACGGCGGCATCATAGGCGCGAGAGGCACTTCGATGGTTATAGTGAATAGACCAAATGTTGTCTATAGGGGTGACGTAGCTGAATGAGTGAGGTCGCAGTAAGGTCATGACTCTGCGCCGTGGCTTACCGCAGCAGACTATACAGACTAACGATCTCCTGTCAGGGTTGTCACACATTACAGGTGAGGCCGCAGTAAGTTCATGACTCTGCGCCGCGGCTTACCGCAGCAGACTATACAGACTAACGATCTCCTGTCAGGGGTGTCACACATTACAGGTGAGGCCGCAGTAAGTTCATGAGTCCGTGTCGCGGCTTACCGCAGCAGACTATACAGACTAACGATCTCCTGTCAGGGGTGTCACATTCCTTTAATAGATATGGGAATCGTAAAACGTGTCAGTTTTACTACTCCTTCTAATTAATGATATAGGATTTGGCGCCGAATTTTAAACAGCAACATACATAGTGAAGCATTCGTGTTTGTTAAAGATTGCGAAAGATGTAATTATTAAAAATATTATCCTTCACATTGGAGTTATTATTTACAAGCGAAATATTTTATATGAAAAATATTGAATTATTTAAACAACCAGTATTTTCCAATATTTTCGGTTTGTTTGAAATATTTAATGTTTGTGAATTTAATTAAATTAATAGAAGCAATTATTTACTTCTATTAATTTAATCAAACACATTTCCAATTTCAAGAAAGCTAATATTTTTTTTTTTTGGGTTGCTACATCGTACTTGGCTTTAAAGTTTACCCAATAATTAGAAAAAAATCATCGGATCCTCTAGCATATCATGATCAAGGCTCCAGGATCACCGAAACATGTATAGGGTACATATAACATCAATATTAAATACGAAAAAATATGATTTGCGGTCACATACATGCTTGTCATTAATAAATATGATTATCAGATGCCAAAAAAGATAAAACGTAGTGAATTGACCTATGTATTATAATACTTTCAGAGCTCAACATATTTGTGATGTCCACTTATAAGTGCGCCAACATTCCTGTGAATCGAACCCAATGAATGTCAGTATTTAAAGTCACGTATATGTTTCATGCTATTCAAGTTAACTGCTGAGTTCACTTTTGAACACTTAGTGTCAAATCTCAGACAAGTTGTTACCCTAGCGGACAAACCAGGTACAATCACGACGTACAGGTCAGCAAGCTCGTTTGTCCTCGGTTCGATGTTTAAGTTACGCTCGAACTTGTTAGTGGCGAGCACCAGAGGGCGTGGAGATGTGTGGACAAAACTGTCAATTAAAACTACGTAACATGTAGATTGTTTGTTGAAATCTGTAACATTGTGTAAGAGGCAGTGGACTGCTGAGCAGCTGTGACTGTAACCAAGCACGACCGTGAAGGTGCGTCTCGCTCACATGATACCGCCGCAAAGTGACCGCTATGTTATCGTGTTTGGTACGGTTCGTGCTTCACCGGTGGAATACTTGAGACGAGGCGATAAGAATGCCTTAAAACTATACAAATTACTTTTAAAAATGTACATAAATCATACAAAAATCCAAGATATACGGTTTCATATTCAACTGTCACTGTTTATATAATAGCATCCGCATCCGCTAACCTAACCTGTAAAATAAATGTGTATGATTTTAAGTAGTTTTTTCAATGCAGATTCTAATTTAAAGATGTGCAAAATTTTAATATATTTGCTGGAAATGTCAACCCCACTCTCACTGTATATCCTAGTGTTTTTCTAAATCTATGATACAAACACGGCTTAAATAAATAAAAGCTACCATTTTTAATACTCTTTATACTAGTAAGGATTCAGCAATCGATTCTGCAATTACGTAACATTTTACCCAATGATCCCTAAAGTTTAAATAGATACTCAGTTACCCGCGCACAGCGTAGTACATTCCAATTACGAACTCTGTTTTCAATAATTGCAGTAAGTATTTGTCAGTGCTTATGGTTTACCTTAATTCTTATATTCTGTTTACTGCACAGAGATATTATTTCTATCTGGTGTCTATTGTTTATTATGTGCTCTGATGGCAAGTATCAGAATTGAGACATTATGATTGAGACTGTCCCATTTAATATGGTATGAGAATTTTCAGTGACCCAATGGAGAGGAAAGAGAGAAAGCAGATGCGTCACATCAGCCTAACAAGTACATACATGTCTATGGACATCGGTAGTCTCCAGGTTCAGAATGCTCGTTTAAACAAAGCAATAAAAAATGTTAGTAAGACTGAATCTAACACGCCACTTCCACGATCCTATTCAGTAAATGAATGTAGTGTGCAGTGATATAGTGAATGTAGTATATGTAGTAATTTATAGCTGATAGTAAAGGAATATTTGATACCCCTTGTACAATCATTGCAAAACGAGTGCTTGCTCGACCGTGGAACGTAAAAATGGCAGATGTTACTAGTTTGTTGACTCTAACAATATGTTCCTTAGAAGTGGAACATTCTACTTATAAAATGTTTACATTCGTGTGGTTAGGGAGTGTTGAAACTCTTTTGCGTTTACGGCTTACAGAAAGGCTACGCCGCTCATTGACGATGTCTTCATTTAAGTGTGTGCCTGTTTAAGTGCTCCTTTAAGTACGTATCGCACTCCAGAAAGGAAACATTTGTGGCCGGCGCTTGATGGGAAATGGAGACATGAGATCAGAACAGATTTTTAACTTATAGACGTAAAATTTAGCTAACAATTATATCAACTGAAGCTTTTAAAAAGGGTCAGCACGATAGGGGAAGTACCTCACTCTGACTTAGAGGGATGATGAAGAAATGTTGCTATACTTTTGTATGGTTTAGTAATAAGTAGTGTAGTTTTTACGTTGAGGGGGGACGGCAATCCGTCTTTATGATGATGTCTATGGGTGTCGGTGGTCACTGCAGGAATCCGACTGCTTGTTTGACTCTTTACAACTTATCATGTAAGTACAGTTTCGTTTTATTTAGAATATTTGCATAATTAGACTTAAAGTAAGGACAAGTAGCGAAGGTAATATATTGATATGACCAGGACAGTTGATGTCAAACCTAACTTAATTACCGCCATTCACTATTTCTTAAACTTGCTTCCTAAATGGAGACGTAAAAAAAACAAGCGGTATTGAAATAATTTGTAACTATTAAATTTTGCAGGTGAGGCTAAATCTCAGAGAAGGATTATCGGCGCTGTACAACATTCTAATAATATAGTAATATTATTCGTTATCTTCAATTACGCAACACATAATACATGTAGACGTATTGTGAAAGGGCTGATAGTGGTGATGATAATGAATGAGTGAATTTCGCAATTGCTTCCCCTATGCCAATTTGAAATCCATAAATATAGACGGGAACACTCAACAGGCTATTTACATGTAAATGGTAGTATGAATAGGGACTGTCATTTATTGGAGTGTCAAACGCACAGATAAAAGCAATGTGGGGATGTCAAAATATTACCCTTCCTCCCCTTCCCACTGAGTAAGAACGTAGAAGTAGCGTGTTTGTCTCAGTCTTACTAACGTAGAAGTAGCGTGTTTGTCTCAGTCTTACTAACGTAGAAGTAGCGTGTTTGTCGCAGTCTTATTAACGTAGAAGTAGCGTGTTTGTCGCAGTCTTACTAACGTAGAAGTAGCGCGTTTGTCGCAGTCTTACTAACGTAGAAGTAGCGTGTTTGTTGTTTGTCGCAGTCTTACTAACGTAGAAGTAGCGTGTTTGTCTCAGTCTTACTAACGTAGAAGTAGCGTGTTTGTCGCAGTCTTACTAACGTAGAAGTAGCGTGTTTGTCGCAGTCTTACTAACGTAGAAGTAGCGTGTTTGTCGCAGTCTTACTAACGTAGAAGTAGCGTGTTTGTTGTTTGTCGCAGTCTTACTAACGTAGAAGTAGCGTGTTTGTTGTTTGTCGCAGTCTTACTAACACTTTCATTGCTCTATTTAAACGAGCATCCTGAACCTGCTGACTACCCACGCACATAGATATGCAAATACTGAATAATACAAAATAATGTGCGTGATGCCCCTGCTTCCCTGTTCCTACACTAGGTCACTGAAAACTCACAAGCCACATGAAACGGGAGGGCCTGGTTATCATTCGACATTTAACTTTAGTGAGCTTCATAGGTAGGATGTTTTTTTTTTAATAGCATAAGGGGCAAAAGAGAAATGGGATTATTTTGGTGACCACTGACGCCCGTGGACATTCACATGATTGCTACGTCGATGCGTTGCCCTCTTACCACCCACGCCCCCCAATGGGCCACCGGCTACTTACGAGCTGCACGAAACGCGACAGTGCCGCTGGCACTTTACGCTGGTATCAAGTGAGCGAGAGGTACTTTCCTGGACGTGCCGGCCCAATTTCGTTGCATAAGAGGATGTACTGTCGTGTACCATGCATGGCACTACGTCCTTTTTATGCAGCATGGCACTATCTCCTCCAAAATAATGTGAGCAAGATGTAATTCCACGGCCACTCCGGCAAAATTCAGATGCAAAGCCACATGACAGTATGGTCGCCACTTCAGTACCAATTTTAAATCTTACTTAAAATATAGGCGTAATAAACAGATAAAAGTAATATAGGACTCAGAGTACATTCATCTCCCCTTTGCATTAATTAGATCGTAATAGGTAGTGTACTTAATATAGCAGCGCTAACTCGGCGTGATTAGGGTACTATTCTTTCTTGTAGTATAATGAGGCAAACGAGATGTCGGAGCCTTTTGGAGACTCGCGACGTCTATAAATATTCTGACTAGAGGCTCTACAAGACCACCTACCACGCACACCGCACGTCATTTTAAAGCGGTAACTTGTGAGCGAGAGATACCTCGAAAACACACAAAAAAGCGGCTTTTTGCTGCATTGTTATGGAGTCTATAAAGAAATTGCTGCATTACAGCCGAGTTTATTTTGACATTTATTTCAACACTCATAGCTCAAAAATATTGTAGGTGGTATAGTCAGAAATATATATTTAAGATATGTACAGCAACTTGGAATGAAACTCAAAGATCGCACATTACGTCACCGTTGAGTCTCTGTGGTGCGCATGTGGTAGCAATGGTCCAAACGTCAATGCTAATGTTGTATCAACGAATTCAGTAATTTGTACTATGTTATAGTAAATAAAAGCTGTAAATAAGTGACTCATCAGTTAGCCAGTACTAAATCGACTATTGTTTTAGTTTACATGTCCGTATTTTTTCTTTGGCTTGTTGAGAGGGAAGGCGAGATAAAGGAGTAAAACGGATCTGCATAATCTCTGATTCTAAATAAGTTTCACTCTTACTAAAATAGAATAGGGGGCTTTTCACTACTACCGACGCCCATGAACAACCACTTAATTGTTGTAGGGATGCTTTACCGTCATTCCTGATATCACGGCAACACCGTCGAGATGGTGTGCGAGCACGAATTGTCCTGAAAGACGAATTGTACTTAAATGTGTAATGCACTCCGGTCGGGACTTTTTAAAATATATTTTTCTTTTTTTTTTGCCTGCCTGCCTTTGATGCCTGCCAATCGATGACGCTCTCGATGCAATAATATAGCTTCATATAATTTAATACTAGTGACTCGCGCGCGTTGCACAGATTCATCAGCAAAGCATAAACTTCGGGAAACGCTCTTTCTATAAAGGAATTATTAAAAACGATTACATACTTTAAAAGTTACACTTGTATTGTGTAGTCATATTACAATACAACGTGCGAAAAACTGTATCTGTTTGTGATTAATTTTCTCACACTCTATTGAGAGATTTTGAAAAAAAAAATGGTTAACATACAGAGTCCCGTGGAAAGTTTTCGTATATAGTGAAGGTATCTGACTGATACTCGTGAGCCAGATATATAACCACTTTGTCATACCCCGTCGTAGCACAAACTTAACCAACACTCGAAATACATATAAACAGATCGCGAATGTTCTGTGAAAACATCTCCCCGTATCTACAGATTTAAAGAATATAAAAGCAAACTAGAACATCCCATTTGATCCCTAAAGGATGTTGGAGGACAAACTTTTTGAAGTCAATAATATTAAAAATACTTGACTAGACCCGTACTCCGAGCAGTAGGATAAAGTTTCTCATATTATATTTGATTTAAAAGAAATAATGTGTGGAAATATAACCCGCGTATAATATTCAGTTAGAAGCAGTGTAAATTGCTATTGAGGCTAGAATCTGGCTGCAGTGTCAGGGGAGGATACGTTCCAATATACACCAACAGTAACTAAAGGTTTGCGAAAAGTCAAAACTTAGTATTATTTCATTGCAATCGCATTGGGCGAAGACTACCGGGGAGTTACCTATCGCTCTCATGTACTGCACATACCTGTAAGCAACGTGTTTGTATGGTGTTTGAGTTTCCGGCGGCTCATTGAGAAGCCAAGTTTTCATACTGATGTCTAACGTCTTAGAAACTGCTTTGTGGCATATTTTCATCACAGATAATATAGATTTTTTGTATATAGAACAGGGAGAAACGAGATTTTTTTACGATTACCGACGCCCATGAACATCCACATAATTATTATGCCGATGCATTAAACCTCTCCCCCCCCCCCCC
>JAFELO010000044.1:474671-505844 GCA_017140195.1 Eumaeus atala | reverse complement strand
CCCCCCCCGGGGGCCGTCAACAACTCACAAGCCGCACGAAACGCGACACTGAAGATGTCAATTTACGGCGGTATTATGCGAGCGAGAGGTACCTCCACGGACGTGCCGGCCCAATTCTGTTGTACAGCAGGATGTAGTGTCATGTACTATGCATGGCTACCTCCTCCTATAGAGCATGGCACCACCGCTTCAAAATAATTAAGAGATTCTAATGGTAAAAGATTTTTTCAAATGGATCTTGTAGTTTCGTAGCCATTGAATAGCAAATAACAAATCTTTCCACTTTATAACACTAGTATACATCGTCTATCAACAATGTTGTCCAGCTCGCAATGCCACTAAACATTTATGTTGCGTGACGTATGTCACGGCGTGGTAATATTTCCTGTTAGTGTACGGCGTGGTAATGTTTACTGTTAATGCGCAGGTGTTTGCCGACTCACGTACAAACTTGTTAGAGCGCTGTGCTCCAAATACCACAACGGCATTACACTCCGAGTCCAATTGTTCCCCGAGTCCAAGGTAAAGGTTATATAACTGTATGAGTAGCTAGAAAATCTATAAAGTAGGTACATACATAGTTCTGTGTGCTAAATATTTCTTACCACATTTATAATGTTAGTAGAATCTATCATTGTGTACACCGTGGTCCTGTGTTAAGTATGTTCAAACACAGTCGTGAGGCATGACTCCGCGGGTTCGAAACCCCAGTCGGACCAAAGTATTATTGGGACTTTTCAATTTCTAATAACAGTCCGAAATCAGGAGGTTGGCGGTCCTACACCCCCGTGACTTAAAAAACACTTCTCCGCGATCCTGTCAGATTAACGTACCTTCGAAAAGGAAAAAGAGGGGACAATGAATGAACTTGTGCCTGCGCACATACTTGTGTACTAAAATATGTCTTGCGCAGTTGGCTCGTCTCTCTAATGATGGCTGCCGATGCCATAATTCGACTAGGAAGACATTATTATCCTTATCATTATAATAAATTTATTAAAAATATAATAGCATTATCTTATCCCTGATTTGTTTGCATTTATAAATTCCCACTATGTAACCTAAGCCAAGTTCGACAAAAAAATAACGTCGAAAATTAGTTTAATAGAAAAACATTTTCTTGTATAATGAGAGCGCGATAATTGAATAACGATAATGTTATAGCGAAGATAATGACATATAAGGGGAAACATCGATGGAAAACAAAAGAACCCGTGGTCGGGGTGTTGATAGTGAAACCTTGAAAAGGTTCTTTGGCGTACACCGGGAGATATTAGTTCTCTAAGACCTAATAAACATGTTTCAAGTCTACGTTCGACTTTCGCCACATTTACTCTGCTCGCAATATCGAATTCTAGGATTGATTGGAAAAGTATTAGCATCCACTAGGGACTTTAAAAATAATTTTGCAGGGCTTGAGGCCATCCGCTACAACTGCCATGGAACACGCCACAAATTTAAGTAGAAGAAAATAGGAGTAGGATTAGTTGAATACAATGTGTAATTTTTTTTGCATGGAAAATTTTCGAAAGGTATTCAGTTCCGGTAGAGCTGCTGAGTTATGTGGGATTTTCATGCACTAAAACTCCTGCGGAGACCACATTCGGCCATGTATCGGCTGCGGGAAATAAAAAAGAACGTCATCCACTGCCTCTCCTTGTGCTGCACTTCGCTCTAAATTGAGAGATTTTATCTCTGACAACCCTATTACTCCCTTACACTCATCTTTTTTTAGGATGTGCACTGTGTAAATGGACTCCACACATTTTGTTTCATTTATTCCTTATTTATTATTAAAAGCTGATACCACAAACGTGATGTTCTTCATTAAATACTGTAATTCTTCTTGTTCTAACAGTCTGTCAGGCGAAAGCGATTTGACACAGCAACTGTGCCGCATTTGATAAGATGTATTTCTAAATCTAAATATTCTTATAGGGATTTTTCTATTGGCACTAACAGTTTGAAGTTGGATAGATGGCAGTGTTCTACCCACAAGAGGATGTTAATTCGTCGGTTGTGCGCCTGATCGTGCTGACTCTCCGGTCGTGTTGGACTACCAAATGGAGAGTATCTAGGCACACAATAATGTTATAACGTGGGCAGATTGCTAGTATCCATTGAGGTGGCCACCGTAGCCTACATTTGGCTAGCGGCTCATTAGTATGCTGGATAATGAGGTCCTTCTGACTGGTCAGTTTCTTTCCCTATTTAGGGATGTTATCAAAAGGAAGGCCTTGACTCAAAATTTTATCGAGCTGTTATTTGTCTCAGAAGTTTTAAAGCGATGACCATATTATACAAAATATTACTTACCGAACTCAATCTCGAAAAACATATCATCTCTCAGTTATATCTATGTAGTGAAACTCTTAATAATTTTATTTTTCGAACCAATACTCCATAATTTTTTTGCAGCGGTTTATAAAGTATACCTACTTTTCTAATATACAACCATAGCCTTCGAGTAAAACATCTGTGACATACAGACGGACAGACAGAAATATTACGAAATTATGTGGGTTCCACTTTTTTATAGCTATGGATCCTTGAAGAACAAAAGTTGTACAGAGTCCCACTGAAACCCGCTGATGCTTTCGGCTGTCACTACTTTCGTCTGATCTTGATAGGGGTTATTATATATCTGAAACATTTCATTTATTAATGACGATTTTGGATAAAACTATAAATATTGAACCAAGAACATGCAATACTCGCACATAGCTAGCTTTATCACAAATAAATAATTCAATCTTTTCACGTTACCGCAAAATGCAATACGAAAACATTTATTTAAAAAATCCATTTATCTTGCCTTTACCAATGAACATTTAAAATTTATAGTCCAATTTATATTCCTTTAAAGTGTGAAACAATGATGGATACATGATAGGATACGAAAATGTATTTATTTAAAATACATTTACACGTCAATATTTAAATTGTATTTCAGTAACTTAACAGTTGAATTAACAATGCTCAAGTTGTAGATGTCCATCTACAACTTGAGCATTAATTCAACCCTGTCGTCCTAACAGAAGATATTCAATTTCCATAATCACAAATTCTTTACAGATTATAACCTCACGACTACAACACAGATCTTCGTATGTACATATTGTGTAGACTCGTGCATCCGCATGCCCCATGAATAAACATAATTTTGATTTTCTAAAACAAAAGAGGAACGTTGCGTAAATACCTCTCTTGGGAGCGCCGCGGGCTGAAGGACTGAATCAACGAAGTCTTTTCGAAAGACAAAGCATGCAAAACACGTACTCAGTGATTCCTGCGTACTTATTTTACTTTAATATATCTTTTTTTATATTCCGTCTTTCTCATCTACACAAAGTTTCTTTGATCGCGCGGAATGCATTTAGTTTATAATTGTGTGTTGTACTTGTATCAGCATTTCATAATGTACTCTAAATATTTGAGTTTAAGTTGCTAGTATTTATATCATATACAAAATTAGGGGGTGGCTAATATCTAGCTGTGGACGTTGTTCAGCTTATGATGGTGATGATAGAAAATGTGTTTTTAATATGTTGCCCGCTTTCTTTATTCATTTATTAATATTTTTATAACAAATTCTCTTTTGCGGCATAAGTTATAGTATAGTAGCTTCATCATTTACTTTAGACGTACCTATAAATCAAGGGTGTATCGCTCTCTGATGATTTATTGATCAGAAGCTTATCCCGTGAAGGTATCTACAAAAAGCTTAATAAAGTGTAGCCATCACTTCACGCGGATGCCTCTTGAGGTGTTACCACCGGTCATGTCCTTCAGACTTAGCTACGTATGAACGGCAGTTCTTACAAAATGTCTCTTATCACATATCATAATGGTTGAAATTCGGAAGATATGTTAACTCAAGAGCAGCTATTTTTTTTCAAATTTTGGATACATTATTTATGTTTTCATATTCGTAAATACATTTTATAATGTGTTTCGTGGTAGGTACCGTGCTAGGGCTCTTAACACGGCTCTTATCAAGGGAAATGATTACTTAAGTTTTTTTATAAGTTTATTAAATGTTATGTATTTAAGATTTTTACTGTAGAAAGAAATACACATAATACGTATATATAAACGTCCATTACCCGGGCGGGATTAGAATCGCGAACGTTGGCGCAACGTGCACATATGTTTTGTCTACAACTTATGTCGCTTGCAACAGTTACTTTGCGGTTTATTCACGGAGCAGCTGTGATATAATGTCCTAACATCACCCCGTGGTTTCAACCGCGTAACTCCAACCCTATCCGTTGTAGTGTTATATTACGTAACCTATTGCCTTCTCTGATAAATGTACTATACGCCACAAGAATGAATTTTCAATACGGGCCAGTAGTTCCTGAGATTAGAGCGTCTAAGCCAACAAATAAACTTTATGTTACTCGTATAGATTATGTTGTGTTATTTGATGTGGTTGCTGATTAATGTCAGATTAGTTATCTGTTATTAAACAACTAGTATAATGTTATAAACCGGTAAATATTTATATAAATATGCGCTTCATATTCAAATATGCGCTGCAGTGGACCGATAAGGGTTGGATATCCCTTACTACCTACTACCCTTATCGGTCCACTGCTGGACACAGGCATCTTTCAATGAACGCCAAGACGACCGATCTCCTGCTACACGCATCCATCCCGGACCGGCTATTGTACGAAGATCGTCTTCCCACCTGGCCAACGGTCGACCAACACTTCGTTTTCCTAAACGTGGCCTCCACTCCAGAACCTTAATGGCCTATCTGCCATCTGTTCTTCTGAATATGTGACCAGCGCACTACCACTTCAGCGAGCTTGTTCGTCGCTTATTATCGGATACCTTAGTTCTCTGCCTTAAAACTTATTTACGAGTTCTGTCGGACAAAGAAATATCCATCACTCACATTCACATTTCAATAGTCCTTTGAGGTACCACAAACTTGCAGACCAGTCCCAAATTAATCCATCACGGGGCGAACGCATTGGTTGAAGACTTTTGTCTTCAAGTACTATTAATAGGTGACGTAAGAATGTGACGTAGCTTACGGATTGTTGCCTAACCCAACTGAAGCCCTCCATCGGCTTCCTTCTGGAAGTTATGTCTACCTAATTGCAACAGTTGCCCGAGGTAGACGTATTCGACTACGACTCCTGGGCTATCAACGTTGACCTGCCTAGGGAGAACGTGTTCGTTGAACATGACCTCTGTGTTGTCCAAGTTCATCCTAAGGGCCAATACGTTAGGAGGATCCACTTAGGCTGTGCAAAATTTCCTGCAAGATCTCCAACGATTCGGCCAACACAAAGATATTGTCAGCGAAACGAAGATGTGAGAGGTACTCGCCGTAAATTCCGCTCAGATTAAAGTTTTAAAGACGTCCTCCAACGCATTAGTCAACAGTTTTGGGGAAATGAGAGCCCCTTGTCGCTAGGAATTAGAGCGGACATAAAAGCAGCGTCATACAATGCTCTCAGTACTTCTACGTATCGACAATTGACCTGACATCGCTGTAAAACTTCCAGAACAGCCCAGGTTTCGACAGAGTCAAACGGCTTTTCATTTTGCTAAATCCTCTGCGAAATTGTTTTTGATATACAATATATATATATATATATATATATATATATATATATATATATATATATTGCCTGATTTTACTTGGCTCATATAGCCAAAAGAATGGGAATGTTATTGGTTGTGTTCCCCTTCAGAGCTCAACTAATTTTCCTTTTTTTGTTAAATTGAGATTTAATGTGAAGACATGATGTCACCATAGTCTTTCATTATTGAAGTTGACAATTTAACAACAATCAGCCTGTGGATGAACGTGCTTACCACAAGACAACGTTGATATTGTTTAAGATAAATGTAATTACAGCGCTCGTATTGTTGGTTTAGTGGCGGCCAGTGATCGGCTGCGATCAGATAAAGGCTCGTAATGGACTCCGATGTTCTTCGATACAGCCCGCTTCAAATGAAGAGCGGGGAGGGGGTTTCAGCTATCTGCTCCTGGGAGTAAAGCTATCACATTTATCACAGTGAACTACATGTATTATCCTGATTATTTCTGCGTAGATCTGTCGCTTTTACTCGTGTTTGTAATTAATTCATGTACATATGGCAATTTATTTTGTAAGTGGAGTGGCCCTGCTGCTATACTCACAATACTTGCTTCGAATTACACAGTTTCAGCTGTTTAAAGGTCGCCCATATTTTTTTCTTTCCAAAAACAATTGTAATTCTTGAACCATGTTCAACTCCTGTCTGTAATTAGGTCTGTCAATGATCTACATACACCTGTTGTAATAACAAAGGACTAGTCACATATAAAACATCAAGTACATGTGCATGTATGGAATATAGCAAAGGGATTACTCACAAGCCTATAAATAAAATTGTTATAACCATAAATCTAATATATTTACAATACGACGTAGATTCAACCCTTCGTCAATACATTTTCGGACCCGTATCAATAAACTACAAATACAATTACCAGTGTATCTGTTCCTGGGATTGTAATAAAAAAAGCAATCGGATTTATTCAAATCTACACTAATATAATATGATATAATATTCATTATATAATTCTGAAGTCCTTGTTAGTTTATTTGAATGTTATTAAAACTTAGTTTGAGCGCGCCTATCTCAGGAAGAACTTGCCCGAATCAAAAAAATATACTTGTGTTTAATAGTTCATTTATAGAGGAAGACTACATGACACCACGACGAATAAGACCAGAGATACGCAGGTGAAACCACGGGGTGGTGTTACTTGATTATACACCTCAATGTAGTACGGAGAATTAGAAGAAATGCGTTACTTCTACTAATTCCCTACGAGCGAGGTTATACGGAAGCTTAGAAAACGGTGTTGCGGGAGTAAAGAGAGATGTTCACTGAGTGCTATATATACTTCTACTGTACACTGTAGACTACTACTATTTAGTGGTAGGTAGTAGGTTGAAGACTCTCTTTTTCGAATTTGGGATCTTCGTACCGCATGCGAAGACGGTAGGAAATTCGAACAACGTATTGGTCATGATTATTATGTTCAAACATTGTATTTATAATTCACGTACAAACGAACTGATCACGTACAAACAAAATCACAGCGAATGCTTTCAGTACCGCCACTTGTAAGATGTCCCAGAACTACAAATCGTCTGTCGAGGGCTGGTTAGCTCTCAAAGGGACTTACACCAGCAAAGGTGCTGTCCTGCACCACAGACCGACCCCGCCAACTTGAACTGCAGTGAGGTGAGGTCACCATCGCCGTATCTTTCCCTGTGAGCTTAAGCGTATTCTCCCCTTACACTTTGGTCCCCTCTACCTGTAGGAACGCTACAAAGACCTCGGTTCATTTGGCTTTGCCTAAGGTGTCTCGGTTTACCCTAGGCTACTGAGAGTTTAACCATGGAGGGGTCTGGGTTGATGGATGAGCCTCATTGTCTGGTCAGGGCTTGGACCACAAAGAGAATTAAAAAGATGGCTACGCAATATCGATTATCAATTATTTTACAGTATCATAAAAAGTAGAAAAAAATTCAAAAATTAAAATAATCTTTAAGATTGAACTCATAGTACGAGTTTAATAATAAGAATCAATGTTACATATTTATTCACGCTAGCCACATTACTGCGGTTTTAGTCACAGCTGAATGCTAAATTTCCGACGCTACAAGTAGACGTAAAAATATAACATAAAATACAAATTGAATCGCTGTGAGCTAATTTGTCGCGGTCCCCTAGTAAATCTTGGCCCAGCTGGAGAGCTGCGTCTGTGTGGTTACGGCTTATTACTTGAAATGAAAAT
Source organism: Eumaeus atala (assembly GCA_017140195.1). Classification (NCBI taxonomy): domain Eukaryota; kingdom Metazoa; phylum Arthropoda; class Insecta; order Lepidoptera; family Lycaenidae; genus Eumaeus; species Eumaeus atala. The sequence continues at coordinate 498,025 of JAFELO010000044.1, read as the reverse complement.
AATTTTATTCAATAAATAATTACAAAAATTACTTTTAGAACGTCATTAACCAAATCTAAACCCAGTTCAACCCTAGCTCTGCCCTAACAGGAACCAGCGCAACAAATTCAATAAATAAATAATACACAACATATTTTCAATTAATATAAAATATACAAAATCTCAACTAAGTATTATATCTACTATGCAGCAACAGCCTACAAAAAGCGTCTTATTCCCAAGGTGTGGCATCTGTCATAAATATGATAAAGAAAAAAAATTTTTTTTGATTGAAACATAACATTTAATACTTCATGTAAACATGTAATATATATTTTATGCCCTTTTCTACACAAGTAATTTTATATTGGCTACTGACATTGCTCATTATCTACTACTTAAATGTTCTTTACAGGAACCAAATTTCAATTTTACGCCTTAAAAGTAATTAAGTAAATCCGGAAAGCACAATTTACTTAGTTACACCAAATAATAATTTAGTAACAATAAACGAACGATAAAAGTGTACATAGTAGTTACATGTAAATTCCGCTTCCGATTGTGTTCCGCTGCTTTTGTGACGTAATTCTATATTCTATGGTAATCTCTATATAGAGAAAACTTTTCGTCATACGTTACAAAACGGATAGTTTTGATTAAACCAGGCGTTATGTTAGTTAAACAACTAAGTAAAATTTACTTTACCTCAAGTGTTTATATTACTCAGTTTGCTTGATAGTAGTACCTGTTAATTACTCTTTTACCTGTGAATTTGAAGATTATGAATATAAATAATATGTACATTTTAAATTACTTAAAATATCTATCCATATATATTACGGATGGATGCGAGTAGCAGGAGATCGGTCGTCATCGCGTTCTTTGAGAGAGGCCTATGTCCAGTAGTGGACCGATTAAGGGCTGATAATAATGACGGTAATGATAAATTATAATCGATAATTCCAGTTTTCTCAAAACCTGCATTATGGATTTTCATGCGACTTTCTCCCGTAGGTAGAAAAGTTCCCGACGAAGGTTTCTGTGTATAATACGCTCGGGTCTGCGCGCTTCTTTAAGAATAAAAATAGAAGAAAATATAGCAAAGAGCATTTAGAAACACTTCTCGTTCCTATGCCTGCAACCGCTTTCCACGAAAATTCAGGGGCATTTCAATAATAGTAACACCAAAAATACTTTGTAGGCGCTAACACAAAACAAGCACCTCATTAATTGGGATACGAAATATGTTCGAAGACGTAAGAGAAGTCACGAAAGCTAGTGAATAAAAAAATATAATTTACTTTATCCCAAGTATCATCATCATTATCAGCCCTTCTCGGTCCACTGCTGGACATAGGCCACTTTCAATGAACGCCAAAACAAGTACAAGAAATTATCATCAATTAATTACCAATCAGAAAATTTTGAACAATATATAGTAATAGTTTTAATTATATCATCAGTTCATTAAATAAGATTTAATGTGACTCTAGTAAAATCCCTAGATAGTCCAAACATAAGTTAGATTATTTAGGGATTTCAAAGATTAGTTGCCTGTTTTCGTCCTGCACGGCTAAACACCACTCCCTCCTGATTTATACGACCACTTTTCAATTAAACCCTGCACGTTTAATTTATAGCACAATTTTCGATTTTTTCTTTACTTTTGTTATGTCTTGATATTAATTCGTTACTAATACTTTATGATTTTATTTATCACGCAGTAGTTGTCAATAAACAGGCACAATAGGCAAGCCAAAACTTCTTTTTCTAATAATATCGGGAACCGCAATCAGTCTTACTTGCTGCCGATTGCTGACATAAAACAGATCGCTGGACATTCGGGAGGATTCGGAGCTTTTCCGACAGGAAACGATGAGCGCTGACCAACCATGAATTCGCAGAAAATACTACATACGGAGTCTTGAGGCGGCCGAAGGCTCTCTTAGTAGTTTTAGTAGACAGTAGCACATAGGCACTGAGCTGACACACCTTTCTGCTCTACCCAGGGCCACTTGAACGGTGCGTTAATGCTGCACAGACGAGCAATTAGTATTTTCATAATTGCCGACGCTCATCATTTTAAGTTTAATTATATGGCAGGTTTGTTGCGCTCATTCCATCCTCCCTCCATCAGGCCAGAAACTCAAACGCCGGGATAGTATGTCCGCAACTTTGTAGTGGTGTCTGAACGAAAGGCACCTCCTTGGTGATGTCGGCCCAATTCGGCTGAAACCAGCGATGTACTACATAATACCACAAACTACTCGCATAATCACGAGTTATTTCGTGTCACTGAGTTGGAGCCAAACCTGGCAGACACGGGAAGGAACCTACCCGTGTTGCTCTCATAACACTGTCGTGTATTCTATTAATAAATTATCAAAAATGTCTGGTTTGAGAACGGGAGTCTATCGTATCTGCACAACCACTAGCCCACTATACTACTAGCAAAAGCACATTAAGGATAGTGGTGAAAAGACAGCCATATCCGTAACCTCAGGCTTAGCTGGTATTAGACGTTTAAAACCCCGCTCTTATTAATGGTATCGTACTGACATTCAGGCTATGGATAATAACCGATGATAAATTCTACATCGGATATCTAATGGATTTCTTAGAACATACACAATAAGACTATAAAACATACCCAGAGCATTATGTAGTCTGTACGTAAGCGTTACGTGACAGTGTCATCTCTCACTCTGATGCCTAACGTAGTATTTAGTAATTCAGTACCGCGCTGCAAGGCGCAGCGTGAGGGCACGCGTGTCGCCCTTGCTCATGTGACGTATCGTAGTGTACACACATTATTGTACCTACAGCGGTGACCCGAATTATGCATGCACTGTTCCTGGCATGACCTAGCTTGACACGACGGGCATCGCACTGAGGAACCTAACATGGTGACAGTGAGTAGAAGAATCCACAGACCCGCATAACAGGCAATGGCGGTACTCAAGAAAAATATGTCTTACCACCGCCACGTAGTAATTTCATTTTCTAAACTGCACTATCTAAAAGCAAAAATGAACGCGAACAATTTGTTGTATAACGGTATGAATGTTTTTAATACTTTTAACATTGACTTGAACAAAGAACGCTCGAACAGGTGAAGCAGAAATTCTTCGCATACCAGAAACCAGAAAAGATTGTGACTGTGGCAAGACATCGGTCTTTTGCCAATAAACAGCGTACAAATGAATCGCTAGAAAGTTTCATAACGAAATTACAAGTAGCCAACGGTTACTGTGACTTTGATACGCTCCGTGATTACTTATCATTTTAATCGCACATCAATCATCAGATACACCTTGGTGATAGACAGACAGCAGTCTTGGTAATAGGGTCTCGTTTCTACCCTTTGGCTATGGAACCCTAATAAGTCTTGTACTTATTAGGGTTCTGTATTCAAAATGACAGTATTAATATAATAACTTCACTGTGCCGTAAAAGTACTCACATAATTATATCAGTATCTGTGCTCTGCGATGTCACCCCAGTGTGGTCACCAAATGCTAAGTTAACAATAGATTTTTCTGGGTGAAAACTAATTTTAATATTATTCCAGATTCTAACATAGGTATATAAATTATCACGGAAATTTATATTCTGTAGCTTTACTGTGTTTATCTGAAAGAATAAAACAATATGCAAATTATCGCATTTATAACACTAGTAGGACTACGCCACAGCAATAAATCAGTTACAAGTCATTGAACTCGAACCTCTCAGTTATTAATTCCCATAATATTACGGCTGTTACAAAGCAGTTTACAATTATATTCCAACGCGAGTGCGTTGGAATATAATATTATTGATATTCGATTTAGCCTTAGTAGACATCGGCAATTCCTTTGATCGTTTGTTAAGGGCGTAGCATGCAAATACACCAAGTATTTGCAAGCTTGCTAACAAATCAGGCCGGCACTACCACTGAGGCACCTTCCGTCTGTATACCGCTGCACGGTGAGAGCTATGCTGTTACATTTTTTGCACCTGGTACGTTCCCGATGATACTCTGGAGTGAAGGAGAGTCTAATTTGGCAACGCGTCTGCATAAAATTGTTGTCAGTGGACTTTAAAAGACTCTAAATAATCATCAGACTTTATATGTAACAATTATGTTTTGAAACTTAAATATTTTATTATATATATATGAAGCATGTTGTAGCAGTAGTATCGGACGACTGCCAAATAAGACTTCATACCTTCACTTTATACTAACCAATAGCATGTTGGTACAAAGCTATGATAGACACATTATTGATTACGTAGAGAGCAGACGAGCGGTCACTTTAAGTCATGTAAATACAGACGATCTGACTAAACACGTTATAACAGCCCTGGGGGACAGTAGCCGCAGGTTTCATTTGGTGACTATCGAAATTACAGGAACAGTGAACACAGATACGTTGCCCTCCTTCACCCACGAGGAACACAAAGGATTTTTTAAAATAGAGGGGGCAATCGAGCAACTGGTGACTTTTTACGATTACCGACGCGCATGAACATCCGCATAATTACTATGCCGGTGCGTCGCCGTCTTTTCCTCCTTCCCTCCAATGAGCCATGGAGTGAGGGATCACTAATATTCATTTTAATACATAGATAAACATCGTTGCACTTTGCGGCATTTCAGACTGCGACCTCTAGCGTAACGTGCGCGGCATACCTGCTAATTATACCATTGCTCCAATCGGTAGTCAACATATACAATAGTGTAAGGAGACACGATGATGATTGTTGATACAAAATGTCATATACGAGTACATGACGCAGACATTGCTAACTAGATTTAGGCATCTTCTAACAGCCCTCGAGCGTTAGCAATCTGTACGTGCTCCATAAATGACCATATCGAAGTTGTACACTAAATTAATTTGCCTGGACCTACCAAATGAATCGAATGACGTACGGTTTCATACTCTTTGGTGAGGCACTACGTGTGTGTCTTTATAAAACTAGTTACATTACCAAAATTATATAAATATAATGTTATAAAATGATATAAATAGTAACGCTAGTTTCGCTAAAAAGGCAACGGGATGTGTCATGTGTCCAATAGTCCAGCAAGCTTTACATTAAATTTAAAAATAAAATCCTGCATTGAATATATTTAAATTTATTGGCTATCCACCATAGGTTTAGGAAACTACCAAGATATACAAGTATACGTCACAAAACCTTCCATACAAGATATGTGTAACTGTCAAATTATGCACTTTGTAAAAACAGTAACAATAACAATTTTGTAGAGACAATCGCGTAAGGCTAATATTTCAAAGAAATATGTTTAACTCTTGCACACCTTTTAAATAGAATCTGCATTTTAAAGATCAGAGAAAGTCATACATGTAAGGTTGACATTGCAAAAGAATATATTTATATACAATCACGGAAGCTTTACAATGACAGTTGAGTATCAAATCATACATCATGTATTTTTGCAAATCAAAGTTGTCAATGCAAATCTAATCATCAAGACACGACGTTGTTTACGATGTCTTCACTATATTAATATTCTTCCAGTCCTTAGCTAGTCAATACGTACTACTTATAAATATGTATCGAATAGCTAATTCGCAGTATAATAGTAACTTATAAACCGGCCCTCTATCGCGAATATGTAATTCTCAATCATTCATGTTGTAAATTCGTCATCCTTTAGTTACGATTTCTATTAGAATGTATTGAGGCCCCTTTGAGCACCGAACCTTTACAACTATTAATTACCTATCGGGTACAATACGGGGTCAGGTACAAGCTAGTATAATTCAGTGTAGCAATGTCGGATACGACAGGAACTCTCCTAAGAAAGTAAATATGTAGGATACGATAGAGCGCACTTGTTTATATAGCTGGTATATCTACTATCTCGTCCTTCAATTTCAGTAAATGATTTGTAGGACTAGAAAAAATTTTGTTAGTAAAGTGAAACAACAAATATTGAAGTGAAACATAATAATATGTTACATTGCGGACGACGTACGGGGGTGCGAAGGAGGCGCTACATCTTGCGCCTCCAGCAATAGCAGTGCCACTGTGCACGTGTAGGTCCGGGATGGAGACCCGGCCCCATTTACACACGACGTCGCAAAGACTGTTCAAAGGCAGCTGGACAATCCTCAAGGAGGTTCGGTCTTCTCGCCGAGGCTAGGCTGTCGCTGGAGGGGTCCTGTTGCTTGCAGATCCGGGACCCCCTAGTCATTTTTTTTTATTTTAGTCGGGATTACACTCCCGAGTACAGTGTCCGACATACGACACCAAGCCGCGGGATGCCTGGGACCTTAATTATACGTAAATTATTGCCCCCTCGCCAACAAAAAAAAAGGATTTTTTACAGTGCTATCCCGTAGTGATATCCAGTAAGCGTATCCAAACCAATCTTACGAAAGACAATGATCATCAACAATGATCGTCCGTTTGACTGACATAAAGTCAATTATGTACTTTCAAAAAACAGCTTGTTATCAAGCGCGTAATGTTCACTTTACAAAAAAATATGCTTAAATTATGCACTCCTCTCAAATACAGTATGCTTTGAAAAATCAGCTTAGAATCATACCCGTAATTTTGACTATGCAACCAAATATGTCTATGTACAATCATGATATCAGTTCAGAATTAGATCGTATATCTTGTACTTTTATAAACCATTGATTTATTAGCTATTGCTTCAGATTTTGTACTAAAATACGTGGTAACACTTTCGTTATTCTGACTCTTGACTGATACTGAGATTGTTCCTAAATTTCGCACTGTATGTGTAAAAAAGATTTGAATAAGAGATTTTCGTTCTGAGTAAGAAATAGTGGCATGCTGAATTGCTTCAGAATTGTGCCGGCGCGACCGGGGATACATCCCTCTTGCTTATATGATACCGGCGTATGTTGTCAACTTCAGTGTTGTGATTCATGTGGTTTTTCAGTCCCCGGTGGAGGGTGTGGGTGAAGAAGTGGGGAACGCATCAACATCGTGGTTATGCAGATGTTCATGGGCGTTATCAGTCATAAACAGGCCCCGATTGTTCGCTTGTTCACCTTCACACCATAAAGAAATGTAATTACCAGCTATATGCCGCTGATTTCTCTCCGGTCGTCTAGAACTTTCATCCGATTTGTGTCGCACAAATGTGTGCATTATATAGAGCTACGAGGGCTGATTGATATATATCTGAAACGAAAAAGAAAAACTTTAATAATGTATTTAAATGTTTAAATTATTTTCAACATAGCTTCCTTCTACCTCGATGCATTTAATCCAGCGCCTCTATAATGCCGTTATACCAGTTCGATAAAATGTTTTCTCCAACCTCTCGAAATACTCGTCTTCTGTGTCAATGACTTCATCATTTGATGAAAATCTTCGGGAATAAGTGGAAGTCTCACAGGGCCAGATCTGGAGAATAGGGGGGATGCGGTAACAATCTGAACCGTAATCCATAGAGTTTGGCAACTGCAACTCTTGACTAGTGCATAGGTGCGTTGTCGTTGTGGAATTTCGGCCAGTTATCAATCGGCTTTCCGTCAAGCCATTCAGGTTCTAGTAGAGAATGTAAAAATGTACATACATACATTTTACTCTCGTTCTGGAACGAGTTATTAGTGGTTATTAGATGAGGTATTATGTGAACGAAGTACAAAATCACAAATGCCTTCTGGCCCTTCGAGCCGGATAAAGTAAGTGAAGACATAATTAGAGTGCAAATTGTGATTTCATAGGCTTGTTATAAAATACGAGTGTCATTTATTCTTTAAAAGGCCGACAATTTTAATGTTTTATTCATGTCTAGGCTACGACCGGCTGCAATGTCATCAAGGATGTCTTAGTAGAAAATTGAATTAGGAAATATATTTTCCTCCTCTCCTTTCCCCTCTGGACCACGTTACATTGCAGTCTTGCGTAATGTGTGTAAGCTTTTTCTATAAAAATATAAATATTAAAGAAAAATATTGGTCTTCATATAACAGGAGCGCATAACTCACAGAGAGGTTGTAAATACAGTCCATCATACAAGCCTGGTACTTCGCACTCTAAGTCCGCAAAGTAAGTCTTGCGCGTACGCCCAGAAGCCATATTTTAAAAATCTGACAATCACATTTGCTTTGGCTACTATTGGTGTATATTTGTCAAGCAAGCCCGCCTACTATAGAAAAAAAAAATATATCAAACAACCCGCGTTATAAGACGTCACTAATAATCAAGTATAATAAACAATTACCTGATTCCAAACAATGTCAGTACAACGCTCACTTCCAAAAATCGATCTTTTGACATCTAAATTACATACAGTGTACAGTTCATAGGGCCCTGACTTGAAAAAGCCATATGATTTGGATACAAATGAGTGTCCCAATATAACTAAATATCATAAGCGTACGCCTTAGCGAAATCAGGAAAATGATTGCGGATCTCAAAATTGGATGGTGGAACAAAATAATTACTTTCGAAATAGCCTTGAATGTATGTCTAAATAGTATGACGAAATACTAAACAAAATGTCATACTTAGAGCATCAAAATAAGGCATACAAAAAACAAATTGAAATCCTTGAAGATAAATCTGAGGTTTACAAAAAGAACTCGCGTAATTCTTCAATCAAGTTATGTAACATACCCAAACAGGAGGGTATGAAGAAGGATACTGTTATCCAGATTGTTAAAGATATAGGTAGTGTCGTATCTATCAAACCCAGACTACAGGACTCTGAATTTCGTGACATATATGGCATCAAGACAAGAACTATCGTTGTAAATTTTTCCAGCGCTATGCGTAAAGAACCTTATTTACAAAAGTATAGGGATTATACAATATTGAAAAAAAAAAACAACTCACCATTGTTAAGTACAACAAATATACAATTAGCTGGTCAACAGAAAGCAATTTTTATGTTTCAGTCGCTCACAAAAAAACGTCTAGATTGTTTTTTCAAGCTAGAAAACTAGTAAAAAACAAAAAAAAATTGTAACATGGATATCTTATGGTCAAGTTTACACCAGAAAAGTGGAGTAATAGGAGGAATAGGCGTAGGCATACGCGTTTATGATTAGAAGGACCTCCTAAAATTATCTTTGTGCATTATGTAACAGATACAAATTTAATACTACTTTGTAATGTAATCTTTTCCACCTTAAGCTTGCAATTTTTTATATTAAGACCTATTTTGATTACTTCAAATTATCAAGCCACACAAACACACAGTATTACATAAACATATAGTAAATGTAAAATTTGTTTACTATAAAATTCATTGCAAACCCAAACACAAAATACAAATCTTTTCTTTATACTTTGCATTGAATCACATTTTAACATAACATATACTTTTAAAATTAGTCAATATTGCATGACACACTACCATTTTAATAAAAAGTGCTCTAACACATATCTCACACACACACACACATGCACACGCATTCACGCACGCACACGCGCGTAAACACGCACGTGCGTGGACACACACACACACACACATGCACTATTCCATTCTAGATTACACATTGTCACATCCAGTCTATACGAGTACAAATCGATAACTTCAAATCATATTGTAATATCATTAATCACGACATCAATTAGTTTACACCCGCATACGCTTGTGTATGTTTCCCGGAAGACTGCTCGAAGTATATAGATAACACTAATTCACTCAGATTTTTTTCACAAAACGTAAGGAACTTACGTTGCAATTTTGATAACCTTTGACTCTTGTATCCTGAATGCTTCGGCCGTGGGATATATTTATTTTTTCAGAATGTTGGTTACAATCCAATAGAAGTATTCCACAAATGGATGGCTACAGTTCTGCTGCAACTGTTAATAATTTGGCACAAAACGAAGGTGTGATTGTTTATTAAAAAAAAAATGTCTGTATTTCCGTTGAGGAGCCTTTTTTTGTGACGAAGGGGAATGCATTATGATACATATGTATGATACCTGGGAGCCCGGGTAGTCTCCCAGACCTATGTTAGACTCGGCAATTGGGTAGTAATACCAACTAAACCCCTACGGGAGCCTGCATCCGCTATAAGTTGAGGGTCCCGGATCTGCAGGTAACAGGATCCCTCCAGCGACAGGCTGGCCTCTGCGAAAAGGCCACACTTCACCTCCTCGGGGACTGTCTGGCTACGCTATGACAGTCCCCACGACGCACTACCTCCCCCCACCTCTACATTAACGCCACGCGCCCTAACCGGCGAGCCCGTAGTATGTCCTCATGCGTGGGGCGCAGGCCGAGAGCTCTCCTATCCGAGACATAGGAGCAGCTTTCGGCAAGAACCTCCGCCACGAGCTCCCACGAGGGATCTCCGGCTAGGGCTTTCGCTGCAGCCCACGATACCGTACGGTACTCCCGGATCGACCTCACTGTGACGACCCTGGCCAGAGCGCAGATGGGCCTTACTACTCGCAGTGAGGCGATCCGCCCGAAGCGGAGTACCATAAGTCGCCATACGACGACAGACACCGGCGTGCAGCTGCAGGCGGCGCTGGTGAGTGATGAGGTGGCAGGTGGTGGTGGCAAAGGTTCGGGAGAATTCTGGCCCAGCACACTCGCCGCCTTCACGACCTTCGGTCCCACCATAGTGAAGTGTGGGCCGAAGGTCCACCCTCCGTCCAGGATGAGCCCGTGATATTTAATGTGGGGGCTGAACCTGGCCCTCTCCTCTCCGATTTGCAGAACGGCCCCCGATGTGGGGACCCTTGCGGTCGTCGACCGGCGTGCACGAAGCCCAAACTGTGACTCCGAGAGTCCGGGTCTCGTGCCCTCCTCCAGATCCTTCCCAGTCCAAAAATTTCCCGGAGGCTATCACCGAGGTGCACGAGAGATATCGCCACTCTCCCGTGCACCCCATCTGGACCCGGTGCCCTCTTCTTACTTTGGAGGCGAGTCAGAATTGCCTCCATTTCAGCCATCGTGATGACCACACCCGCCTCCTCGTCCGACGTCTGCCGAGCCATCCTGGGCACCAAGCCCATGGGTGTATGGGGAACAACTCCACGACGATCCTCCCTAGTTGGTCAAGCTGTAGCATCTCCGTGATGGGCGCCCACTTGTGACGTCGGCTCCAGCAATCCCTCTCTTGATCCCTTACGAGCTCCAGCTGGGCCTTCTCCTAGGCTCGGCCAATGGCCTGCTGCAGGATCTTCACCTTTTCTACGTAGATCCTGCGCAGCCTGTCATCCCTGTGGACGCCATGGGGGCATCTCCGCCTGCTCCGGGTGTATAGCCTGCTTGTCTCGTTGCAGGCAGACTGGGGGCCGGATAATTCAGCCGTCCACCAGTATATCGCCCGCCGCTGGGGCGGATTCTTCGCGGGTGGTATGGCCGCTCTGCACACCGCAGTGAATGCGTCACAGAGCCGACAAGCCGCCTCGTCCACCCCTAAATCTCCAATAATCATCGGTGGAAGACTCCAACAACCCACGATGGCGGCCTCCTCTGCCAGCTCCCGTTGAGCTAAGTGAGCGCCCAACGAGGAAACCGGCTCTTCCCCCTAGACGACGACAACATTGATGTCGGACGAACGGTCGACGGAGACACCCTGCACCGTATGTAGCGGTGGTCCGAATAAGTCTCCACCTCCGTCTCCACCCTCCACCCCTCCACTCTGCGTGCGATGACCGGCGTGGCGAAAGTGACGTCCACCCCGGAATCTCCCGACCATATCACGCACGTCTGGATTATCCCTATATTGAGGAGGGACAGTCAGGCAGCGACTTCTTCTTCGCCAGCGGCTTCTTTGCCGCCTTCCTGTGCCGAATCCGAATGCCACGTTAGATGATGCTTCTAATGTTGTCAGGATAAAAGTTTTATTGAAGTCTGGGTAATGTAACAGGGGTGCACTTACTAGTAGCTCTTTACATTTTTGAAAGGCTTCTATAAAATTGTCATCAAATATAATTTTGTTACGCTTTTTTAGACAAGAAGTTAAAGTTTGGGCTATTCTTCTTCTTCTGGCAAAGTCTTTTATGAAGCGTCGGTAGTAACCTATAAGTCCGAGAAAACTTTTCATTTCTGTAATAGTTTAAGGTACTGGGTAGTCCAATACAGCTTTAACTTTGTCATTATTTAACTTAAGGCCATCTTTTGTTATGGTGTTATCTAGACATAGTACTTCCTTTCGGTGGAATTCTGGTTTGTCTAATTGTTTGTCTAAATGTCACCGAAGCGGTCTTCAAGCCAAAAAGCATTCTTAGAAATTTAAAATGGCCTGAGTGTGTTCTGAGTGCGGTCTTTTGACGATCTGATAAATTTATTTCTATCTGATGATAGCCACTTGCTAAATCTAAAGTTGTGAAATAGGTGCTTTTATTTTAACTTATCAAAAGGGTCAGTAACGTGTGGTAATGGATATTTGTCGTCAATTGTGATTTCACTAAGGCATCGGGAATATATTACCATTCTATGTTTAGGCTCTCCTGACGCATCTATGTTTTTGGGACTAGATGTACAGGAGCACTCCAAGGGGAGAATCATTGTATCACATTATTGCCTAAAACATTTTCAACTTGTCTTTTTATTTCTTCAGACTGTACTGAGCCCTGACGATATGGTTTCGGATCTTCATTTTTTGTTCGGATACAATATTTTATCTCGTTAGTGAATGATAAAGGTAATTTCTCACAGTAGAATATGTCTTTATATTCTCTACATAATTTGTAAATACAGTTTTTTCCTATTTGTTTATGTGTTCTAATCTTAATTTATTCAAGTTTTGTTCTAATATTTTATTTATGCCTATTACATCAGTTCCTTTCATAAAATTAACCTCGCATTCAGAACTTTCATATTTCCTAACTTCAAAAGGGGATTTAACTGTTAAAATCATTTCTTCGTTTAATGTGTTTTTGACAATTGTTTCAGCGTAGCCCTTGACGCAAGTAACTATGGCACTGGGCATTCGCACACCCTCACAGAATTCTAAATAATTTGAAATAGCATCGCCTGAAGGTTGTGATGTTGTTAGGGCAACTCGTATTTCAAAATACATTTATTTGCACACTACACAAGAGGTAACAATAACAAATCACAGGAACAGATTTACACATAATGACTATAACAAGTTAAGTTCTTTTTTTTTTCACAAAAAAAAAACTATATAATAAAAGAGCTATTTTTAAGTGTGGCAAAAAGTGGCACCGGTTTTCAACCAAACAAGCAGCATGATGATGCGTCACTTATGTCTTTTGGCCCATCCATTATCAAATAAAATTGTTTTTCCCGCTAATTTAAAATAAAAAATTGACATTACAGCAGTAGTGAAAAGAAAACAAATAACAAAGGTTTAAGAAAGAGAAAGCTTAGAAAATTTATACTTTACACACAAGAGACATAGGAAAAAAAGTAATACCAATAATCCTAATAATATGGGAAAATACAATACAATACAAAATATAAAAGAAATACAATCCAGTACAAATAACAAACAAAAACAAAAGGAATACAAAACTAAACGAACACAAAGACAATACAAATACTTGTTATTACTTATATAATAGACACATTTACTATTGCCATTATCCGTAGTATCAATCACCCCTCGTACTTTATTTTATATTATATCCCCCTATACGAGCAATGAAATCCATTCACTACAACCGACGCCCATAGACATCCGCGTTTTTGTTGTCAATCAGAGGCGTCGCCCACTTTTCCTCCTCCCCTCCAGTGAGCAATCAGCTACTAAACCGCACGAAATGAGACAGCATAGCATATCACGGTGGTATCATTTGAGTGATAGCTGTGCCGGCCCTATTCGGCTGAAATTTAACATGGCAATAATCCTTATTAAATTCTTCTCTTAATAATAACTGTATTTTGAACGTTAGTATGTTCATCTTATTTTACACTAGTAATCGGTCTCGGCTTCGCCCGCAAATAGCAGGACCTAAACGGTCACATTAGCAAATTATGCACAAAACCTTCTACGGGAATCGCCCCTGCCATTGGTGAAAACTGCATGAAATGTAGATTTATCACATACAGCTTTTGAGAACTTTATCTTATATCGCTCGTTTGTCTTGTGTGCATTTAACAAAGTAATCGGTCGCCTTAGAATTTGGATACACATATGTACATATTTTTTGGAACTTACATTAAATACTTGAGAGATATCGGCTTCTATATATAATTTGTACTAAAGTTGTACCACATAATTTCATTTGCTCAAAATATATTCCAAGGGCACTTACTTTCTTTAAAACAATTAAAATTATGTACTTATAGATGGTAATCTACATCTGTACGGACTTCATCCAAATCCGCTCAATAGTTTTTGGATGAAAGAGTCACAGACGTATGTCCTTACTCAGTACTTAAGTATCACTTAATTTTATCGAGCTTCGTGCTCGATGTCTCAATAAATGGAATCGGTGTTCTCTAGTGAAAATTTGCGCTCTTTTTAAATGTAATGTAATTGATTCGTAACAGGCCGGTGTTCCTTCCTAGGATGGTCTGTAAGGTTATTGAAATTTAAAAAACATTCAAGTTTAAACAGAGAAGCCGGTGTTCCTTCCTAGGATGGTTTGTGAGGTTATTGAAATTTAAAAAACATTCAATTTTGAACAGAGAAAACCTCCCTCCCTCCCTCTGCATGGGACCCAGTAATAAACAAACTCAAATCAAAAACTAAACATAACACCTCAAGACGGCAAGATACAACGAGTATTGTTTGCGTTAATCGGAACATCCAAATAACTATAATTCTTCGCTTACTTTGAATAATATGTGATATAAGGATATCTGTCATCTCAGTCCGCCCGTGATCATGGTTGCTGTAAGGCTTCTGAAACGTCGAGATGGTTGTATAATGAAGTAAACCGTTCTATTGTAGTAGTTGTATTGTAATGAGTAACATTCGCATAAAATTAAAGCGTTTTCTACTTAAATAACCAACCGTATTCAGAATCAGTTGTAACTAATCCATGAAGTCTTTACAATAATTTCAATCCAACGAATTTTAAAATTATTAGCTGTTATAACCACATAACACTAGAACAGGGCACACACATAAATATCAATTATAAAAATGCTCATATAAAAAAAACAACTTTACGTAGATATCTCCAATGTACGAACATCGGTTAAAATTTTGTTACGCTTACAAATAAGCTACTTAGCTGAAGTAAACTTGAAAGTTATTTTAAATTTCCAAGAATCAACAAAAACCGCAATTGAAATGTTTTATTAATTTTCGTGCGAAGGCTACAAAGGCAACTAGCGCTCAATCTGAGCAGTAAATTGAATCAAAGTGCATATTTTATGAAAATTATAACATTATACTGCGACAATAGTGTGCTGGCTCAGTTCTCAAGTACGCGGTTCGGTTTCCATTGTAATTCGAGTAATTACTCTTAATTAAATAAAAGACATTTGACAGTTGGTATAGGGTCTACTATGGCAAACGAGCAGTCAGTTTCTTTTGATACTGATGCGCAGACAGACGTGCTGCCCTCCTTTGCATCCACCCTTCAGTGAATAACTAGTATCACAAACCGCACGAAATGCGACAAGATTGAAAACATTTTGCAGCGGTACTATTGATGTCATTGCTTGACATGTTGAAGTTTCTTCCAGGTGTTGCTTGTCACATACTTTGTAAGCAAGAGGTGCTCTCCATACAAATCCAAATTTTATTAAGCACTATCTCATTAAAAGACTGCGGAAAATAGGTAATTCGGCAGTAAAGATTGTCTATTCACAAAACACGATTCATAATAATGTTATCTAGTATTTATTAATTATTTATTTAAATAATAATTATTTAAATTAATTTCGCCTCTACCGCAGAGCTTAAATACAAGAGTCTTCAACTAATGCGTTCTCCCCGTGATGGCCTGCGGGGCCGAAGCGTGGCCTCTAAATGTAGGACTGGTCCGCAAGATTGCGGTAGCTCAACGGGCTATTGAACGTGCTATGCTGGGTGTTTCTCTGTCCGACAGAATTCGTAACGAAGTCATAAGTGTTTACCTGTTAGTGGTAAGTCTAAACTGGTCGTAAATGCAAATTTAAATTAAATAATTGTGGAAATAATACATAAAATTTATTAATTTAGTCATGTATAACTCATGTAGTAAATTAAATCATAAACTACTTTGAGGTAAAGCATTCATTTTCATGTTATCCTATTTACGTAAGGCTTCTCTGATTTCATCTTTTGGCGACTGCCTTCTTAGACCTAGAATGTCACAGAAACGTTAACCATAGCTTGGATGCATCGACCAGGAAATATGTGAACATAACGAAACAAATCAAGAATTTTTAAATTCAAAAAGTCTTGCCTCTGCTATTGAAGACAATTGAAGCGTGGCGCGTTGACTTAAGGGCGGGTAAACCTACAGATTGTCAAGTGTAAATTTTGTCGGTAAATATATTATCTCTATTAATACGGTCATTTGTCGATATTTTTGTAGAAGGTGGTGCTATGCTTCATAGGAGGAGGTAGTGCCGTGCATGGTGCATGACAATACATTACTGCCATAAATATATGAAATTGTGATCAACGAAATATTTTTTTTCCTTCCTTAAGGTGTAAACACATATCGACTATACGTTATATGTAATTATCGACTGGGGTTTATTGCGTTACATTATCTACTGCCAATAATACCTATGTCAAATTTTTTTGAAAGCACGAAAATTTCCACGTTTTCCACGAGTATAGTAGTCACTATAGTAAGTTGAATTAAATACCAACATAAAGATTCCTCCTCCCCTGAGGACGAGATCTATCATTCGGTAGCTGCGGGAGCTAGCTGAGGCATTTGGACTTGACCCGGTCGATCCCTCTCCATTTGGCTACAGTGCAGCAATGACACTATCTCTTACAGAACCGTAGTTGTTACATCTAATTTCCTTACTATCTGTATGTCTAATCGACGCTCTTCGAGTGATCTGTAAGTACATCTGACGGATACCAAATAACTGCAACGTATTTCTCAGTCCAGATAATGAATAGTGCAGTTTAAATCACCAGTCTGTAGGTACTAAGTTTGCTAGTACCAAAGATAATGTCAGCATTTGTGTGTATGAGGCTATAAGTAAAATAATTACGGAATAACTGAATAAAGATATTTCTATTCTATTCTATTCTATATTTATTTTCATTTTATAATTCTTGTACACAAATTACACAGATAACAATTCCATTATCTAAAGTAATATTATAAAGAGGAAACATTTATTTTTGTGTTTGTTTATTTGCGCGTGCGTATTTGTTTGTTTCTTTGCACAAATTCACTTTTCCGTCGATTGGGACGGAAAGTCTCTTTTGTAATTATAAATCTTTATTATTTGTTTTTTTTTCTGTAATACATTTTCTTCATTGACAATACACTAATGATATTGTCAATATAAAAATTCAAGCGCGAAGTGCTCCCATTGAAATTTTTGTTAATTGTGAAATGAACAATGACACAAGAATGGACTCGTACATAGCGGCTCATTGTACCGTTGAAATAAAAGATTGTCAAGATTTCATTTTAGCATCCGGGACTGTAGCTGCTAAAATAAAGATATAATTATAATACTGCTTGTGATCCGAACTGGATACGCCCGTGAATAACACGTGCCGGATTGCTACCTTAACAAATTGTATGTGCAAGCTTTATGGGTAACCATTCATTGGTAGAAACTGCTTGATAATCCGTTAAGTAGATTTCAATCACAGGCGGACAAAAAGTTTTTGGGACTTGGCTAATGATATGCATAGATTCTTATGGAGAGCAACATTTACCATACTCACATTAGCAGTATTTGATAGACAACATTAGACAGAACCAGGTGTTTCAGTTCGTTACTGGAGTAACCCTGTGGCTTATTATCACATTTATGATCAGTTACGTTGCTGATAAATGTAACTACATATTGATAGTATTTACTACCGAAATTTGTTGTAATGTAAATACATAGGGCATGATAGCATTTGTAAAAAAAACACTATAACATGATATGAGAAAAGAGATTTATTACTATACTTCACTGGTTGTATCCAATTCCGCTATAATGCAACAAAAAACTTCCTCATATAAATAAAATTAAATAAAAGAAACGTGTTAATAGTTTTTCATTGATGTTCTGTCTCATAAAGTTAGCTTTATTAGTACTAATATTCATATTAAAGTAACAATACATCGCGTTTACCAAACCTTTTTTTTTGTTACCGGCCCTGGGTGGGGTCCAACGGCTCTTCTTATATGAGGGGTGCAAAGATCCCCATCGGTTCAATTGGCTTTGCCTGGGTTCACCCCAGGCTAGTAGGGCCCACCGCCACGGCAAGGCTCGAACTATGGTGGGGCGTTTACCAAACCTTGCATAAGTATCAGTAAACCTGAAATAATATAAAGAGTATTTACCGACACAATATACTATAAAACTCATTTTATACAAGCATTTTACTCGGTGCCTATAATTTGTTTAATATGGTTTTATTTATTTATGGACAGATAAAATTTATGTTGTTTGTCGCATCTGTTGTCCATTCGAAATAAATAAATAATAAATTTACTACTATATAAATATGTTACTTCGTTACTTAAGTTTACGCGAATGTTACTCATTAAAATAAAACTACTTTTACGGATTTTATCGCTGTTTATTTAATTATTTAACTAGCCCGATGTTTCAGAAGCTTTACAGCAACCATGGTCACGGGTACACTGAGATGACAGATGTTATAAGCTTCCAAAAATACCCGAAGAATTATAATTTTAGTCGTTCCGATTAACGCAAACAGTACTTATTATATCGTGCTGACTTGAGGTGATATGTTTACTTTTTGATTTGATTATGTTCACCACTGGGTCCCATGTAGAGGGAAGAACCCAGCCATCTTCTCTATAGAAATTTTGATCATGGATCAATAGCCTCATGGATCATCCCTGGAAGGAATCAGTGTTCCCTAGTGAGGATTTACGCTTTATGAAATCTAATGTAATGGCAGGGGCCAACTTCATCATGCTCACAGACCGCAGATTTTGTAACACGGAATTGTTTCATATCGGCTATATATTCTTTAACGCGAGTTTTTATAGATCTTTAATTTGCCCTATACAAGAGAGTCACAATCAAGCTTGTACACTTCTGCATCTTGTAGAAGGTTATGTCATTTCACTGATGGTAAGAACGTTCGGTGGCTTATAATAAGTTTTTATTGAAGCTAGCTTGAGAATATAGCCAATTTTATTAGTCATCCCTTTTAAATATGATAATAATGCAGGTGAGCGCACGATGGTTGGTGATTTCACTCGGCTTCTGTGGAGCAGACGGGGAACCCGAAGCTTGTTGTCTCGCAGAACTTGCTTGACATGTTGAAGTTCGGTATCCAGGTGTTTCTTGGCACATAATCAGTGAGACAAATGGATTATGGGCCAGTGAGGTTGAGATTGGAGGCCGCATATAAGAGTGTTCATCAAACATTGACCAGGTGGGTAAACGATTTCCGTGCAGCAGCCGATCCACGGTGGATACGAGGGGCAGAGGTCGTTCGTCTTTATGTTAATTGAAGCAGGCCGATGTAAATCAATGAACCGATGAAAGCCAAAAATGACCATGATTTATGACGGAAGACATTAATGAAAATAATAAAATAAATCAATTCACTGTACCAGGTGAACGAACTAGTTTGCAACACTTTCTAAAGAAGTGCCGCTTCGGCAAGATTACCTGAATTTTGCACAAAAAATACCAGCATGACACACAGATTTGGGAAAGTCCTGTGACCCGATGGGGGATTAAATGAAAATACTAGGACAATCTAATAAATGTTGACTTCCAAAAGTGGCAATATGTTATCAATCCAGAGAGAGCGTTCAAAAACTTCCATTTTGTATGTTTACCCACTTGTGAACCGTTTACACATTTAACGGCCATGAGTACAAAAATAGCTGGAACTAACGATAACATAGAATACAACGGTTTCATTTTACTGTTCCCTTAGCGTGCAAAAAGTAAAATATGAATGAGGTGTTGAGTTTATAAACTATGTTTGTTCAAGCGTTTTACACAGTCAAGCTTCCGGTTCATCTGAGAATTTCAGTAGTTTTGAAATATAGACGTGAGTATGTTATGTCAGGACATACAGACCCCACGATGGTTCAAGCCTTGTAGTGGCGGTGGGGATCAATAGCCTGGGTTTACTGCAGGCGAAACCAATTGAATGGATGGGGATGATCTTTGCACGCCTCTAATAAGAAGAATGGCTAAAGGGCAGGAGAAGGAGACGCTCCTTGTTACTCTCTTATAAGAAAAGGGACGATAGAGCAAGAGGAGGATAGAGCAACAACCTCACCCTATTGCACTATCCCAAAGTAGGCGGGACTGTCCTGTCGAGACATCGGTCTCCCATCCATCCTCGCGTCTTGCCCCGTATGCTTAAGCGCCTCCACCTCCTAATATTTAGTACCCTCTTATAATAAGAACGATACAAAGAGCAGCCCACTTAGTTCAAATATCTTCAGGTCACCTCAGGGCTTGAAATTTGGTGGGGTCAGGGAGGGAGTCCTATCACACTAAGTCATGAAATCTAAAAATGAAAAATTCACATCTTCCTTTTCTATTATCCAAGACGGCAGGTCGTCATTATATTTGTTTGAATTTGCAATGTGTAAATTTGTGTATTGTGTTTTATTAAAAACAGCATTATTTTTTTTACGAAACTAAGCAATAATTTTACCAATTCTTAAATTTGTAAATTTTTTAAAATAAACTAGTTAGAAATATGAAATTCAAGTAAATCCTTAGCATTTAGTCGCAGTCTACACATTGTGGCCCAGAAAGGGTTTCAAATGTGTTCATGGTCGTAGTTTATTAATGTCTTGCCCTTTAAGAAGCTCGTATAAAATGATTTTTAATAAAAATGAAACCTATATTTTTATAAATTCCAATAATAGATTTTAATTGTTAGCTAAATTTGTCATTTTAGAAGCAGGAAATGTTGCAAATTAATTAACTACTCCGAAGTAATGAATTTAAAAAGATTTAAGAACCATTTTTTGTAAAAGCATGTTATATACATCGGTACATTTATCATGCAATTGCGTTGGTCCTCCTTTCCTGGTCCCATCAAATGAGCCATAATATTATATTATGCAGTCTTATATATTGACAAGTATTCATTCATCATTTGTATAACAAAAAATAGTAATGATTCACATATTAATAACATGTTTGTATTTTGAAAGTCTACACAAGTAAAGTTTAAAAAACATTTTTAAATTTACTTACTTACTTTGAAAAAAATAAAATTTGATGCAAGCTTGTCGTAATGAAGTCTTGTTTAAAATATTCCGCTCATCATTTAGTTGATTATCACGAAGCGATATTATGTCCTTTGATCGTAAATACAACTTCAGATATCAGACGGTGTGAAGGAATGTGTAAAATATGAGCAGCTCGGTCGTTTACATAATTTTGTAATATGTTGTTCTGGATGTTACCAAATTTATAAGTATTCTGATTATACAAATATATCTGTCTTCTTCCCTTGGTGAATTTGGTATGTCTTAACAACAAAATAACATTAACGCTCAAAATAAAAAACACGTGGGCGGTCAAGGGAAGGTTCTGATGGTCGTATTTAGGAAGACGATATTTTGGTCAACCATTCAAAAGGTGTGAATGACAGTCTCCAGCATAGTTCAAGCCTTGTCGTAACGGTGGGTCTCAGTCACCTGGGGTGTCCCGACACTTTGGGCGAAGCCAATAGACCCTACTAGAATAAGAGAGGACTAAAGAGTAGAAGGAAGAGGCATTATGTCCCAGAATTGTCGGGGTTATCTTGCTATGTGGATTTGGCTCGTTCCATTAGGAGACCGACTAGACCTTGAGGTACTCTGGTGATTATATGGTTTCTTGATCTGCTACCTCGCCAAAGGCTGATGGCACTCGTGGTGGTTTTAGTGGGTATTCGGCACCATAACGTGTCGCAAGCCCCACGCACTACTGGACACCACCCAGGGTCGGTGATTCCGCATAAATGCATTTTCACGGGGCTCATGAGCCTGATTTCAAAAGGCTTGCGTTTACACAGATAGCCACAGATGCCTTAAAAGCGTCATTTCTATTTATATGTATTTCTGATGTATAAGCTATATTATTGTAAATTTTCATAACAATCCAGTAGCTTTTACGCGAAAAGTAGCAAAGATCTATCTTTACTTTCGCAATATAATTCTAGTATGACTATTTACAAAAATGTTAATTGTATTAATTACTGCGTCGACTACAAGCATAACATCACAAATGTGGCAGTCATAAGCTAGAACGAGATTCATATCTCGTAATATATTCGTACATAAAAAGAAGGCTCTAAAATATTTTCTGGCAAACCAGTAGCCTACTGCTGCCAAGATGAGTGAATGTGTTCCGAGTTATTACTGTTTAATGTCGATAAGCAAATTGATTATGCTTTTTATTTATTTACAGTTGAATGGGGAAAACCATTCTAGTTAGAAACATTTAGAGACCTGTCTAGTTGTAATACATTTTTTTAAGTGTTTTTATTCCCCCTCGCCTCTTTTTGTAGTTTAAAGGAACAAACGAGCAGCCAAATCACTACTGACGTCCACAATATTGTTATGCAAATGGACAACTGGCAGCTGACACACACTACAAAAGCTGCTACCATACGGCGGTATTATGTGAGGCAAACTTACTCCCTTGGTGGTGCCTGCCTAATGCGGCTACAATGCAGCATGGTGTCATCCATTTCGTCTTATTTATCAGGTCATACTTAATTCTCAGGTTGTTTTAAACAAATCTTTAGTCTTTCTTTGTCGGACTTCCTTCTGTAAGGCCGGTTACTGGATTCGTCGTCAAAATACCTGCAATAACATCATTTAAAGTGAGGTATCAGCAAAATACACATGCGCTGACCCAGATGCTTCTATACTGAAGTCGCATTAATTCTGCCCGCAGCAGTAATCACGGTGCGCCACTTTTCAGCGGCTGTCTGTTGCAACTCATTTATCTAGCTCCCGACTGATAATGACGAGCGCGTCAGTAACTCTGCTGTACAGTAACCAGATGTTATTAAGTTTCGTGCCTGACAACGATGCACAATAAGTTTACACCTTATAGTCTGGGCGCGGAATATCGGTGACGTATGGATATAGTAACTATATGACTAGTAGTGACGAAGACTAACATTACGTATGTGGATATATTTTGTAACTGGAATATCTGTCAGTTATAGATGTGAAAAGGAATTAAGTTAGTAAAAAAGGAGATAACGAAATCTTATCTAGGTAGTTGTCGGAGACTCCCCGCTGCAACTCGGATGGACTTAAACAGTTAAGCTTAAAAGGAAAAAGGAGTTGAGCTCCTTTAATATAATTAATAGGTAAAGGTTCGTGCATATTTTGCCACGAATATA
>JAFELO010000044.1:441852-474605 GCA_017140195.1 Eumaeus atala | reverse complement strand
AGAAAAATAAAAAAAAATAATTTAATTATCATTTGATAATGTCAGATAGCGTCCGCCATCATTCCGTCCCCCACGTCCAGCAACAGGAGAGAGTGTTATTTCTTCGACACCGAGCACAACTTTAGTCTAGCAGTCAAAGATGACAGATATACCTTCCTCTTACCCTCCCTGGACACCGGCTACTCACAAGCCGCATGAACGTAAAGCCTTGCATTTACGTGTCGATTCTGTAGTACTACTATAAGATAATAAGTTTAAATATGATTCATACCTATTGCATACATTGAATGGAATACTGTCAAGCAGTTTTGGAAGTGCTTGACGCAGTGTCGTGTATTTCCTACTACGTGTAGTGGCTCCTCATTACTGGCTCATATAATATCCGCGTGACGCAATGACTGCTTCCGCGGTATATGCGTGCGGTGCAGTAACTATCGCATGTATTATATCTGAAGCGTTGCATCTCGTTTATTTAAGTCTCTTTACTTTTCTTAAATAAAATGTCTTATTTAAGAATCTTATTATTTTCTTTATATATTCTTATACTCCATGTAACCATTAAAATCTCATTTGATACACATACGACAAATAACGGAGGGTCTAAACACCAGTAACGTCCCATCCAGACAACACCAATTATAATCATTTATTAGGCACATTAACTTTTGTCTAGTAATAAGAGTTCAAAAAAGTTACTTTTATAGTCATGCTCGCTTAAATACTAAACTAAACGTATAGGAGCAGGCTTTGTTAATGATAAGACAAAAGGATTTTTGCACGATTTTATTTTCAACGCCTCGTGAATCGCGAATTGTGTGTGGACTTTTAAATGTCCTCAAATGTACGGGACTTTAATAAAAGCATTGTTTTGCGACATCAGTGATGGCTCAAGGGGAATGCTAAATGTGTTATAAAGGTTTTTTAATGTTTATAACACCGCATTTACAGCAGATGGCAACTTAATAGTTTGACATTTTATAATTTACCATATGATTATTCGATACCTATATCGTAGCCGGTTCTTATAAATAGCAGTATTACATTAGAGCTAACCAATTTAAACAACCCGGCCCTTTTTACCGTGGTATGTCAACGATTAGCCGGACTATCATAGTGAGACGTTCCTCAATATGGCGGTTTAACTTTATGGAATATCTTGGTATTTGTGAGATGATCTCTTAATGACCTGATCTCAGTGCATTAAAGAAAATAACCTAACCTTAGGCTTAAGCCTGAACCTTCAATCCTAACCAGTCTTCTATTTATCTGTATTCGACGTCATTATTATTTATGTTGCTGCAGTCATATCAAGCAACGCGGCAGGTGTTAAAATTGGAAAAAAAGCTAAAACCTGTCGCAGAGGGGAACCATGACCCGATTTGTTATAATACAGCTACTTTTTATGAATAACGTACAACACCTAATACTTTCTGGTGTAAATATACTCAGTCGAATGTAATCGCAGGCCCGCCGTAATACAAGATTATCCTGTTTTTGAAATTGCCTAACCGTAATGCAGTAAGGCTATTTATGCAATCCAGCTGTAAGAGCTAGATACAGCTTGAGAGTTTGATGACCTGATGGTTTATACCGTAGTATTGGTAACTTGACCTGTACCTGATCCCTCCCTGGCCCTGTACCCGAGTTTGGCAGTCTGGGCTACCCCACGTTTTCGGGAGGGGGGCGATCTTGAGCTCATTGCCAATATTGCAAGGGGCAAAACGTAACACCAAGCCGTAGGCCGGTTGTGCCGCATACTGGAGTGTGTGCATACATCGGGGATAATATCTGTTTTCGACGCCACTGCAATCTAGAAGAGAGAGATCTCGCCATCATATGGCCACGCGTAGATTGCGGCGAACACCCTCGCGTCTATGCTTGCCTTTATAGATCCCACAGTGGTAATACCGAAACTGAACGACTCCTCGAACACATCGAAAAGGCTGCGGATTCCCTTCTAAAACAGATCCCAACCGCAGAGATCGTAGTTTTTGGCGATTTCAATGCCTATCATGTTGAATGGCTAAACTCACGCTTTACCGATCACGCGGGTAGATGTGTTCATGATTTTGCCTTAGCATATGGTTTATCACAACTGGTGTCATCCCCCACGCGAATTGTGGATGCGGAAGACCATACACCTTCCCTGCTGGACCTCCTGCTGACCTTCAAACCGAAAGCTACCAGGTTTCTCTCGATGCTCCACTGGGATCGTCTTACCGCTGTCCTATCCGCAGTTCGGTGCCAGTACAACGTAGTTCGCGCCCACATTTCCTTGGCTGCCGACGTGTCTGATAATATAAGTCAGCAGATTGGGATGGGATGCGTCTCTTCTTTACATCTTACCCATGGGCACTGATTTTTTTCTCGCTGGATGATCCTAACGCAACAGCTGATGCCGTTGCTGATATGGTGCAGCAAGGAATGGAGCTCTTCATTCAGCACTCATTGGTACCCATTGCTGGTAAATCACAGCCATGGTTCAATCGCTCCTGCAGAATGGCGGTACGCCATATGCAAGAGTGCTACCAGTCCAGGAGCTTTTGCGAAAACGTTCCAGGATGAAAAAACCAGCTCATTCAAAAAGGAGTGTTATCACGCTTCCAGATCCTATAAAATAATTATTGTTGGGGTAAAGTCCGATTACATTGGCAGAAGCGGCGGGAGGTTAGTTCGCCTTCCTTCCGGAACTCGTGCTTTCTGATCCTCGCCAAGGCTGTCTTAGGGAATTTTTCACAGTCAGCCTTACCATCTCTGCACCGGAATGATGACACGTTGGCCCATGCCGCAGAAGAGAAAGTCAATCTCCTGGGCTCACTATTTGCGTCCAACTCTACTTTGGATGACCGAGGAACTCCACCACCTACTATCCAGCGATGTGAACACTCTATACCGGATATTGAGTTTTGGCAGAGTTATGTGCGCAAAACGCTAATCTCCTTGGACATCCACAAATCGAGTGGGTCCGATGTGCCGTGGATATGTGCTCCTGAATTGGCACCGGTGTCGACGCGTCTTTTCCGATACTAGGAGTATCGGAAAAGACTGACTCTGTTGGCGTGGTCACAAGCTCTTGGAAAACGGCTTTGGTGCACCCGATCCCTAAAAAAATGTGACCGCTAAGATCTATCGAACTACTGACAAATTGCGATAACCCCTTTGTTCTCCAAAATTATGGAAACCTTAATTAACTGCCAGCTCCTGCGTTACTTAGAGAAACGTCAAATAATTAGCGCCCGACAATACGGTTTCCGTCAGGGACGCTCGGCTGGTGACCTATTGACCTACTTAACTCACCGGTGGGCGGAGGCAGTTAAGGCCAAGGGGAAGGCCCTGGCTGTTATTCTGGATATAGCGAAGGCTTTCCATCGTGTCCGGCATAAAGCGCTCCTTTCAAAGCTTCCATCTTACGGACTGGCTGGGAAAATATGCGATTGGATTACTAGTAATTTTTTAGTTTAGCATCAAGGTCGTTGTCGACGGTACATGCTCGGACCTCAAATCTGACAATACTGTTGTTCTACAAGGTTGTTTTCTGTCTCCCATGCTGTTTCTTCTGCACATCAATGATATGCTACAAACCAGTGGCATTCTTTATTGTGCAGATGACAGTCATCACCAGTAGGTGATGCACCAATATTTCTCGGGAGAACGTCACCAAGTATCGGAACCAAATTGTGTCTGATGTCGAGTGTTTATTCGTTTCTTTATTAACGTTTAATTCCGCGGTCATTTGGAGGCGAAGGCTAAATTAGCCTCCAAGAACCTGGGTATGTTCAATAGGGCGAAGCAGTACTTCACGTCACATCATCGGCTGTAATTATACAAGGGGCAGGTCCGATCGCATATGTGTATGTACCTGTTCTCACTTTAGGGCTGGTGCGCGCTATATTATCAAGATGCCCCATTTGACCGAATTCGACATAGAGCGACTCGAACCGTTGACGACCAGGTTGTTTCCGTGCAGCTTGATGCATTGGCATTACGAAGAGATGTTCGCTCGCACTGCATCTTCTACCGCATCTACAACGGGGAGTGTTTCGAAGAGTTGTTCGGATTAATACAGGCAGCGGAAATCCACCCTCGGGCGTCACGGCGGTACTCTAAGTTCCACCGTCACCACCTTGATGACCGAAAGTATGCGTTTCAAGCACAATTTTCTACAGCGCACAACTTCCGTTGGTATTTCCGTAGCGATACGATTTGGGGGGTTCTCAAGAAAGGCGCTTATTCCTATCTAAAAGGACGGCAACGCGCCTGCATAACCTCGGGTCAAACGGATATCTATGAGCGGCGGCAGTTACGTACCACCCGCTCCTTTGTCCCCTATTCTGTAAAAAATAGGATTGATATTGAACCATTGAAAATTACTATAATGCCTGTGTTAGAACAATGGCAGTACTTCTGTGTGGGGGTCGGGAGTGTTTCTGACGAGGTGAGTTGGAATTTGATATTAGTTTCAACTCCTCGGGCAGCTGTGCAAGTCTCGTATCTTTTTTCTAAAATTATTAAGATTTTAAAAAATGCAGTCCTGTTAATGTTATTATAACCACCACTTGCATAAAAAAATTGCTGGTCGAATTCACAATATATATATGTAAGCCACTAAACCTCGGAGACAATAAACTAATATCGCTTTCGAACGGTTTGTTTGTGTGTGGGAACTAAGCTGTATGGATTTGCAATTCAATGATATCCGCATATTGACCTGAGAGAACATATGGCGGATTCGCTTTGGAGGAAGCTCGACATCGGCAGACGTTACGTATTCGTGTGATCTACGTGCCCTTATAAGTCGAAGCGTCTCAAGTGATAGTTTGGTTTTCCTGCTCCTATATTTACTCCTACGATATCCTTCACCCACGTCCTTCATGCAATCAATCACGCCACTCATGGCCTCGTCAATTTCCATTCTGTACTAATCGGACACGCTCTCGTCGAAATCCTACATTCTGAGAGCCTAGAGGCCAATAGATGACCACTTCCGGTTTTAAACCTTATATATGCTTTCGGTCCATAATAATAGAGTCAATCTCGTTCCTTGTCACAGTATCGGGGTTTGCCATATCCATTTCCTATGGGGCTTCTTTTCAAAATAGTATTTCATAAAGAAGAGGCCCTCCTGCCCGAGGAAGTTTACCAGTACCTGCCCATTGGATGTTTCCCTGTTCCAACTCAACCATGCGGTTATCTAGTCTGAAAATAATCCCTTATACGTAGCCAGGTCAAATCAGCGGTAGCGATCAGTAGTCCGGAGATTCTTAGCACATCTTGTTCCACCGGTACCGTGGCCGCTACCGTGGCCAGGACTACTGGAACTACCGGGAACTAGGGCCCGGATTCTACTGCTTTTGTCCATTCGAGGTGAGTGCTCATATTTGCCGGGCTGAGCAGGCGGATTGGCAATCACAAATTAGGTATCAGACCGGTGCCACTGCGGCCTGTTGCCGTTCCGATTGACGGTACCGCCATCACACGGTTCTCCCGTCTATTTCACTCTCTATATGAAACAGACGGGACACAAACAACCAGCTCGCTGAAGCCTCCTTCTTGTTAAGAAACTAGTGCCCTTTGACGACTTATACGTCACCCTGGGCTTGAATTGCGGGTATTCTTTTACCGCACCCACACAGCACTGTAAATTATTGCACTTCAAAATTTACAATTCGTTAAATTCTCATAGGTACTTTATATTTCTCTCTTTTTGTACTGACAGTGTACCGAGCGCATTATGACAGAGGTCGCCTTTTTGTATTCCACCTGAGGCATGAATGTTCGTCTGTGTATTGTCTATAGAAAAATCTTATACCTGTAATACAAATCCCTAAGGTACATACAACGTGTTGTGAAAATCCACAGATTATTGTATGTTATTGGTAAATATCTTGCCACGTGCTGAATGCAACAAGATATTAACTAAAAATTAACTTAAGTTTACGCGAATGTTAGTCATTACTGTAGAATTGGGGAGAAATAATGAACACGTCTTTAAGCCACTCGTATATTCGGAGACTGATTTCACAACGGACGTTATTTGCGAAGACATAATTATTTATCTACCCTCACTTATTACTATTTATTAACAACATACATTACACCTCCACCCTAATCTTACATAATATATAACATAGACATTATAAAATATACATATAATATAATATAGAAGATTAATCCATTTTCAACCGGGCAACCAGATTGCGAACACGACGGGGTCGACTAGCTGGCGACTCTGTTATACTATTAGGTGATTTAGTTAACAGCGGTGGCGGTGAACTTGTGGCCTGTTGGGCCGGCGAGATCTATTTGTACAAGATGTTATCGCTCTCATTTTCAGATTTCACACTAGGTAACATGTCCTCTTTGGCATTTAAGTTGTTATCGTGCCCGGTACATTTACCTCATCCGGGACGGTAACATCAGATAACCGCGATCTACGTCGCACTTGATCCACGACCCTTTGTACTACCTGGCCGTCATCCTCTGCCAAAGAATATCTACGAGAGCCGTCTCGTGCCACTATCCTTCCCTTTACCCATCTATCTGAGCCACCGTACTCGCGTGCCCACACTTCCTCCCCCTCACCGAAATATCGATCTGCGCCCCCCGCGTTCTCGACTTGCACGTGCGAAGACCTTGTCTTTAGCATTGCGCTCGGGTCTTAGGAGATCTAGCCTATTGCGCAACGCACGTCGCTCTTACATCATGGCGGGTGTTTCGCCGGTAGTGCCGTGAATTCCATTCCGATACGCTAGTAGAAAAGTCTGTAAGGCCGTGTCAATATCAACTTTATTACGCAACGCTTTCTTAATTGCACGTTTACATAGCTTGACGGCATTTTCTGCTGCCCCATTTGATGCTGGATGAAAAGTGGGTGAATGACTCTGACGTATACCGTATCCAAAAAGTTTTTAAATTCACTTCTCGTGAAATCAGGGCCCTGATCCAAGACTACTTCCTCTGGTGATCAGAACCGAGCAAATGTGGAACGTAAGACCTTAATTACATTTATTGCGTTAGTTCTTTTAATTTCAAATATTTCCAACCATTTTGATGTCGAATCGATTAATACCAAAAATGTTATACCTTTATACGGTCCCAGGAAATCGACATGTAACCTAGTCCAAGGTCGGCCGTGGTATTGCCATGGCTGTGGTAACGACCGCGGCGGCGCGTCGGCCACGGCCGCACATGTCTCGCACTGTCGACATACAGTTTCTATATCGACGTCTATATTCGGCCACCATACGTAACTTCTACCTAATGATTTAATTTTTACCATTCCTAAATGACTGCTGTGTAACAGCTGTAAAATTTTATGCCGCAATAGATTTGGTATTATCATTCGATAGCCCCACATAATACACCCACAATCTACATACAGTTTATTTCGTCTGGCAAAATATGGCTTCAACTGCTCACCTGGACACTCCGCCGGCCATCATGATTGAATATAAAATGTAACCCTACTTAAAAGTATATTGTCTGCGGTGGGCTTTTTCACGTCGTCGCTCCTAATCGGCAGAAAGTCTTCGACGAAATGAACGTAAGTGTTGTCTCTTTTTGTTAAATTACGAGCAGATTCCGAAGGAAACCGTGACAAGACATCGGCATAATTCTTCTTTGAGGACACGCACTCGATGTCATAGTTGTAGCCGGCCATAGATAGTACGGCCTACTTTTGCAATCAAGACGCAGCCATTATTGGAATACCGCTTTTGCTTTTGCGTTCTCTGTGTAAATTTGCGGCCGTACAGATATTAGCAAGGCTTACGGATACCGTAAACAATTTCTCGCGCCTCTCTGTCAATCTGAGCATGTTTCTTTTCGGTATCCGTAAGCACTCGCGACGCGTACGCGATGGGCCTCTCGCCCCCGTCGGTGACGTGTGATACCTGAACCCTGGCGTGTACTGCATTAATAATCAACTACTCATTAAAATGCGTTTGATTTCATTAAACTATTGATTCTATTATTAAACTTGGTATTAGTCAAATGTTTGTGTACCGGGCTATCAATAGTGTGACAGAGAAAGATCAATTTGGTTTCCATCATTAATTGTTAATTATAAAATTGTTAATAATCAAAATACAATATTTAAATTTAAGTAAAAGTCTCACAGAGTAATATAACTTCAACAATTTAGTAGTGATATAGTTCATTGAATGTTTTGTCACTTCTTAACGGATATTCACGTTAACACTTGAATAATTAAATTCATTTTATATACCATTTCCATAATTATTTATTAAATTTCAATTACATTTACGGCCGGTTTCAACTTATCGTATCGTATCGGTGGTTAGTATTGAACCAAGGGGGACGCTCAATGCTACCCCCTTATAAGAAAAGAGAGCTAAATAGCGGGTGGAAGAACGCTCTTTGTACCCTCTTATAAATAAAGGGGACAAAAGAGCAACAGGAGGAGGCGCTTTTGCGTACGGTGCCCCGTACGTGCAATGGGGCGAGGATGGGAACCTCACCCCATTGCACTGTTCCATAGTTGGTAGGGTTGTCCTGTAGTGTGGGACAACCCCATCTCTGGAAGTGAAGTCGGTCCCTTAGGGGGCTAAGTAACCGTCGAGGTGCCTTGCCGTGCATCTCATCAAAGGCGGCACTGATGGCACTCGCAGTGCTTTTCGTGGATATTAATAGCGACTTATTGTGAGTCGCGAGCGCCACACGCCATTGGACCCCACCAAGGGCCAGTGAAGGCGTGTAAATGTGTTTCCCCGCGTCAACAGAAAAAGGGTAACGTCGTTAGATAATGACGTCATTAAACAACTTATAAAACACCTTCAAATGTATACAGTCTACTTATAACTGGAGTAAACAAAGTTTCTTCTGAAAATACTTTAAAATTAATCAGTCTTCCACTTCAAATAATAGAAAAACAATAAAATTTTAGCTACTGAATTTCAAGCAGTGAGTTTATTCCAATTTTTTCCATTATAAATAATTTTATGTATATAAAAAAATATTTCACATCGAATTAACATTCAGTTTATACGTTTCCGAAAAGGGTTGACTATAGAAGATTAAACACAATGTCGCCCGCTGAACTAATGTACGCTATTAGCTAGCAAACATTCAATGGGCTACCGAGCTCAACTGTCAGCTGGTTTACATTCAGTATGACAGATGGTAGTATCATGCTAGTAAGAGTGCCATGCTGTTATGACGTACATACATGCTAGAAGTAGGTAGTGTCACGCTGCTTACATCTGACTCATATGATGCCGCGTTCAAAGCGATGACCGTACTGTCGCGTTTCATGTGGGTTGCGAGATGCCGATGGCCCCTTTGAGGGGAGGACCTATAGGCATACTGCACTACAGTTGTACGTTTTTCTATCGACGTTGGTAGTTTATAAAGGTCCCAACTGCTCGTTTGCACCCTTGTAATAATAATAGCTTAGCTACTACTTAACATTCTGTAATAATTTTCTTTGTAAAAAAATAATTTACATCCAATAAATTTTCGTTAACTGCGAATGTCCGGGTTGGTTGCAGTTGTGTTAAATTAATCGTATAACAAATTTAAACCATTGCGGAGGTGAGTTTAATATCCAAAAGCAATAAAAGTGTCCTCGTTCCAGAGATTATACTGACGGCTCTGTCTGGGCTCGAGTTCATTTTGTCACTGATACGATTTATGTGATGTTCATGATTATAATTTTACGGGAGCGGAGCTAGTGCTGTTATTTAATTATTTTTTGTTCTGCGAGGATTCTTTTTACATCATTCCTGGGATCTGTGCCCTCGGCCTCTTATACATAACATAACAAGTATGTTCCTCCGTGTGACGTGCGTGTGTTGTACTATGACGACAGTCAGTCGGGGTAGCAAATAGCATCTGAATCAAAATAAACATTTTCTTTGCCATTTTGGCCACATTATCGCAGTTCAGTAATGACCAAAACGTTTTAGAAAATTTTATATAGCCTATGTTCATCACGAGTAATGTAATATTCTAATGGTAAATAACAATTCAAATCGGTCCAGTAGTTTCGATGCCTATTGAATGTAAACAAACAAAAACAAATAATCAAATATTTTGTCAATAATAAAAATAAGTAAATATATTTTTTGTAATAAATAAACCGTTCTCTAGTAACTGTAACACAAGTCCTTAAGGTACTCGGTGCAGGTTTAGGCTAACGTGGTAAGTCCTCCGTAACACAAGTCCTTGAGGTACTCGGTGCAGGTTTAGGCTAACGTGGTAAGTCCTCCGTAGCACAAGTCCTTGAGGTACTCGGTGCAGGTTTAGGCTAACGTGGTAAGTCCTCCGTAACACAAGTCCTTGAGGTACTCGGTGCAGGTTTAGGCTAACGTAGTAAGTCCTCCGTAACACAAGTCCTTGAGGTACTCGGTGCAGGTTTAGGCTGACGTGGTAAGTCCTCCGTAACACAACTCCTTAAGGTACTCGGTGCAGGTTTAGGCTAACGTGGTAAGTCCTCCGTTTATTATTATTATGATCAATTGCATCATCTGGTAACTGCATTCAATGCTTGTATATGTATTTTCCCCCGCCCTGTGTTGTACCTGTATGATCCATCCTTAAATGCTTTGGGTTGTCCTTGTCATAATATTCAGGGGCGAACTTCTTAATACTATGAAGGTTATTCTTGAGACTATGAAATTTATTCAAATTATTATAAAAATAACAAAGGGGAAACGCATCGGTACAACATCCCCTATTTGCGAATAACTGTTCACTTTGGGCAACGAAATCGAAATACTTCCCAATACGAGTATCTTTTAAATATTTTCATCGGCCCGTACACAAGTATATGGCGCTGCGAAGACAATCATTGCATTCCATTTTGTGGCTTTAGACAATTTTCTTATTACAAAAAAACCTATCGAGTAATTTATTGAAATTAGACTATTTCACATTAATTATTCTGTTCACATTTTCAAGGATTTTTGTATTTTCACACTTATTGATGTTATGTGCAAAAATGTGTGGTGTGTTTTGAGTGTTGTGGTTCTGCTGTAGTGTAGTGTTTCCTCCATCCCACAAAATGGTGTGTCAGCTCGTTTTATTTTATATCCTCTAAGTTTTAGTGTTATGTGCTGTTAGTATGTTTTTTTTTTTGAATAGAGGGCAAACGAGCAATCGGAGTCCTCTTACGACTACCGACGCCCATGGACATCCACATAATTACTATGACGATGCGTTGCCCTCCTTCGCTGCACCTGCTGGGCCACCGGCTACTCAACAGCCGCACAAACGGAACACTGGAGATGTCACCTTACGAAGGTTTTATATGAGCAAGAGTTACCTTCCCGGTCGTGCGAGTCCAATTCCGTTGCATAGGAGGACGTAGAGTAATACACTATGCGTGGCACTACCTCCTCCTATGCAGCATGACACCTTATTTCATTTAAGAATCTCGAAATAATATAACACCCGGTTCTTCGCTGCTGCTCTTACAGCGCAAGTCCTTCCACATGTCGGATCACTCTCGTAGACTCAACCGCCTGGTCTAATGACAATACAAATTAACAACGAGTTGATTTTCTTGTAATTCACATATTTATTGAATGTGATCATGTTAACTTGACAACTTATCTATGTTAACACTTTATATGTGGAACCCACTGCCGCTGGTAATCTATACATCACGACACAACCCGGTAAGTGCTTGCTGACATAATGTGATCATGTTAACTTGACAACTTATCTATGTTAATACTTTATATGTGGGACCCACTGCCGCTGGTAATCTATACATCACGACACGACCCGGTAAGTGCTTGCTGACATAATGTGATCATGTTAACTTGACAACTTATCTATGTTAACACTTTATATGTGGGACCCACTGCCGCTGGTAATCTATACATCAAGACACAACCCGGTAAGTGCTTGCTGACATAATGTGATCATGTTAACTTGACAACTTATCTATGTTAACACTTTATATGTGGGACCCACTGCCGCTGGTAATCTATACATCACGACACAACCCGGTAAGTGCTTACTGACATAATGTGATCATGTTAACTTGACAACTTATCTATGTTAACACTTTATATGTGGGACCCACTGCCGCTGGTAATCTATACATCACGACACAACCCGGTAAGTGCTTGCTGACATACTGTTAAAATACATATCTGTAATACGGATATATCCGACGGCGACAGAAGGAGGGTTGGAGATCAGAAATCCTCTCGAAAAGCGAGAGACGAAAGTTATATCAATATACGAATATTATATCATAATTAGTCGGGTTTTTGTGACTATGGTTAGTGTAAAGCTTCTGAAACGTCCGACTAATTAAGTAATGAAATAAACCCCGACAAAATCCGTGGTAATAGTTTTATTGTAACAAACTGATACAATTAATATTAAAAAACAATGAAACTTGTTATTTTAGAGATATGTCAATACTGACGAGAAAATAAAACGGGACAAATCATGTGAAAATGAAGGAGAAGAAATATGTGTGAAGAATCTTTCAATTTGTATTTCCTCGGTGGCCACCGGGTTCGCACAACCCGCACCCAATTCGACTCGTGACGTTATTTTTGCGCCGGGATTATATGGAGACAATGCAATAACCCTGCCTCGTACGAAAGTTACTAATCTCCACAAGCGCCAAAAAATAAAATCCAAACATCGATATAGGGCTCAAAAGCTCTTTGCACTTTTGCGACACGAAAAGTGAACACGAGGATTGGATTTGGCACTGAACAGTGAACGCAGTATCCGTTTGCTGTTCAAAACAAAGGAATTTATGTTGTTAGTATTAAGCTACGCCGTTTTAATCTACAAGATATGATGGTATATCTTCACCATACAATACGTGTTTGGTGTTTATCCATGCATCTTAAGAAATGGAATGATTAAAGAAGAAGAAGTGACATAATGTTGTCCTCTCTCTCTCTCTCTCTTAGTAAGAGGTAGTGTCATGTTGCATTGCAACGGCATCGGGCCGGCACGACCGGGGAGGTACTTCTCACTCTCTCGATACGCGTTTCGTGCGGTTTGTGAGTAGCCGGTGGCCTGTTGCGGGGGAAGGAGGGCAACGCATTGGGCGTTGCCCTCCTTCCCCCGTGATTATGCTGATTTTCATGGGCGTCGGTAGTCGCAAAAAAGGAAAGGTCTGATCGCTCGTTAGTTTTTTCTGACATGTCACGTACCTCGTAACTTAATTAACATCGGCGGCCATTAAATTCTTTTAATCTAATTGATGATAGCGACATACAAATATAACAGCTCTTATAAAGAGCCGTTCACTTTAACATTGAGGATTGCGAAATACTTATATTAAACATTATGTTTTAACAATACGACTAACATTATAAAGGCGACAGTTTGTATCTATTTTTGTGAATACATGCAAACACCGTCTACTTAATTTGATTAAATTTATCACGGATATAGATTACAATCTGGAATGACATATTATTCTTCTCCAAGTAGAGATTTTACACGTGGCTGCTAGTGCTACGTATATTTTCAAAAGATATTGTGTGGTTCGATATCTACTGGCCCCATCATGACCGCGAAAGTACTCGTCTCAAACGAGTCTTTCTTCTCTGGAATATATAAATAATTCTGAAATATATAAAAAGTCATTTGTTGAAAATGTATAACTTAAAATCCTCAGGGTCCTCCTCACCACCCCACCCTTCCTGTTACCGCAACGCGAAGGCATTGTTATCACTTTACGGCGGTATCGTGTGAGTAAGAGGTTCTTCCCCGGTCGTGCCGGCCTAATTTCGCTGTATTGCAGCATGGCACCACCTTTTACAGAAGTTTGATATTATAAATATATTTCAGACTGGAGGTAAAAATTGACCTTTACATCCGATCCAATCAAAAGTTCTATTTTTTTGAATCATCTAACACATTTTTTTTAGTTTTTACGTAAACTAAATTAAAGGATTTATTTTATATTTAATTTGAGTTTTAGTAACAAAACCATTAGAGAAGGAAACTGAATATTTTGTATGCAAAACACTGAAAAACTTTTACGTGAAACTAGTAGTACCCCATTACATTTAGGGCGTAGAATAGTTGAAAATGTTCCCAGAGTTGACTGGTAACATTTTCCACTCATAAATATGCGTCTAAATCTTCCTCAAAGTCGATAGTTAATTTAGGAGGGCAACGAATCTGCGTAACAACCATGCGAATTTCCACGGGCTTCGGTAGCCGTCAAAAGGCTCCGATTCTCGTTAGCCCCCCTGTGTTGAAAGCAGACCGAGCTTTAGGATGAATGGTGCCTCAATCGCGATTGTACCTGTTACCAAGGTGCTTGGTGTACATATAGATGATGCTAGATCCTTTGCACTGCATGCGGTTTTGATGTGCGAAAAGGCCGCCAGCCTGTCGTAACGCCGCTAAAGTAGCTTTCAATTAAAAAAATATGGTTCATAATTTCATTTCTAACATCGGCGATCGTAAGATAGATCGTATGGTAAGCCAAGAGAAAAGCCAACACAAACAAGGCTACGGAATAAATTCCTTTTGATATGAGATGTCAGAGATTTACATTTAAATTGGTTGGCCGAAGAATACTAGTTGAATAGCCAAAGTTTGTATCCAGTTTTGTGTTACCAGTAAAATACGTACAAATACTTTAGTCTGTACTGTACTGTCAAAATAACGACTATTTCTTAGTTAGGTAGTTTAGGACTAGTTTAGGTAGTGCCTTGCTATATTGCAGCGAAATTGGACCGTCACGACTACACGGGGAGGTACTCCTCGATCACATAATACTGCTGTATAGTGACAAGTATGCTATCGCGTTTCGTGCAATTTAAGAGTAACCGGTGGCTCATTGACCGGGCAGAAGAAGGGAGAGCAACGCACCGGCATGACAATTTATATGCGGATGTCCCTTGGCGTCGGTAGTTGTCAAGAGGCTCCAATGGCTCGTCTAACCCATTAATTACAGAAATTTGACTGTCGATCAATTCAGATAATTACGGGATGGTAATGCTACGCACGTTCTGTCAGCGACAACGGGTTAAGCTCATTGGGCTTTCATTCCACTATTATTCCATTTATGTTTTGGCTTTGTTCTTCTTTCTTTCTCATTTTTTTGCATACTTCCAAGGCGTACCAATAATAAGGCGTACCAACCAAGTTCCAATAAAAATAAACATAGCAATATAAACTTACAATAAGATATATTCTAAAATACTGCGGACAAATTAATTATTTTGTTTTGTGTAAGAATTTTTGTTGAGATCAACTTAATGTATAATCGTTTGCCATCAGCACGTTAACTTTCCCCATCACAGTGTTACTTGCGGTTTGAGAAACAACAACGGCACGTCCAGGTGCGTCCTACTGGGTATCGTTCACTCACATGATACAGCCGCAAAGGTTCAATATGCGGTTTCGTTTCTAGCTGTTTTCAAGTATCCGGTGGCCCATTATAGGAGACATGGGAAGGAGGGCAACACGTATGCATAATAATTCCCGTATTACTATGGGCGTCGGTAGTCATTAACTTTTCGACGGTTTCCCCCCTCCTGCTATAAAATATTAAGGAACTACTAACATAGCGACAGTTCGCGAATTGAAATAAATTGCACATTTCTTTGAAAAAAGCAAATAAAATATTTTTCACAAGAGTATCTGTCGCAGCCATTACTTACATTAAACGCCTATATCTTAATAGCTTCTGTATTACGCTAATGCCCTCTTTACTCCCAATAAGTGGAGTGGTGCCACATCTTTTATTTAGCGAATCAAGTTAAGAACTGAGGAGACAGGCCAAGGAAGAGCTTCCTCCTGTCGCTATCTGTCAACAGCTGGGCTCACAGACGGGCGAGCAGGTTCGTGTCACACAAGTTTCAACTCTAAACTAAAGGTAAACGTTTCAATGCATGAATCAGGTTTATTTTGTTTGTATACATACTTTTAGGTTTTTCGAAGGAAAAAAACACCTTAACGCACAAAACCAATAACGAGGTGATGTCATCTTATTGTGTAAGGGCCAAACGAAAAATCAGAACTTTAAAATACGGCCTACGGCCGCCGGTAGTCATTTTACGTACCAAAGTTTAAACTTTAAGTCTGCAACAGTCATAAGCGCACAGCAACTTCCACGAAAAATTCTAGTCTGCATTTGTAGTCTTCAAATAAATTCATTTCAGGTTTAAATTATGACACACACAGTAACATATTTTTAGAAATAGGTAGCCTACATTTCCGTTGAATGGCCCGGCACGACCGGTTAGTATGTCCGGCGCAGCAACCGATTAAAACGTGTCAGTATAGCGCACTTTAAAGCAGTAGGATACTACCTCTTCCGGTTGCACTTTGGACGGAGGAGATAAGGGGTGCAACACATCCGCATTTCTTTAAAATGAATAGACTTTACGACGCCCATGAATATCCCCATATTTACTAGGCTAATGAAAGGGGTACCCGGCTTCTCACAAACCGCAGTAAATGCGAGACTGACATCCAGCCGTAGAGTGACATCACTTTACAGCGGAATTATGTTAGCGAGAGGCACCTCCCCAGTCGTGCCGGCTCAATTCCGTTGCATAGGAGGATGCATGGTACTGCCTCCTCCTATGCAGCATGACACTACCTCTTCCAAGTAATATATTTTTTATAATTATATTCTGCAAATATCTCCAATTACTACTTAGCTTCCCTATCCTAGAAATAAAAGAAAACCTCAAAAATATGATGGCAGATTTATTTAATAGACTTCAAAATGTTATAAACACATTACAAAGTCATATAATGGAAAGTGCGTTGTCATCAAATATATATCTTAAATACATGTTTGGCTTTACCCACATCAAACTTGGCACTGAGTTGAAGGCAAGATGGTACGAAAAATTTCCTTTAAAAACAGCCATTTGGCGTGGTAAGTGTCATCCAAGAATGTTTCTATCCCGTAGCGATATGATGGCCATTTTATTAGGTCTAAGTAAATTGAATTAATTTTATCCTATTATGCATGTTATCTTATCTCGCTTTATACGTTCAAAGTCGAACAAATTTATAGAAAATAAGATATAGCTCATATAGAGTAGACTTGTAACAATAACATTTTTGCCCACGAGTTTGTATATGCGATAATAATTAATATATCACGACGAAAGATTTATTTTTCGAAATATTAAAGGTCCATTACATAAAAGGTCTTCCTAGCCGGTGGACCGACGACTCGTATAGGGTGGCGGGGAGCCGCTGGGTGCATGTAGCTCGTGACCGTGACCTGTCACTCTCTATGGGGGCGGCCTATGTCCAGCAATGGACTTCGTCCGGTTGATGATGTTGACGACGATGATATAAAAGCTCAGTCAATTAATTTAAAAGTACTGAACAAAATAACAATACCTAGAATCCGGAACGAATCGATATTCGCAAGTGTGTAACCTACCTCTTGAATAGTAAAAGTAATATAAAATTCCATCAGAAAATAGCAATTTTTCTGTCCACAAAGGCAGTCATGGCTAAATAATACCACTCTTTTTAATGTGTTACGCGCCATTTTGCTGCGTTATATCCCCTTTCCTACGAGCAACTTACGGGATGTCGAGTCAGAAATAAGGAAGAAGTTATCGCCGTGTTGTGCTATAAATCCTTTTCATTTCCATCGTAACACGTTCGCGACTTGCAATGTTTTTACCTTTTTAGTGTTACGCCTATATAAGGATTTATGTTTGCTTAAAAATATTTTTATGATTCATCTATTTTAACAAGTTATTCAGGATTAAAGTGCCATTAATCAGACAATTTTAGAAATTACATTATAAGTTAATTAAATAGGACATTTTTATACAATGCATAAATTTGAACAGTCACAAGTATAAAACAATTAACGAACAAAATAAAATAACAGATACTATGTTAATAATTTAATTACATT
Source organism: Eumaeus atala (assembly GCA_017140195.1). Lineage (NCBI taxonomy): Eukaryota > Metazoa > Arthropoda > Insecta > Lepidoptera > Lycaenidae > Eumaeus > Eumaeus atala. The sequence continues at coordinate 456,745 of JAFELO010000044.1, read as the reverse complement.
TAAATTTTAAAGGTTAAAGTTTTAAATAAAATAAATACGAAATAATTCTAAGTGAAAATGGAAAAACGATGGCGTGTGGATGATCAGTCTGAAAAGTTTGCATCTGGGCTCACCTATAAAGTTTTCAATTTCGGGTAAATTGTGTTGGTCCAGATTTTCATTTACTTATCGGTATACTGTGCAAAAAACTAACTAATTCCGCTAGCAAAAGAAGGTGATAAGTTTGGATGTGTTAAAATATAAACAAAAATAAACTTTAACACTACTACTTTATACACTTGAAAATTAAATTACACAAGAAAGTTTACACGAATAATTTAACAAGCATTAGCAATAGAAGAAAAATTAGAAGCAACGCAGCATAGTAGATGAAAATGTTTCAGCAAGATTTTAGTATGCACATATAGCAATACAAAAGCGCATGTGGTCTCAAGGCGAATCGTAGCGACCGGTTCGCTGAACCCGGCGAAACGCCGACGCCGGCGCATTCAAATCACCGCGGATTCAATTGCAATTATAAGAATGTACGATTTATTAATTAGATATATTTATAATCATGTTTCTATTTATTATATTAAAAAGTTCTATAAAATCCTTCTATAAAAGACGCTGTTCTAAAATGTCTTATTCAAAGAGCTTCCACTCAGGTTTTTATGACAAAATTTAGGTAATACCATGAGCCTTTTCAATGTTTGTCTCCAATACAAAGGCGGACCAGAATAGTGGAGCGTTTGAATGGAAATGGATGCCAGCACTGTAGATTGTGATTCAACCTTTGTTAGTTTACAAATTGGTATTGAAATAAAAAAAATCCTAGCGTACACACATATCTTTCTCAACTCATTCAATTAGTATGAAAAATTGAAGGTAGCTCGTACTTTTAGCATTGCGCATGATACGAGTATTATGTGTTTTGGGTATAAGCTTCATAATTTAGCTTACATATCTTTTGTTATTGCTGTACTTTAACTGAATTGAGCAGATAAATAGAGATATTTTATTAATACAAGCGACATTTTACATATCATTGCGGTGTTCATAAATTTAAATTATATCATAGATAATTAAACACATCCATATATATAAAAATATTTAAAATAAATAAATAAAAAAAATAAATAGACCTTCTATTACTTACACATAAAAAAATATTTCTTAAAAACATGCAAATTACATAAAATAAAGAAATAAAAAAAAAATTACTTTCCTATCGATAATAATAAAATCTTACTACACTTACAATACATTAAACAAATAATTAAATTATTATGATATAATATGAGTTTGATGTTGATATTACAGTTAGGTAGGCTTAATTTACCAAAGCGTTATTTTGGTTTTATGGTCTGGCAGAACCCCTCTCAATAGAGGGTGAATGCCTTCTTCAGAGGTTTCCATCGCTCCCGATCAGCTAACACACACATCAGTCGTGTGCCTGCTACTTTTGTGATATAATCCACCTAGCGATCCAGCGGTCTATTGTTTTCTATTGCTTTGTGACCCGCTGGGCCAGGCTAAGCTGTTGTCCTTAGTGTCCAGTCGGTGTCGCTAGGTCTGGCTACAAGCCCCGCCCATTACCAATTTCATTCCTTGGAGTAGTTAGGGGCGTCAATTGCGTTCGTTTTTTTATTATCGCGTGTCGGTTTTTTTGTATTTTTATAATTTTACAGATACTTGTTTCCTTCCATATTTCTTTTACAAAATATGATCTTGTTTTACATTATTCTTGTAAAGTTTCAAGTTTATCAAATGTATGCTAGTGAAGGAAGTAGATAGCCATTCACTTTTCGGTATTTTTTAGGGCCCAAAACATTTCCACTGTGATTCTGACTCTTCTCTCGGTTTCCTGTTCGTTGTTGAGCCGCTTAAATGATATTTGTTTTACCGGGTAATTTATGCATAAATGTATGTTAAAATGGTATTTTTAATACATACTCTACAGGGTTTTGTGTATGGTTCGCCATGACATTTGTTTTATTTAGATTGATCTCCAAGCCCAATATTCGATTCGTGTAGAGAGCACAACATATTTTGCAGTCGAGTTATGTTTTCTGTTATGAGCATAAGGTCATCTGCAAACCTTAAGTGGCTCAAGTAGCTATATATTTATACTAATATTTCTATAATTAAGCCCGCTGATAATGAACTCAACCTCCATGATGAAGACAGTTGGTGAAAGCGGGCCACCTTTCCTTACGTCTCTATTTATTGATATGGGTGGCCCAATGGTTTCCAGTGTTACTCTACTTGTGCTTATATTGTAAAATTTTTAGACTTTCTGTATAGTCTAAAGTTACCTCTTGCGAAAGTAGTTGTTCCCATATCGGTGAGTGGAGTAGTGTAAAAAGCTTTCTTTGATGGTCAATAAAAATGACGTAAGTCGGTCCATACCCCAATTATCATCTTTAGCGAGTCTGCCAGACCACATGCACTCGCTTGTGAAGCCTCTTCTAAAACCTGCTAGCAAGATGGGTACATATTTCTCTATACTCCTTTACATTGTTTCCTCTATAATTATGAAGAACGGTTTACAGAATGACAGTAATGTAATTACTTAAGTTATCTTCTATTCCTGGAGCTGGAGTGAATATGTGTTTATGAAATATTATAAGATAAGTATTTGTTAGATATTAAAAGAAATTAGAGCGTGTTATATGTATTATCTGCAGCCAATTTAAAATATTGTTTTGTGTAAGTCGCTGGGTTAAACAATTAGTTTGGGCCGGTAGGACGGAGCGTACACTTTCCCTGCGATATACAAGAGAAAACATAACGCTGTAGAGTAGAGGTAGAAAATTCACACAACCTGCGCAGACTAACGAATAAAAAATCTGAAAACAAATCATAATTGAATATAATTGCGGCGACCGTCAGTATTCCATTAAACAAAATCGACTTAAACCTCAAAAAGTGATAAATTATAATAGAAATGCGCAACGGTCGAAATATAATATCAGTTTTGCTTCTAACGTACTTTATATCATTTCTGTCAAACTACAGTGTTTATTTCATAATTTACAGACAATCGAGTTTCAATACAATTAATTATTGAACATGAAACAAATAAATAAATTTCACATACATTCACTCATTCATCTTGAATCTGTGATTATTCTTGATATACAAGTATAAATATTGATATGATAGACACCAGGGAGCAGAAGTTTCAACTTACGCACCAATTTCGCGGAAACGCAAAAAGCTAACTTAAACATACAACTTGCACAGAATTTTACTCTGGGCAGTGACTGAGCTAGTATTCCTTTAAATTAATATTTGTTGTCAAAATATTGATATCAAGAAATACCAGGTTAGTATTCTTAATACCCCAGCATTCAATTGAAAATGTACTTCAATTTCATAACCCAAGTGATTTAAATATACTTTAATCTCAGTTTCGCATTATCAAAACAAAACTTTCTATATTTATACGAATGTTATAAACAGGAAATAATTTATTGCCAACAAAACTACTGAACGGTTTTGAGAAATTTTTGTACCATTAGACAATGGAGATAATGTGTTCATTACGTAGGATAAAAAAAAATCTGATTATTATGAGAGGTTAAATAATGTTATCAAAATGTGAATAAATATCAACGCAAATCCTTATTAAACTGTTGAAATTATTTACAACTGGCTACCCCTATAGACGTTGTTCTGTCAAGAATTTAATTTGTCGTCATTGTAAATCAATGTCATCCTCATCTTCCTAGCTTTATCCCGTTTCTATCTCAGATAATGTCGGGGTCGGCTACGTAGTCGAGGGACTTTGTCGAGGGCGCTAATTTTTACACAGAGCGGCTGCCATCTGAATTCTGTAACACAGAAGGGAAACTAAGCCCAATCCTAGATTAGGTCGAATTCGCATATATCGGATTATTCTCGATGTTTTCTATCACCGTAAGAGCACTCAGAGAATGTGCTTCAGTCGGAGTAGCTCATTGACACAAGACCGGGATCGACTCTGACCGAGCCTGACCGATGCGCTAACCACTTGATCACTAAGGCTCTTTTGAAAGTCTATTGCAAGTCAATGCGACATCTCCTTAAATATCTGTGTGCAGCTGGGACGGACTGCTAGTAGTTAATTATTTGTTCAACCGTTTAGGGTGTAGCAGGGAACAGCTTTACTTGCTATATTGCTAAAGGAACATTTACACGGTCGGAATACAAATGCACTTAAAATTGCTTGCAGAGAGAGAAAAAGTGATAGATAACCGACATTGATAAAGCATACGGTGAACATTGTCGATTAATAACACATGTCAACTGCGTTCTGTGTCTTTATCAATAACTCATTACTTATTCATTGTATAGGCATGTTTATAATATGTAAACTGTTTAATGATTTAATATTAGCAGATTGTATTTCTATTTATTATGGAAATAAGAAATCTATTGATAATTTTTTTTATTATTTATTAGAGAAACAAACTATTTGTACAAATCAGCTTAAAATTAATGTTAACTGTTACGTGAATGAGTGAAGTTTCCATAAATGACTCATACATACATGACCTGTCTGTACACTAAACAAGTTGAACAAGAAAGAGAAAAATTAAAAAGAATCAAATCGTTTTACAACTAAGTAGTTAGGCCAATAATCAAAATGAAACATTACAATACTTGTTAGATTGGCAACATGATCTGTATAGAAATGAGTTTTTCATATATATTATTTCATACAACGGACAGATACTATGAACGATGCTTACTGTTGAACTTTTTTTATTTTATACAAAACAGTCAAACTGTTGGAGTGTTATTTTACGTGATCAGATGAAAGTCGTGCAGGTTGGTTTAATTTTACTCAGCAAGGCTGTTATCAGGGAGGCACACGTATTATGGGTGAATGCAGTTGGGTTGAGGTTTTGGTTCATATATCAATAAAGTGGGTGCTTAATCAATATTTATAGAACTTGATCTGCTTGGTCAGAAAATTTGGAGTATAGGCAACTTAATTTTTAAAAGATTTCTTATCAATTTCTAATTCTTGAGAAGTTTATAACCAAATATACAGACATAAATAAACTTGCGAATCTCAGCACATGCACTTGAAATATTAAATATAATGTAGTAACTTTCACAAGCCTGTTAATATGTTATAATATTTTTGTAATTTAACAATTAGAATAATAATACAAGTGTTAGGGCCCTGAAATTTGGCGAGTAGGTTCGGAGTAGACACATACACGTAAATAAATTTTGGAATGTCTACCCCTGGAGTATAAAATAGGTGTTGAAATGTTGTACGCCCATAGTTACGTCCGCCCTTTTTGTAGGCAACCTTGCGGTTTGAATGATGTTTCTCTTTAGTCCCTTCAGGATCGTCCGAAACATTCGTGGTCTTCAGGAAGGCTATCTTCTGTAGGGTCCGTTCTTAAATTGCGGATGGCGACCAAAGGACGACGAGCTTTGGGCTCCAAAGCCTTCAGAGGCAGCCGCTTTAAATTTCTCGGCAGCTGCATGAGTAGTGGTCCTGAGCGCAATGCCAGAACTACCAATTCGGCGTATGTTCTGCACTGGAATACCCAAGCTACCAGGTTTAACTGCCTCCTGCAGCTTGGCAGCATTTTACAATATTCAAACAATGTACACTTGAGCATATTTATTGTTTGCTAGATTTACATTTTTCAAAGATATAACTCTAATTTCGGCCGTCACCACTTCCATGTTCCAAAGTCCACAACTGTGTGTTTTATGAGCACTTTTCTACCACGTTACGTCATTGTTCCTACAGCTGTCTCCTTTTGTATTTCTGAATTTATAGGACCAGGGATTCTAAAAGAAAAGTGTCTACTCCTACCTCTAAGGCCGGCAGCGCACCTGCACCACTTCGGGGTCTGCGGATGTTTATGGGCGGTCGTAGTTACCCATCATCATACATTTGCCGCTTATTATACTTTTCAAAAATAAGTGATAACTAAACATGGCCTCTTAATTTAGGACTGGTCCGCAAGTTAGCGGTAGCTCAACAGGCTATTGAGCATGCTATGTTGGATGTTTCTCTGTCTGTCAGAAGTCGTATCGAAGTCATAAGGCAGAGATATAAATATCCATTATCACGTTGTGATACAAGTCCACAAATACATTTACAAATTACAAATTCTACTGTGAATCCAAGGACCGATAAATTACTTGCTTATGGTATTTAGGAAATAAAAAATTATATTACTCGAAGAAATCTGAGTCTATGATAGACTTCACTTAGGCGAAACCGTAGGTCAGAGTTAGTATTTAATAACATAATCTTTTAATGACTTCTTAAGTGAAATATGGACAGAAAGCCGACTTAACATTTGGGGAATTGTGACGAAGTTCTTGCGAATAAACAAAGTTTTAGTCTTAATCTCTGCGGCGGAGACATCTCAAACATTAACGACTTACATTTTACTCCGTGACATTGTGAAACGAAGATGTAACTACAATAAATACTGTAATCAAAGATAAATTAAACATATGATGATATGAAATAAGCTGCTAATTATTGCTCCTCAAAATTCACAATGCGTTAAATTCTTATATTGCATTTTTATTTTGTGTCATTTTGACGACTCATTAGCAAAATATCGTAACGCCCTTACCCCCCTATTCATATCCCCCCTATATCATGGATGTTTATGTATGATATGTATTCCAATAAAAAATGCTGTGTTATTTTGAGTATTTACTTACATTCTTTGCGCTCCATCTTCGTTACTCGGTTTTATCCTTCTCGATAATGCAGGGGAACAGTAACTTAACTTGTAATAAAAATGTAAGAATTGTTTGTCTGTACGAATGTACATGTNTACATATATCCTAGAAAATTATACTATTCTAAAACACTAAGGGAATACAACTCGACATATTTTTAATTTTGCCTGTTTGTATATACACGACATCTGTAGTAATAGCTTGGTGTCTATCATGTTCTACACGAGTTCTTTCAGGCCGTCGTTGAGTCGAAGCAAGTAATTGATAAATATGAAGACTCAGTGAAAATCAGCATCATATCAGTATATTATACCCCATGTAGTGTCTATGTGTCATCTATCGATATAAGTAATATTGTATTACTAATTAATTTGTGATTTTACTAAGCCAAGTTATTGAAACCAATGAAAATCTTACCTTCTTTATTTTTAACCTTTTGGCGCTGCTAGCTTTTCATATTTATCAAATACACGAAATATAATATTTCCGTCGCTTACTACACCAAATACTACTACCGGTACTTAGCGTAGGGCTGACACTTTGTTATTATATTTACGAGCATTTTTTAAAGGAACCTTTTATTATAAAGTACAGATAGGCAAATGGTCGGAATTATTATAGTTTCTCCTGCCTATATTCATTAGCACACAATTCATTTCACATGAATATTATTTTACACCCGATTAAATGTTTAATTAATATTAGTGGCTGAGCAGTGTACATAATTAGCGAGCGGCTCTCTGTGAGACTTTTACTTACTAAGTATGTTCATGCGACATGAAGCAACATTATTGAATGTTTGTTTGCGTGATGAAAATTAGGTCAATTTGTTTTATTTTAAGTATAGGGCTAAACAAGCAATGGAGCCTACTTACGACTACCCACGCTCCATCATCATCATCATCCATTGAACTCCTATCATCCTACCTTCCAATGAGCCATCAACTACTTACTAACCGCACGAAATCCGACACCAGACATGTCACTTTACGGTTGTGTCGTGTGGGCGAGAGATACCTCTCCACGGGCGACCAACACTGCTACCTCTTACATTATTATATTTACATTGTAGAAACACCAACATTTAGTCTTTGTGAAGTTAATATGCATTTCATCATAAGCGTATTCACAGCAGATTTTAGATTATATCAGAAGACATTAAAATGCGCCAACAATATTTATTAAGTGTAGCAGTTTGAGACATTTTGATGTGACTGAAAATTTTGAAGCAGTCATGCCTAACCTGTTTGCTTGATTAAGCGATGTTATTGAGAATAACTAGCACTTGTCAGATTTCTTTGATTATGTATTATTTTACAATATTACACTTTTGATTTAATTTACTTTCCTGCGAGTTGTATAGTGTTTTTATATTACTCCGGAAATACTTGAACAACAGCGCATTTATTGTTGATACTTGACGACAAATATATAGTGCTCAATAAAAAAATATCGATTAGTTAAATAATGAAGAGAAAAAAAAAAGAAAAACGAAATATTATTTTTGGATTTTTTTGTTATGTCCTTGCATAAGATTGTTAGTGTTTGGTATTTATTATTATTATTATCATTAATAATAATACTAGCCTATGCTGTCCCACTGCTTTATAGAAATAAAAAAATTGGAATCCCCGATGAACCAAAACTTTTAAATGATTGCTCAAATTTCATGAAAAATTACCAAGAACACTATGGACTAAGGAACCTTTCTAACAAAAAAGATTTATCTAAATCATTTGACTCGTCGGCCGCACTATGCTGGAACATATAACTCAAAATAATTAAAATATATGGATTGTACGTGCGGGCTTCAATTGAGTTTATTTTATTCGTAAATATGTTACGAGCCCAGTATTTGGATTAATACCAAATTAAATTAGTGCGTACTCAGTGGTATATTTGGAAGTTAATTTTCGATGAACATAATATAAAACAGAGAATTGGGATCCCATAAGTAACATGTCCAAGCCAATTCCGTCTATATCTATCGCATTATACGATCTTAGAATTCCCAGAACCTCCACGCTGCTTACGGTGTAAACTAAAAGTTTGCGACTGAAGCCCTGAGTTGCAAAATAATTATTAGTTGCCTCCGGAACAAGACTATTTACCTGGCAAAATCAAAAAGTGACTATTTATTTTATGGGCGTCGTGTCAGTGTTGTGTTAGCTTTAAGTACATTCTTTGTTTAATACTAACATTGTCCTTTATATACATCCACATCAGTCGCGGATTATTGACGTTAGATGAAGATATAGGTTTCAAAGTAAACCGCCTTCACCCTATCAATTGCACTCAAAACATCACGTCTAAGTTCTTTATAAAACGCTACATGCACTTTATTTTTGGATTTACGTGCTCGTGGATTATATTGGATTTTGGTGATTAAAATAGTAACAATTTTTTATCATAGGTCAATAAAATAAATAATATATTTTCTTTGCAAAACGCTAAACGTGTGGCATGATCACTGTTCAATGCTTTACTTATTCAATATATCTGATAACTATACTTTGTTGGTCATAAATACTGTTACAATACAAACAAAAATTCATTGCATCGCCGCTATGATTGCTTTACACAAAGTAGGTATGGAGCCAAATTCAATTTGTAAAACTGCATACACTTGGCATTAGTCGAATTTTGATGTAGCGGGCTTATATATATAACGTATAACGAGACTTCATCTGTTTGTGGCAGGGAAAGATCTACCGGCCACGCAGTGTTCGTGCGAAAAAGTTCGGCTATGCAGCAGGGTATAGAATTCTATGAGATCCTGTCCGAAAGCAGAAGACTTTATCTCCGGAAATGAAGATAGTACCTAGAACCACGTCGCGTATTTCAAGAGATGACTTGGGACTTGCAACCTATGAGAGATACATATATTTTTTTTCTACAAATATTTATGGCACGACTGAGCAATTTATAGATATAACCACTTACTTACCAGTGTAAACTCTTATTTAGCCTTCTAAAACTATTGTTATTCCTACTATGTACGAGTTCTAAATTTTCGAAAGAAATAAAATAAAAGTAGCAGTATATCAAATTTCAGCCCAGTTGTTTCACCTGCTTTAATCAGCCAGTGATTCAATAAGTCAATGAGTCTGTGAGTGGTGCAATGTTAATATTTTATTTATTGAGATGGCCGTGCGTTATGACATTTTCTTCCCTTAGCATAATAAAACAAAGTGCCTGGAATAAGTCTGTCCGCGTCAAAATCTATTAATATTAAGTTTTCACCCATGGATTTCCAGTGCAGGGTTTTAGTGCATAATTTGTTAAGGTGATAATGCCTCCAAAACATAGCCAGTATTGTAATAAAACTAATGTAATGAATTTTATTGCGGCTTACTTAAACAGACAACGTAAACCCGACTAATACAATCAAGCTGAAGAATTCTTTCTTTGTTTAAATGAAGTTGCGCTGCCATCCTTAGTACCTTCCCAATGGATCACCGGAAACTCTAAAACCGCATTTTGCTGGATAACTGTCACTATAGTCACCAGAATGAGAGGTAAATCCTCGTGTCGGCACAAATAAGCTGCAATGAAGCGTAGCCCCACCTCTGACTAAAACTACTTCACCTCTTACTTAAAATAGGCATAACAAATTTATCATATTTTTTTATAGAATGGGGAGACAAACTCGGGGAGACGACCGACACCCACGAATATCTACATAATTACTATGCATTCATGAAGTTTGTGAGATGAAGATGGAGGGAGAACAACAATTCTGCATAATGGAACTTAGGGTTCACCTCTATTCGAGGTCAATATTTCATATTAGATAAATGTGTTTCAGGTTGATCAGAGCCTGTAGGTTAATTATCTGTTGGTAATTTAGGGTTTACCTCTATTCGAAGTCAATATTTTACAGTAGACCAATGTGTTACAGGTAGATCAGAGCCTCCCCACCATGGTTCAAGCCCGGTAGTAGCCCGGGGTAAACCCATCTTTGTACCTCCCTTATAGGAAAAAAGGCTTAAAGATCAGGAGGGAGAAGCGCTCTCGGTACCCGTCTTATAAGAAGAGGGGACCTAAGAGCAACAGGAGGTGGCGCTTTTGCGCACGGGGCAAGGGGCCAGGATGGGAACCTCTCCCCATTGCACTGTCCCAGGGTCGATGGGGTTATCCTGTAGTGCTGGGCAACCTCAGCTGTGGAGGTGGAGTTGGTTTAAGCCTTGTCGTGGCGGTGGGGCTCAGTAGCCTGGGGTGATCTGAGACACCTTGGGCGAAGTCAATTGAACAGAGGAGGTGGCGGCTCTTAGAACCCCTCCTATAAGAACAGGGGCCTAAAGGGCAGGAGGAGGTGCCGCTCTTCGTACTCTTTCTATAAGAAGAGGGGATAAAAGAGAAAAAGTGGCGGCGCTTTTGCGCACGGGGCAAGAGCGAGGATGGGAACCTCACCCCGTTGTAAAGTTGGTGGGGTTGTCATGTGGTGCGGGACAACCCCATCAGTGGAGGTGGCGCATACTTGGTGTTGGGATCAGTGTCAGTGGCGGCTATCTAAGGGCGTTTAAAAGGCGAATTTTTGGTGTTAATTTTTTTTAAGTGGGGAGTTGGGTTGCCGAGATATTATTATTTTTGTGGCTCGGCTCTTGTACTAGAGAAATAAGTAAGTCATCGATATAGACATGTCCTGGTCTGACCGTTCGGTACCAGGGGAGTGGTGTATAGGTGACATGCTTGTGGCGTCTTTTTCATTTTTGGCATTATTTTCGTGTCGTTTTGCGTTTCTTGATGGTGCTTTTGTCTGTCGGACGTGAGTGGTTCTGATTCCCGCTATTTGTTTACATCAAATTTTAATTTGGTGAAACTTTTGCGGCAATAGTGTTTGTGACATTGGTTGTGTTTTTGTTCCTGGTTTCGTGTTTCTGAGACGGGTACATGTCAGGGGAGGGATGAGTTTCGGGTANNNNGGGGGGGACGGGTTCGTCAAGGGGAAGGGGCGGGGGTCGCTCTAGGGTGGATTCGGTGGATGTGGAGGTGTTGGGGGATCTTCCCTCACTTCGTCATTCTCGGAGGCGGAACTGGGGCGCAAGCGCTTGTTTGCGGAGGGGTCAGGGGACTCCGGTTCTAACACTAGTGTTATGGGTGCCGTCGTGACTAGGTCACGGTGTGTGGCCAAGAGAGGACGGTCACACAAGCTGGCAGGAGCCAGAGAAGCGCTCATAGGGAGGATTGAGCTTGATAGGGAGGAAAAGGGCGTTCCTCAAAGAGATGGAGGAGAGGCAACCAGATGGCAACACCGGTGGTCCTCGAAGACGTTGATCGGCGCGGAGCGGAGGAAGTTTTGGAGGCAGCGGAAACCAACCTGAATTTAACAATGGACGAAAATAGGCAATGGTTATCTCTTTTGACTACTTAGATATTTGACTTGAGTGACAATAAATTTTATTCAATGATCTGATGATGTAAATACTTAGGATAATTAATATTATTGGTATGTATTGTTCAAAATTTATTTTATGGTAAATTATGTGAAAGTATATATGAACAGACATTATGTAAGTTTATTATTATGGCACTGAGTTAAATTCACTCTGTCTACCCCGTAAAGTATCTGGTGTGTGTTGTTCATACTTTTGTAGTACGATTCTATAAATAATACCGTATTTAATGATTTCTATTTACTCAATCTATATTTATTAGATATGCTTGGGAAAAAGCTTATTATTTTATTATTCACTAGCTTTCTACTTTACATCTTCAAACATATTTAGTAACCCAATGAATGAGTTGGTACGTTCGTATTAGTGCCTACAAAGTATTTTTGGTGATACTTTAAGCACAAATACATGTGTAAATTTTTACATGTATTTGTGTTTCGATGACCGTCATTAATTTTTTTTTCTTCTGTTTTTTTCTGTACGCGTCACTTATTTTACAAAATGGAAGACACAAAATTGCATTATTTACAAGTTCGAGTTCCGCTGTGGCAGTAGTGCTGCTTTTCGTTTACTTTTTGATTTGATTATATTCACCACTGGGTCCTAAGCAGAGCGAAGAACCCAGCCATCTTCTCTATTAAAATTCGGATGTTTTAAATTTCAATAGCCTCACGGATCATGCTTGGAAGGAATCGGTGTTCCCTAGTGAGGATTTGCGCTTTATCAAATCTAATGTCTAATCTAATCTAATCTAATGGCAGGAGCCAACTTCAGCATGTTCACAGACCGCAGATTTTTTATAAAATCGAAATAAGAGGGTGGCTGGGTTCTTCCCTATACTTGGGACCCAGTGGTGAATGTAATGATCACAAAAAGTAAACATAACACCTTAAGACAGCAAGATATAATTAGTACCGTTTGCGTTAATCGGTACAACTAAAATTGTAATTCTTCGGGTACTTTTAAAAACATCTCATTTTTTTGGTACATCAGGACATAGTCATCTCAGTCCACCCATGACCGCGGTTGCTGCAGAGCTTCTGAAACGTCGGGCTACATAAATAATTAATTAAACCGCGATAAAATCCGTAACAGTAGTTTTATTGTAATGACTAACATTCGCGTAAACTTAAGACATCAATAAAGTATAACTTACTTAGTTGTTTAACTTATATAATGCCATGTTTTACAAAAACGCTTTCTCTACATACGGCTCAGAGGAACATAATCTGAAGCGGAATTTGCATGTTATACTATTATATGCTAAACTATTATTTAATGTAACTAAGTTATTTTTAATTTGCGGATAAAATTAATTAATTTTAAGGCATATTAGTATCTCGAAATTTGTTTCCTGTAAAGAACATATAATTAGTTACATATAGAACCATCTCAGTAGCCAATATAAAATGCCTTTTGAGGAAAAAAACGTAAAACATCCTTCCTATTCCGCGTAACAACAATCATGATCATGTGTTTACAGCTAATATGACTCAATATCGCCCTCAGTAAATAATAATAAAAATACTTTAATAATAGATTATTTAAGCATTCATAAGATCCACCTCTCTATATTCTTTTACAATAAAACAAACGATTTAAATTGACGGTGCATGGAAAGAAAGTTCATCACACCATTAGGGCGTAAATAAAATAAATGAGAAATGCTTTTAACAAACCTTGACAAATGAGATTTCCTAATCAGTTATCGGAAAAGAGGCTCTTGTCCTCAATTGGAAGCAGCATGGTTTTTAATAATAACTACCGGATTTCGTGGAATATATAATACCTACACTTGTTTATTTAACGAAAAGTGAGTTTCTATTAGTTATAGGAAAATACGCTTACGTTAACAATCAAAGTAAACTTAATGAAGTTACGACTTTTTTGGTAAAATAAATTATATTTATAACATATAAATAACATTTCTTCAACACAGATCACATTAAGTCATACAGTCAAAGATGACAGATATACTTTTTTATTAAATTTTGCTACTCTTTGCAAAATTTAAATACTTCTAAAACCTCAAAAGAAACTCAAATCTAATCATCTGGTAATGAATGCAAAAAGAAATGTTTAGCACTGCGGCCCGCATGAGAATTTGCTACTTCAATTATCCCAATTATACCATTACGAATTTTTTCACTGCATAACACACATACCGCATCCATTACATATCTGACAAACATCACCACATTCATACACACATTCATATCTGACAGACATCACCACATTCATACATACATTCATATCTGACGAACATTACCACATTCATATGACAAACAACACTATAACCATAATAACTTGATAATTGCGTTTGTGTTTATTACACCTCGCCCTTTCAAACAGAGAAAAAATCACTATTACAATCATATTACACAGCTACTAAGTAAACACAAAACTGTAGGATACTCTAATACAGATGAACATCACCAAAATAATGCACATAGACAATGCATCAACAGGTGTTGTAGACAACATCACTTGGAACAGTACATATATTATTTAGGGTCTCAGGGAGGGTTTTAATATGTCGGGCCCCACGTTGGGCGCCACTGTTACAATTTATTCTATATAGGGGTCAACAAGGGGGGTAAAGAGACTATAGAGGTTTATTAAACTTTTATATACATTTATTCAATCGGTCTTTTCACATACACAACCCAGGACAGACTTAAAATAGTACATCAACAGCAATGGAATTAATACATATTTTGTTATTGGATAGTGAAAAGGTGCGAGTATGGAGTCTTATCTGGGTAGTTGTACCAGACTCCCGGCTGCAATTTGGGTGG
>JAFELO010000044.1:427381-441788 GCA_017140195.1 Eumaeus atala | reverse complement strand
ATATATATATATATATACTTTGTTTTCCTTCATTGTGTTGATTTTACTTCAGTAGAGGGTAGGTTATGGATTCGGATGGACCTCACCCAATTGCGCCAAATATCAAAGTTAGTTTTCTGCCTGCATTCATCAGTTATGAATCATGACCCCTTTAAAATTAACATACATTAAAATATTTCCATAGTATAGGTTTCATTTTATCACGATACCGATGTCACTTTACAGCAGTATCAAGTGAGTGAGAGGTACTTCCTTCCTTAGTTCACGCCTGTTAGCCCCGAAGAGATAGGCAAAGGTGTGCTAGTACATCCACAACTCGTAAGTTCAGTAGATATACTAGAAAATCCACGATTAGCCAAGGCACTGAGGTCCATTCACTGTAGTGTGTAGAGTGGACATGCTGCCCGCGAAGAGTCCACCCCAGTGGCGGGCGCTCTACTGGCGGACGGGCGAATTATCTGTCTTCCGGACCGCCTGCTACGGGGCTAGGAGGCAGTACACCCGGAGCAGGCGGAGAAGCCCCAGGACGTCGACAGGGACAAGAGGCTGCGCAGGATCTACGTGGAAAAGGTGAAAAACCTGCAGCAGGCCCTATGCCGAGCCAAGGAGGAAGCCCAGCTCGAGATAGTAAGGGATCTCGATAGGGATCCCTGGCTGTACAAATGGGAGCGGAACAAGCTCCGCGCCCAGTCGGCCCCTATCACGGAGATGCTAAAGCCGTACCCACTGGGGATGATTGTCACGGAATTGTTCCCCGAAACACCCGCGTTCTTCATGCCCCCCAGGATGGCTCTGCAGAAGTCAGACGAGGTGTTCCGCCACCCGTCTCGGAGGCTGGAATGGAGGCGATTCTGACTCGCCTCCAGAGTAAGAAGAGGGCACCGGCTCCAGACGGGGTACACGTTAGCGTGCTAGCGATCACTCTCGTGTACCTCAGGGATAGCCTCCGGGAAATTTTCGACCGCGGCCTGCATTCTGGTCAATTCCCGGAGGCATAGAAGGAGGGTCGGCTCTGCCTGCTTCCAAAGGCAGTGTGGCCTATGGACTCAGCTTCGTCGACACAAGGAGCGATTGTGACGTGGCGGTGGATTCGGCCCAGCACACAGATAGTCCCCGAGAAGGTGAAGTCTGGCCTTTTCGCCGAGGCCAGCTTATCGCTGTAGGGGTCCTGATGCCAGCAGACCCGGGCCCCTCCATTGACAGCTGCTGAAGTCTCCCGTAAGGGTTTAGTTGGTATTGCTAACCAATTGCCGAGTCCAACATAGGTCTGGGGGCCTAGCCGGGCTCCCAGGTATCATGCGTAAATGCATTCCCTTTCGTCACCAAAAAAAAAAAAGGTACTGAGGCCCATGATATTATAGGTGGCAAGCCTATGGCCACTTCAGGTGCATTCCAATCCCGGACAATGTAATCCCGGACATGTATAAATTAACAAAAATCATTATTACATTACTGACATACGTAACGATTCCCGACAAAAACAATTATCCGCGCACTCATTACTTCTATTAACTATTAAACAACTATATTTTTTTATTCCGGCCAGTAGTTCCTGAGATAGGCGCCTTCAAACGAAGTAGCAATCAAATAAATAAACGAGCTCTTCAGCAGTATATTATTAATATTATAATATCATATTATATTAGTATAGATTTGAATAAATCCGACTGCGCTTGATTATGCAAAGAAAAACTATTTTTTTTTAATTACTTTTTTTATTACAATCATAGGAACATTGATAATTGTATTTGTAGTTTATTGATACGGGTCGGGAAATATATTGACGAACGATGGAATCTGCGTGGTATTGTAATATATTAGATTTATGTTTATAACAACTTTATTTATAGGCTTGTGAATACTCCATTTGCTATATTCCATACATGCACATGTATCTGATATTTTATATGTGAGCAGTCCTTTTTTATTACAACAGGTATGTGTTGAGTATTGATAGACCAGGGAGACAGGAGTAGATCATGGTCCAGTAATGACAATTGTGTTTGGAAAGAAGAAAACAAGGTCGACCATTAATCAGATAAAACTCGATTATCGCAATAACCGGTAAATCGAAGCGAGTGCATTGAGTATAGAATACAGAAATGCCACTCCACTTACAAAGTCAATTGCCAAATGTATATAAATTAATTATAAACACGAGTGAAAGTGACAGATCTACGCAGAAATAATGAGGATATTATTATCCCGTAGTAATAAATATGATACCTTTACTCCCAGGAGCAGATAGCAGAATCCTCCACCCCCTCTTCAGTTGAGGGAGGCTGTATCGTAGCACATCGTAGTCCATTACGAGCCGTCATCTGTCCGCAGATAATCATTGGCCGTCACTAAACAAACAATTTACGAGCGCTATAATTGTTTCTATCTTAAACAATATCAACTTGAGTAGAGTAGGTTTTTTTTAGATTAGGCTGTCTGCCTCGTGGGAAGCGTGTTCAATCACAGTCTCGAGGTCCTGGGTTGGAGTCCCCGGGCAGGCACTAAGGATTATTGAATTTTCAATTTGTAATAACAGTCCGAGGACAGGAAAATGGCGGTGTTACACCTCCTAAAAATATTAAGTATATATTTCCCTTGCCTGGACCCGTACCTATCAAAAGTCCTTACGGTGCCTAGCGCAGGGCTAAGCTAAAGCAGTGTGATAGGTCTACAGATATCATCTATATCTATACTAATAATATAATGAGGAAAGATTTGATTGTTTGTTGAATAGGTTCCAAACCACTAGACCGATATGAAATAAAATAGCTGCTCTTAAGTACGTTTAAATTGGACTACTGCTGCCAACATACCTTCGGAACACCCACCATTTTGATACGTGGTAAGAGACTTTTATAAGGACTGCCGTTCATACGTACCTGAATCGGAAGGACATGACCGGTGGTTCCCCCTCAAGAGAAGTGATGGCTATATTTTATTAAGTTTTTCCTAGACACCTTCACGGAATAACCTTCTGACCAATAAATCATCAGAAAGCGACACACCCGTGTTTTATAGGCACCACTATAGTAATGATGAAGCTACTATGTATCTTGTGCAGCAAAAGACAATATGTTATAAAAATGTTAATAAATGGATAAAGAAAGAGGGCATTATATTTAAAAAAAACTAGCATATTTTCTTTCATCACCATAATAAGCTGGACATCGTCCACTGCTGGATATAAGTCTTCCCCTAATTTTGAATATGATATCAAACATGTCATCCAAAACTGAAAATATTTGGAGTTTGTGTACTCCAAATATTTTGAGTTTTGGATGGAAATAGATTCAATGTGTTCAAAAGAAACTTTGTGTAAACAAGAAAGATGGAATATAAAAAAGAAAGATATATTAAAATAAGTTTATTAGATTTTTTTAAAGAACAAAATATCCTCCGCACGAGTCACAAGTACTTGTATTAGTCGCTTTAACTATTAAAAAGACGTCGTTGACTCAGTCCTTCTGCCCGCAGCGCTCCCACTGGAGTTATTTACACAACGTCCCTCTTTTGTTTTAGAAAATCAAAATTGTGTTAATTCATGTGGCATGCAAGTATTTGTGTACGATCATACACATTGTGTACGATAATACATATTGTGTATGACAGTCTGAAGAGTGATGATATTCGTGAGGGTGATTATAATCTGTAAAGACTTAGCAAGTATTTATTATGGAATTAAATATCTTTTGTTGGGTCGGCAGGGTTAAATTAGCGCTTAAGTTGTAGACGTCCAGTTACCGGAAGACGATTTAAATACTGACGTGTAATGTATTTTAAATATTTTTTTTTCGTATCCTCTCATGTATCCATCATTGTTTCACGCTTTACGGAATATAAATTGGACAATACATTTTAAAAGTTCATTGGTAAAGGTAAGGTAAATGGATTTTTAAGTAAATGTATTCGTATTGCATTTTGCGGTAACGCGAAAAGGTTGAATTATTTATTCGTGAAAAAACTAGCTGTAGTGTATTGTACGTCCTTGGTACAATATCTATATTTTATCAAACATTCTCATTAATAAATGAAACGTCTAAGAGGAGCTATAAGGATCAGATACACTATAATAGTGGCGCCGGTAGCATCCGCGAGATTCAGTGGGTTCATCTGTGAATCTGTATAACTTTTGTTTTTTAGAGTTAGACAAAAAATTTAACCCTCATAACTTCGGCATATTCATCCATCTGTCCGTCCGTGCGTATGTCACAGATGTTTTACTCCGAGAATATGACGATTGTTATTTGTAAAGTAGGTTTAATATATAAACAGATGTTTATTTAAATTTGAGCATTTATGTGATCTGGTCATCGCTTTAAAACTTATGAGAAAAATAACATTTCGGTAAAATTTAGAGTCAAGGCCTTCCTTTTTATAACATCCCTAAGTAGAGAAACTGACCAATCGGAAGGATCACGTTAACGACAATAGCATAAACAGCATAAAATTATGAGCCGCTAGCCGAATGGAAACTAGCAATCTGCCCACGTTATAATGTAATTGTGTGCGTAGACAATCTCTATTTCGTAGACCAACACGACCGGAGAGATATCAGGCGCACGACCGCTGACTTAACATTCTGGGTAGAACGCCGCCCTCTTTCCGACTTCAGACTGTTATTGAAAATGGAAATATCCCGATAAAACTCTTTGGTCCACCGCGGGGGTCGAACCTGGACTGCACTATCTGTGGTTAATCATACTTACAGCAGGACCACGTCACAGTCGACTACCGTTACCGATACCGTCGGCCGACGTGTCTTATGCTAACCGATGAAGCTTCACTGGTCACTTCCATCAGCACAGAGTAGTCACTAAAAAAAAAAAAACAAAATGCAGTCAACTCCGAAAAATATAACCACATCGTGGTTATTTAGCTGTTATACAATAATATAAACATTAAAACTTCCACCTGACACCAAGCATAGAAATAAATTCTTCGTTTAGATTTATAAATACATTTTGTCAAATGCGGCACAGCCGATGTGTTATCACTGTTAACCACTTTCGCCTGACGAAGAGTTAAGACAAATATTTAAGACGAATCACACCACAGACGATATAAATTCACAATTATATCGTCTGTGGTGTGATTCGTCATAAACATTACAGTATTTAATGAAGAACATCACGTCTTTGGTAATGGAAATCTCTTAATTTAGAGCAAGCAACGCTAGGAGGTCAGCAGATGATTTTCGGTTCGAGTTTCCGCAGGGAGGAGGGGCCTCGGACGAATGGGGCCATCACAGGGGTTTCAGTGGATAAAAATCCCACATAACACAGATGCTCGACCTGGAACTGAGTACCTTTGGAAGATTTCCCGTGCAGACAAAAAAAAAACTATATCCAACTTCTCCTACTCCTATTTTCTTATAATTATATTTGTGGCGTGTTCCATGGCAGTTTTAGCGGACGGCCTCAAGCCCTGCGAAATTATTTTCAAAGTTCCTAGAGGATACTAATACTTCTTAAATTAAACCTAGAATTCGATATTGGAAGCAGAATAAATATGGTGAAACTCGAGCGTAGACTTACAATAATACAGCTTTGGGGTACAAGATACGATTATTCCTTAACTTGTACCAAAAAGCAAACAATTTCGATCCATCTAACTTTGAAATTATCCTCAATAATATCAATAATGTTGCTTATCTAATTAGGAGAGTTCGCGTCAGTCGCTTGTAATAAAGACAAATCGATGTCTAGCGAGAACGAGATATCAACACAAACGGCGAAACATTATTACATAAGTAAGGGTAAATAAAAATACGACTAATTATTGCCATTGCTGCTAAATGGGACTAATACGACAGGTAAAGTACCGATCGGTCACACAACACTAGCGTAAACTGATCGCAACCCTGTCGATTTTACCAGTACTAGGAGTATTGGTTTCAAAGGATTTTTTGCAGGGAAGTTAATTTATGCACTACCGGACTTTTGTGGGATGCGATGGTAGTGTGGGACTCGCGGCTTTCTTGAATACCCACTAAAACTCCGCGGATAACAACGCAACAGGAACTCTTCTCCTCGGCGGCGTATCCGCCGGAGCTGCCTCTGGCGTAAAATTCTCGTCTCGCGTCCTCCTCCTTTCAACGAAGAAGTACACTTCGGCAACAACTTGCGCCACTAGCTCCCACGGCGGATCGCCGACATGACGTGTTGCTGCCGCCTAGGATGGTTGCAAAAGCTACTTAATATAATACGTGACCATAGTAATATAACAAGAGATAGTACATCATGTACCGCACCCGATTTTTTTTACTGCATTACCGGCGAGGCAATGAGTGTCAGTTCCGACACGCAGTTAGAGTTTACTGCTCAATTTTTTACATCATCGAGTTTCCGTAATCTATAACATCCATTTAGAAGATTAAATTCAATTTTTCAAATCAGTCGAGTAGTGACGAGGCAAACAAACGAACAATCAAATGTTTCCTCTTCAATAATATAGGTATAGGGAATAATTATATATATTTATAAATATAATATAGGGAATATGTACATAGGGATATTATTATTTATATAGGGTACAATAATAATATTAGTAGAGGGAATCGGTCGTCTTGAAGTTAGTTGAAGAAGCCTTTATCCAGCAGTGGATTGGTATGATGATATAAAACACTACTGAAAAGTGTTACGACAACATTTCACACGATCTTGTTCCCCAAGTTTTGTCATATTAATTTTCTGTTTTTCTGCGCGCAGACAAAAGCTATTATTATCACTTTCTAGAAGTCTCTCAGCGAGTTCATTCCTTACACTCGAGTGGCTATTCATACGGAGCTAAGTGAAGTTGTGCCATTTGCAAAAGAATCACAGCGACACATGTTTGTGTAAGCGAAGTGCGCGCTTTATTAAAATCCTCTCCACAAGCTCCACGTTTGTTAGTTGACGTTATGATGATAAAAATGATTGAAATTTGAATAAGTTGTTCCATTGTTTTTCCTATCTCTAATAGTACACTCTTATTCAGTAAGCATTTTGATAATTACGTATCACGTAACTGTTACGGAGGCGTAATGTCTCTTCCTGCCGTCCTTCACTTCAACAGACCAACCTTCAGGAGGAGGTAGTGCCATGTATGGTGCATGACACTAAACCATCCTATGTAGCGGAATTGGACCGGCACGACCGGGGAAGTACATCTCGATCACTTGAAACCGGCGTAAAGCTTCAGCTTGACTGTCGCGTTTCGTGCGGTTTGTGAGTAGGCGGCTTAGCTACTGGGGGATGATGAGAGGGCAACATATCTGCTTAAAAATCATGTGAATGTCCATGGGCGTCGGTAATCATCGAAAGGCTCCAATTTCTCGTTTTCTCCCTCATGATATAAAAACATGGGCCTCTAATACTATGTGGCACTAGCTGAAACCACGTCAACAGTTATTACTTCTATAGCCTATGTGCTACTCAGATGTGTAAGCTATGCTATTCCAAAGATTAATTAAAAACTATTCGGTAGTTTTTACGTGAAACAGTAACTAACAATGACCCACTTAAAAGCTTTTCCGTTTAAAAAGAAATTTGTAGGATGATGATACATCCGAAATTTTTACGCATTTTGTGCAGTTTTTGAATGGTGGCCTGGGCTTAAGCAAGGACAACACATTGGCATTGGAATTTGTAACCACACCTTATTAAGCGGGAGTCGTCAGCAAATAATAATTGCAATGTCTGTATACTTATCACACCATGTTAGCCTAGCCCTGCGGTAAGTACCGTAAGGACTTGTGTTACACTTACCACACAACGGAAATATACTCAATATTGTTATACATTTAAAAATGTTTATATATTTTAGATTTTTATTATAGAAATACATGCAATACGTAGATAGACTTCGAGGCGGGATTCGAACCCTCGACCTGACGTAACAGGCCGACTGACTGCCACGTTGCCAACTGAGCCAGCCGGTCGTCAATGGTCGTCAGAAAGTGGCTTAGATTACTCGTTTGTCCCTCTATGCTATTAAAAAATAGAAAGTAGTTCAAAAAGACTTAAAATAACAAATACAATAACACAAAAGAAATCGCTCCACGTTAGTGAGCGTGAAGTGTGATTAATTTTAATAAAGCGCGCACTTCGCGTACACAAACCTGTGTCGCCGTGATTCTTTTGCAAATGGCACAACTTCACTTAGCTCCGTATGAATAGACACTCGAGTGTAAGGAATCAACTCGCCGAGAGACTTCTAGAAAGTATTAAATAATAGCTTATGTCTGCGCGCAAAAAACAGAAAATTAATATGAAAAAAATGGGGGAGCAAGATCGTGTGAAATGTTGTCGTAACGCTTTTTAGTAGTATTTTATATCATCATACCAATCCACTGCTGGATATAGGCTTCTTCAACTAACTTCAAGACGACCGATTCCCTATACTAATATTATGAAGAGGAAACATTTGATTGTTTGTTTGTTTGCATTAGCCTCGTAACAAATTGACTGATTTGAAAAATTCTTTTACCATTAGAATTCTACATTACCTGTGATGAACATCTTCTAAATGGATGTTGTAGATTACGGAAACTCGATGATGTAATAAATTGAGCAGTAAACTCTAACCGCGTGTCGGAACTGAGAGTTGCCTCGCCGGTAATGCCGGGCTAATTCGGGTGTATTACATGATGTATCTCTTGTTATATTATTATGGTCAAGTATTATATTATGTAGCTTTTGCAACCATCCTAGGTGGCAGCAACACGTCATGTCGGCGATCTGCCGTGGGAGCTAGTAGCGCAAGTGGTTGCCGAAGTGTACTTCTTCGTTGAAAGGGGGAGGACGCGAGGCGAGAATTTATGCCGGAGGCAGCTCCGGCGGATACGCCGCCGATGAGAAGAGTTCCTGTTGCGTTGTTGGGGGAAGGACCTGCTGCAGCGGATTCTCATATTCCGCATCACACAGGTGTTCACCGGGCATGGATGCTTCAGGGCGTACCTGTGTCGGATCTACCAGGCGATGGAGGCGCGCTGCCATGAGTGTGGCCCTTCAGTGCACACGGCCGAGCACACCCTGGAGGTGTGCCCTAGATGAGCCTGGCAGCGGCGCTGGGAAGGTTGGACCTCTCTCTCTCTCAAACTTGATCTGCTCAATGCCCGAAAGCGACAGGTACAGGGAGGCAATGACCTTTTTCTGCGATATGGTCATGTTCCAGAAGGATGCCACGAAGCGAACTAGAGAAGTGGAAGTGAATAATGGTCCATACCTCAGACAGCGGATGGGAGTGCGCCAAAGGCCCTCAGGATGGGGACCTTACGCCCCTATGTGGCCCTGACATTGGAGGAGGTTAATTGGAGAAGTCCGGTCCCTTGGGAGGGGTTGTAGCTGACAGTTCTGGGATACTTCAGTATAGGCGGCTGACGTCATCCGCAGAGTTTTAATGGGCATTCAGCAAAGCCGCGAGTCCCACACTACCATCGCATCCCAAAAGAGTCCGGTAGTGTATCAATTAACTTCCCTGAAAAAAAATCCTTTGCAAGCAAATGGTAGGAGTATTGATAAAATCGACATGGTTGCTATCAGTTTACGCTGGTGTTCTGTGACCGATCGGTACTTTCCCTGTCGTGTTAGCCCGATTTAGCAGCAATGGAAATAATTAGTCGTATTTCTATTTACCCATACTTATGTAATAATGTTTCGCCGTTTGTGTTGATATCTCGTTCTCGTCAGACACCGATTTGTCTTTATTACAAGCGACTGAAGCGAACTCTCCTAATTAGATTAGCAAAATTATTGATATTATTGAGGATAATTACAAAGGTAGATGGATCGATATTATTTGCTTTTTGGTACAAGTTAAGGAATAATCGTATCTTGTATCCCAAAGCTGTATTATTGCAAGTCTACGCTCGAGTTTCACCATATTTATTCTGCTTCCAATATCGAATTCTAGGTTTAATTCGAAAAGTATTAGTATCCTCCAGGATCTAAGGAATAATCGTTTTTTGTATTCCAAAGCTGTATCATTTCCTTTTTTATACATATTATTTAAATGTGATTTCTTTTACTTACTTACTAAATCTGTTCTTACTACAGTGATTTCTGTACTTCTTCCGGTGTACGTTAGTCTAATTTAATACGCGAATAAAGGTTTTCCTTCTGTACTCTTATATTCAATTCTCAATATAGCAATGCAGTGTACTGCAACGGAATTGGGTAAGGCGCTTGAATCGTAGGAAGAAAACATATTGTACTTATTTGTTGTAATACAAAAAGTGTCGAATTGCTTATTTTGAAATAGATTCAGGTACCATTTTTTTATTTGTTAAGGGGGCAATGGAGCAGTCATAGCCATTTGACTACAAACGCCCTTAGGATGCATAACTGTACTGCATATACATTGTGCAGAAGTGTCCTCCTCTCCGCCAATGGATCACCGGAAACTCAAAAAGAGCATGAAACGCGACAAGCACAACAGCCACATAGCGGCGGTAACAGGTGTACCAGTCCTTGTTCGTTTCGGTCCAATTCCGCCGCAATACAGCATATATCTTAGGTCTCTCTAACAGTTACTGTGCGACAAACAAAACACTGATGCAGGAATGTCCCATATTTGTATCCTATTAAAGGTCTAGTTCAAAATGTGAAGAATTAAAATCGATGTTATAACACACAGACGCCTATATATATGTGACGCCGAGCTCAAAATAGTCTTTAGTATCGACCAGTTTCGTAATCCGTCAACATGATCTAATTGCGCAATGACCTATTGTACAATAAAATAATGTGGAAAAACTATCTGAAAGTCTAGTATCAATGAAGATATCATTACATTTCATAGGTAAGCTAATTTCATGTGTATAGATTTCTGAAAATAATTTATTTAGAGCTCAAATTACACTGGCAACAATGACAGTCTCTTATCGTTAACTCCCATTCTTTTAAATGTAATTAATTATTGCTGTTGTGCTTTTCATTGATAATTATATAGACAGTGCTGTATCACAATATATAACGTGATTTATCGAAAAATAAAAGAAAAACTAAAGAAATATGTAAATAAATGTATTTTATATGGAAAAAGTAACGCTTGAATTAACTATTGTGTTTCACGCTAGTGACCTATGTTACATGTAATAAAATTAAATGAATGTTATCGGATTTAATTTGTTTGAAAAAATATTTTTTAGATTTTGTTATTAGTACGTATTTAATTATAGATACATTGTAATCCCTACTCTGTAAATGAGATAACGAGGCAAACCTGCAGTCGGAGTCTAGAAGATAGCGCCACATATAAACACCTATACAAATGCTTACCCACAGTTACTTAATCAGCTACCTGGTACCCACAACCGTAGCGAAACTAAAACCCAAAAACCTAGCATCATCTCTACGTTTATTACTTCTTCATATGTGTGCGAGAGGCAACTTCCGACTCATGATAGTCAGTTCAGCTGCAATATAGCACTGGTACATTATATACAGCCGAAAGCATTTTACCTTTTAAGTAGGTACTAAAAATATTAAATTATTTTAATTTTAGGCGAAAAGCGAGAACGTAAATAGGCAGGAGAAAAGGAATTGAAAAGAATATTGAGGAGAAAACGGAGAATTCCATAATTTCTAAGTTGTAGTATGTAGTATTGGCACACCCTGCGAGCCTGAGACACATGATCACGTTTTCTCGATCTAAAAACCTCTATCTCTAATTCATTTCAAATTTTGTTTGTAGCGCTCAACATATATTATGTGTCTAATCAATGATTAATTGAATTAGGGCCCCAGCAAGTGAGATTATAGTTGAGAAAGGCAAGAATATTGAAGACGTCACACAGAGGGAATTGAACAGTGAACCTTACGATTGTTGTCATTAAAGTAGGCATTCCAGTAGAGATTTGTGTCAAAGAATATATCTAAGTGTTTTGCGGTATCAGTGTAGAACCTAGTAAACACTCATCAAACACCATTCAGTATATTATCGGCTAGCACTACCTACATTTCCCATCACTAGACACGAGAAGCTGGCTGGTCATATTGTATTTATTTTCCCTTTCCTGCGTACCGCAGCGACTTCTCTGAAACGTTTGTACGTAGAAATTACGACATGCGACGTCTGTAGGTTATAACGTCGATGTTACAACTAGACCACGAGGCAGACTATATTGTCCTATTGTCGCGATTATATTTTACTATTTACACATTTTATAAATAGGTATATTTGCCATCTTTGACTGTTAGACTGAAGGTGTGCTCTGTGTCGAAGAAATGACACATTTTACTTTTTTAGTCGAAAGATGGTAATCAAATAGTATTTTTCTATTCGGTCCGGGAAACTATATTTTCCTGAGCGGATGCCGCGAATGCGAAATACCGGCGTTGTTAATTTGAATTATTAGTTACATAAAAGGGAGAGTTCATGATTTCCTGACGACGGCATTTTTCGAAACAAGATATGAATTGTTTTGAAAAATCTTTATTAATATTAAAATGTCTTAATTCTCTTATATGCATTTTGATAGTAGTATTTACATGATCCGTATAGCTATTAAATTGATTCCGTTGTTTGTTTCAGGTACAATTTTGAGTCTGTCCTGGATTGTGAATGAGGAGATATCATGATGAAATAAATGTATTTAAAAGTAAAACTAAACCTCTAACAGTTCTGTACTCTCATTGTTAATTCATTTTTATAGAATAATATAGTAACAAATTGGCGCCCAACACATTAAAACTCTCTCTGAGACACTAAATAATTTCTAATAAAATAAAAATTGCATTGTATCCCTTAAATAATTGTTCGTGGTTTCAACAAATAATTAGTTTTTCACATTAAATGTCTCATGTTTTGATCTTAACATAAAAAATTTCTTTCTCACATTTACAATATATTGTTGAAATTATTTAGTAAAAATAAAAATTTATAGATAATTTTTTTTAGACAGACAATTGAAGGTAGGTAGGATATAACTGTGATACTTACCATATAGTGTACTTAGATGCTAAGATTATAATTTAGAGTTACATTCTTATCAAACCAAATGTATATTGAGGTTATAAGTTGTTTTAGAGGGTTAACTTGTCATAAAATTAATATTTTTGAATAATTGGAATGGTGGGGGCATTGTAGCAATTACATTCTGCTGCTTAAATATTTTGTAAAAAATTATAGGCGTTATCCTTCACTGTAACGGTGTTGAGGTCTGATATGTTTGTGATGGCTGATGTATTTGTGATGGCTGTTGCTGTCTGCCATCACCAAATGATGATGAAATAGTCTTTTTTCCGCCAGGAACCTACATATTCGTGTCACGATGCTAGAATTATCAAATTATTCAATATAAAAGATGACAATATTTGACTGTCAGACTGAAGGTGTGCTCTGTGTCGAAGAAATGATACTCTTTACTTTTTTCGTCGAGGAGATATCAAATAGTGTTTTATTTTAATGATTTAAAAGATTATAGTCAAATAAATTTTTTCTTTCCGTCCGGGAACCTATATTTTTCTGGGAGGCAGCCACGAATGCTTCATGGCCCTACCTCTACTCTTAAACGTATTAATTTGATTCGGTTCGATTCGGTTGAAATTAAAGTTGGCTGGGAGCGGGAAGTAAAGTCGGTGCCGCGTCAGAAATACGTAGTGTACTACACTGAAGACAATCATGAAGTAACATTCCTCATGTCACTGTCCTTGCCGTTTGCGTTGTTGGTTGCTAGAGTATAGCGGACGCTGTATATTTAGATGTTCTACAGCGACGCTGCTTTCAGCCCTGTCGTAGCATTATTTGAGTTGAGTCCTCATAAATGATAATGTAAGCGATTTTAAACAAACCAGAGATGTAAAATTATTTGAAGAGTAACTGGTCAAGTGTTACACCAGCTCTCCTCTACCAGGCCACCGGCTGCTCTCTAACTGCACGAGACGTGACATCGAAAACGTCATTTTACGGTGATACCATGTAAGTGGGAGGTAAATCCCCGGTCGTGTAGGCCCAATTTTTTTTATTGCAAAAGGGGGCAAACGAGCAATCGGATCATTTTGATAAATACCGATACATATTGACATTCGCATGATTGTTATACAGATGCGCTGCCCTCCTATCACCGCCGATAGGCCACTGGCTATCACAAACCGCATGAAACGCGACAGTGCCGCTCGTGCCGGCCCAATTCCGTGGCATAGGAGGATATAGCGTCATACTCCATGACGACGCTACCTCTTACTGGAACTATATTATCATGCTCGTTCAAGTAAGCTCCAGCCATGTTTCACCGCAGGTACGCTTGTCTAGGGAGTTATCGACAGCGCGCGCCACAGCTGCGGCAGCCAGGGATGCATACCTACATAAAGCTAGTGTTAAAAGTCCTTGAGTGGGTGACGACAAACGACAAATAGTATTGAAAACACACACGCACACGCACACGCACACGCACACGCACACGCACACGCACACGCACACGCACACG
>JAFELO010000044.1:401113-415782 GCA_017140195.1 Eumaeus atala | reverse complement strand
ATAGAAAGTAAATACAAGTGTATAGAGCAATAGAGGACTGAGTGAGTCACTTCTCTCTTTTATAAACAGATGTTGTTTATATTGCTATATATAGATATATAGATTTCAGGCAGCCATTTCTTTATATTAAAAACGTTGCATTGTACTTTATCTTTAGTACATTTTGAACGTTATTAAATTGAAAAGTTCGTAAACTTAAATTGCTTTCGAAATTTTATTATATTAGATAGATATTGTTATAGACAGGATTGAGTTGGTTGATTTATATGTTTTGTTCGGGTAAACATTAAAATCACAAGACACATTTAATTAATAACAAACCCACGACCAAAACTGAATGTCTCAAACAGGTAGGTCGCTTTATCAATGAAAAAAAAATGAAAACAAAAATGACAAGCAATTTGTAAACTTTCAAGATAACTTTATTTATAACCTAGGGGCCATCGAATATTTATGTCTCCATGTGGTCTGACTGTAAATTCCCGAAGAAATCCAAGTGAGACTCGGGGTTTTTAATAACCTGAAATTTAGAGGTGGAGAGATTGGTTAAGTCCTCCCTTCCACCTGTTCCTTTTGGCCACAGGCTACTCGTATACACAAAGCGCGGTCGTGGCGGCACTATATATTAAAGACATTTTCATATTTCAATTTTAACAAAATTTTGGTGGGAAACTATATGGAAGCTTGGCTCCAAACGCTAAAATCAATTAAAAAAGCGAGTCACTGTAACGAAACGGACTGCTCGAGTTCTCGAAGATGGAACCATTTGCATCAGCAGTCAATGTGCAGTTGCATTTTCCTATTTATTTCTGGGTAAAGTGAAATGTAAAGTAAATGACAGTGAACCTACAGGTTCAGTATCATCATACATGTTTGTCCTCTCTCCTCTTTTATTGATTAATTATACAAACTCTTGAATCCCGACAGCATAGCATCCCTGCGCGGTGATTCGTGAGTTAAAGATACTCTATATTCCATGCCAGGCCAATTCGAATGCAATTCAGCCATGTCACTATCTCTTACAACCAGATAATTGTTAACTTGTGATCTATAGACAGGTATATGAACGCGAAATACCACTTGCTGATTAATCACGAAAAAAACTCAAAATGTGGCAGGTAGTTTCCTTTTAGGATGCAGGCATCGGGTCAGAACGAATTTTACGAAACTCCACCCCTGTGGGTGCGTTAAATGATGGCGGGGCATGTGTGTGTACGCGAGCGTAACCTCGAAGGCTGCTAATGACGTGTTATTGTACATTATAAGTACATGTAATTAACCTGCATTTTACTTCTTGTAAGCCTGTATTGTGAAGGCAGGCCTTGTTATATTATGTATGCTCGTGTATAACTTCCTAGCCTTTTGCTCCCTTCACTCGAGCTCGTAGTCGGTGACCTCTTAATACTGCGCCAAAATAACTGTTACGTGAGTTGAACGTGTAACTAAAATGTTATTTCAGCGGAAACTTTGAGTGAAGCGATTTAACTTTCTGAACTGATCTCTTATGTTAAAGTAATAAGGATTTATTTAAAACTCGCTGTGGTACCGTATTTTATTAATTTTCAAAATTTTATTTTTTCATTATTGTTATCATAAGTAAATATTATTAATTAAATTTAGACGATATAGCTAACATATGAATACCTAGCTTATTAACAGACACTTATTATGAATATAGTTTATAACTTTCGAATATATGACTACAAAATAAACCGTCCAATATTTCCGAAACGAACGATGAAATTCCAAAGCCTCAAACATCACAGCAGAGTAGCTTTGAGATAGATAGAGCAGAGTGAAGTAGCAGTCTATCGATGTTTTATCGTTTTCATTTCGGAGAGTGTGATTCCGACTTTTCCAACCTTATTCCACTGAAACCTTTCTACGGACAGACGACCAAGCGCTCTGAGAGCAAGGACCGGAAAACCCCTTCTTTTGATTAAGCCTATTGAGATCTTACCCAAATGAAAAACATATTGATAGTATAAGTCTGTCAATGTGGAAGATTTTTAATAAGGTTAACTACTTCTAATGATCTTACCCAAATATAAGGGGTTTAATATTTAAGCACTTACCATGCTAGGGTTACCTTATGTTTATCTCTTATCCGCGCAAGCTTTCTTTTTAATTCTATGAATTTGCGGGACTAATTGAATTTGGAGTGCGGTATTGAATAGATAGTGATTCCTAATACTTGTGGGCTTCGTTGTTGACGCGGAGCTCCCACGGTCTTAAGTGTTAACGTGGATTTAAATGCCACTAAGGTTGATTCCGTAGAAAAATTAAAAAATATATCAAGATAGCTTTTAATCATGAGTTATATATTATACTTACATACTTATCTGACTTATTTCTAATAATCTATAGATAAATTAAGGGGAAAGAAAAACTTCTTTAATTTACAAATATTTTCTTATAGATAAAGAAATTGTAATAGTGGAAGAGGCAAGTAATAACAAACTATAATCAACCATCATTACCACATACAAAAAAGTGCGACTTTTGTCTTAAATAATAGTAATATATGTATAATACTTGGAAATACGCGGACAGAACATGTGTTTTTATACTGGAAAAGCTAAGTCACAATTATTTCTATTAGTGTAGGTAAGGAATGTCCTTACCTACACTAATAACAATAATTGTTAGGCTTAACATTTCAGAACAAGAAGCGTTACTGCCTACTGCACGACAATGCTTCATAGAAGATGATAAAGAATACTACCCCTGCACTTGTGTGGGTAATTTGATTGTTGTATCAATTAGGAAAAACTTGAGAATGTACCTCCAGCACAATTGAAAGATATGTTATATTGAAACAAAAGCGGTTAATGAGAAATATGAAGGCAAATTAAATAAAAATACGATTGTAATGTTTGCTACTGTTTTGTTTATGAATTAGGCTTATTTTTTGACAGTCTGAGAATATATATAATTAATATATATAATAAATATATATAATAAATATAATAGATATTTAATGTCGCTTAAGAAAAGGTTTTGATAACTTCGACCCAACTATTAGATGATTGATCGTATTTACTATACTATACTTATTACAACATAAAAACAATTGTTCCCCTGGTTCCCATAGACTCATTGCATCCTCCTCTTGACGTAGTTTTTCTATGCGCATCAAATCATTCTCTGACTAGCAATTTTTAAATCGAATGAAATACAAGTAGTAGTTAAGTAATCAAAGCAGACTATAACAGCATATGTAAAACATTAGATGAAATTAATTGGAATGTATAATTTGAAACCCTCCGTGACGTAAATGCAATGGTGAACTATTTTATTTTAAATTAAGACATATTATTGATGAATTTATTCCCCTGAACAAAGCTAGGAGTAAATGATTTCCTTCTCGGTTTGATCATAAACTGATTCGGATCCTTAACGAGAGGAATAAACTTTGTATGCGGTATAAAACTTATCAGGATCCTATGGATGAAATTGAGCTAGCGATAGTTAGTAAGCGCTGTAAATACTCTCAGAAAAAATTGTCGTTAATCCGAAACGTTTCTGGTCACACGTCAAATCAAAACGAGGCGGTTCAGGCGTATACCCTTGTACCTTTATTGATGGAAGTAATGATGGTTCAAATGATAGCGATATATGTGAAATATTTGGGAGATATTTTGCTTGTGTGACCCACTTCATCCTCAGAATGATCTGTCTTTTCACGGCTACCGACCTACGGCGATGCCCGCGTAATTGTTTTCATGCAGATGCGCAGCCTTCCTTTCCTCCTCTCCTCCAATGGGCCACCGGGTACTCACAAACCGCAAGAAACGCGACAACATAGTTGTCACTTTACAGAAGTATCATGTGAACGAGAGGTATCACCCAATGCAATGCAACACGGCACTACCTCTTAGTGAAACTTGTTTTTTAATGGACACTCGCAAACAAATAATTACATTTCAATATAAATATTATCATTATCAATGTCGAAATGTAATTGTCTGTTTATACAACACAATAACTTTATTGAATCTCTGCAATAGCATAGCGACACGTTTCGGAAGCGGATGCGTCCAGCAAAACCGCTACCCCATTGTGACACGTAGGTGGACTGTTACTACTGTTAGCATTCCACAAACAGTTCCATTTTACTGTTCGAACAATTTATAATATTTTTATTGGCATTTTATCCCAGTTTAAAGACTTAATACCAATTTGAATTCGCATTGTATTGTGACGAGGTTATTAGGACGGATTAATTTTATTTTATTGTTACCCAGGTTTTACTAACAACTGCCTTAGCGGGGAGTATTGAAGTTTATTTCATCAGTACTAAGGGACATATTAGAATGTAGGATTATTAGTAAAATGTAGTGTTATACATCATTACAGTAGATATCTTACGCTCACTGGGTACCAGTGTAAAGTGACTGTTTTTGCCTTCAGTGCGGTTTGTGAGTATCCCGGATACTCACGATTCTTGGGGACAAGGAAAGGAGGACAATGCATCCTCATGGCATCGGTAGACGTCAAGTCAACAACTATGCTGTTAACAAACCCCACAGGTTTTAACGAAGACCCACGGAATGTACACACCTACGAATACGACTGCTCGTTTGTATCTTTATACAAAAATATGTAGTACGTTATATAATGTAAATTATATAACGTAATATATTTAAGCAGGCGATCTTCACAAGTGGCGTGCAAATCTATTGCTTTTCCTCGAATGCCTTCCTTGAAACTTCCCCAAGCCGCCGCCATTTAACCAGACTGTCAAACGGCTACTTGTCATCGTCGCTTCCTTGAACAGTGTCATTTACGTCCTCCTGTTACTTGCATCCATCCCGGACCGGTTACTTGCATCCATCCCGGACCGGTTACTGCACGGAGATCATCTTCCCACCCGCTGGACGATCAACCAACACATCGTTTTTTTAAATAGAATACGAACGAAGAATAGAAGCAAACGAGAAATAAATAGATAAATAAAATTTTATTTCAGACTGCATCCATAAATTATAATTGTATTAAATTAAAAACATTAAATCAGGTTCAAATTAAAATTAATTAAAGTATGTACACAATCACAGTAATAATAATCAACTTAATTTACGAGGAGGATCTAAAAGTTCTAAGCCCGACCAAGAAAATAAAAGAAAAGTGGATCTAAATTTATTTTTATTTTTCGACACAATCTCTATCTAGTTCACCACACTTCTTCCACCTGACCTGCAACTTGTTTATCCCCTCGAAAAAAAAAAAGATTCCGGAAGGTCGGCGAAATAATCGTTTACTGCGACTATCACATCATCTTTGGTAGAAAATTTCGAGACACCGAAATGTTTTTTTAAATCTGGAAATAAATGATAATCCGAGGGGGCTAAATCCGGCGAATAAGGTGGGTGGGGCAGCAATTCGTAGCCACAACAATCATGGATTACAGACATTGTTTCAATAGAAGTGTGAACACGTGCATTGTCTTGATGAAACAAAACTTTCTTACGCAACATTCCCGGCCTTTTTCTTTTATTTCTTCCCGGGGTCTTCGTAAAAGGTTACAATAATAACTAGAATTTATAGTTTGACCTTTCGGTAAATAATCTACAAAAATAATGCCCTTCGCATCCCAAAAATCAGCCATGACTTTGTTAGTCGACAAAACGACCTTAGCCTTTTTCGGTGTAGGAGAGTCTGATTTTTTTCCACTGTTTGGATTATTGCTTTGATTCAGGAGTATGGTGGTAAACCCAGCTTTCATCCATGGTAACAAATCTAGACAAAAAGTCCTCGGGATCAGTCTCAAAAAGTTCCAAACAGTCTCGCGAAATTGTGTATCGAACTCCTTTTTGTTCAGCTGAAAGCAACCTCGGGACCCAGCGAGCAGAAATCTTGTGGAACCCCAACTCTTCCGTTATTATGTGTTGCACCACCAGGCCATAACTAATGTTTGTTATCTCAGCTATCTTATCAATGGTCAAACGTCGGTCACCCAGTACGAGATCACAAATTTTATCCATGTTTTCTTTCGTGGTAGTGGATGTAGGCCTTCCACTCCTAGGATCATCTTTAATGCTCTCACGACCGCGCTTAAGCTCAGCTACCCACTTCTTGACACTGGAATACGATGGAGCAGACTCCCCCAAAGTGTTCACCATATCTTGATGGATGTCTTTTGGTGATAGGCCTTTTTTATTGAGGTACTTAATGACTGCACGGTGTTCAATTTTCTCCATGATTGAAAATTGCGTCAGATTGCTTCAAACAAATAAACACAGAAAATTTATGTTGTGCAATATCGGAATGAAACTGTGCACAATAAATCAGTATGACACATACTAACAAATGACGTTAGATTTATAACGATGTCATGGCTCCATGTACGTTAGGCCACG
Source organism: Eumaeus atala (assembly GCA_017140195.1). Taxonomy (NCBI): domain Eukaryota; kingdom Metazoa; phylum Arthropoda; class Insecta; order Lepidoptera; family Lycaenidae; genus Eumaeus; species Eumaeus atala. The sequence goes on along the minus strand of JAFELO010000044.1, from coordinate 409,420 downwards.
AACTTTTGGATCCACCCTAGTATTATTATTTTCTCTCCGGCACTGGTACTGAGGCATGTCTATCGCAACAATGCCAGAGATCGGAATGGCGTTGGAGCTGGCCCTCAGTCTGCGCACCAGAGGCACATCGTGGCGCTAAAACAGTCCATGCGCGCATACATGACTGGGGGCGCTGCAGAACTGGGGCAGCCCCAACAACATTCTGGAGGCATTATTATATACAACGTGATGGACACCATACCTCCTGTTGATGTAGTCAGCACACAGGCTGCACGTGTATGAAGATGTGCAGTACGCTCTGAAGAGTGTGACTTTCACTGCCGCTGAACAAAGCTATCATGTTTGCTCTTATCGATAATGCCTAACTCTTATCCATAACATGTTCCAGGTATGTGAACTGCTCTACTGTATGAATAAGGACCCCTGAGAGCGGCACCGGTGATACAATCATAGGAATGGTCTTTAGTGCCGCTTGTGTAACACACCAGCGACACTAAAGACCATCAATTCACTCTTCTCTACGTTATATTTTAAACCATGGCCACACGCGTACGCCTCACATATTTTTATTAACCTCCTCATGCCACATATCTGCGCACTCAGCAGCACCATGTGACCTGCGTAAATCAAATTATTTACACACAGGCCGTCAACGTGGCAACCGACATGGCAACTGCTGAGCGTGACGATCAGCTCAATCGTGTACGGGTTAAATATAGTAGGAGACGTTAACCCACCCTGCCTAATGCCACATTTAAGCCGATATGACTCCGACAGAGCGCCCACCATAGTGCAATATTTGAATGATGCGCGAGCCATTATTAGAATGTATTGACAGATTTCGTGGTATTATATATATATTCCAGTATGTTTAATTAAGTTTTTCTCACAATCGATCGTACACCACCAGGTCAAATGTCGAGGAAGCATGCATAGACGGGAGCAAGCATGTATTTGACAGTATGCTTAAGACACAGTATAGCACTTTCAGCGGACACATTATAGCACTTTCCCGAAATGATTGTCATGCAGTGCAACATATTTATTTAAATGTATATTAAGCATACCACCAGAAAACCTTAGCCATTACAGTTGCGAGAGAAATATGCCAGCAGTTACTTTTATCAGCGAAATCCCCTTTTTTCTTTTTCACTACAGGCACCACCATCGTTTTCATAAGATCATCGGGCAAGTATTAATGGCTCAGGCAGAGCCAATACAACACGGCCAATACTCTACTGATATGAGGCATTCGGAAGCTTTCTACGACTACCGACGCCCAGGAACATCCAAATGATTACTATGCCGATGCGTTGCCCTCCTCCCCTCTCCCCCAATGGTTTTCCTAAACGACCTTCACTGCGGTAATTTACTGACTGCCATCTGTTCTTATGAGTATGTGACAGTGTGCTTATTCATCGCGTGATATCGGATACTTTAGTTACCTGTCTTATGACTTCGTTACGAATTCCATCGGTAGGAGAAACACCCAGCATAGCACGATCAACAGCACGTTGAGGTATCGCAAACTTGCGGACCAGTTCTAAATTAAGAGTCCATGTTTCAACCCCGTAGGCCGTCACCGAGAGACTAATTGAAGACTTTTGTCTTCAAGTTCTGCAGTATAGGCAGCGTGAGAATATGACGAAGCTTCCGGAATGCTGCCCAACCCAACTGAATCCTGTATACATGTATTGCTTTAATAACATCATAAACTTACTTTACTTTAAGAAAATATTAATTTATATATTTTTATTTTTCCATTGTCTAGTACCTGTAACACAAGTCCTATCGGTACTTACCACAGGACTAAGTTTCGTTATCGTTATCGTTATCGTTATCATTATCGTTATCGTTATCGTTATCATTACCATTTTCATTATCATTATTATTATTATTATTATTATTATTATTATTATTATTATTATTATTATTATTATTATTATTATTATTATTATTATTATTATTAATAATATTAATATTATTATTATTATTATTATTATCATTATTATCATTATTATTATTATTATTATTATTTAGAAAATATATTTTCACTCTTCTAGAGAGGTACGAATTATACTACAAGCACGGGCTTACGCCAAGTACTTAAGTTATATGATTAATTACTATATAATCCTTCCTTGCCCATAAATTTTCTTACAATTCTGCAAGTATTTAGTATGGTCGCTTTTTGTAGAAGTATATATGTGGATCTGGGAATATTTAGAGTTTTGAGACTGGTGTGTAACGTTAACGGTATGACTCCTGTAGAGGAAATTTTTGTTGTTTGTTATAGGAACTGTTTTGACGGTTTGTACGTGCCATTGCGATTTAATTTCTATGGCCAAATCTGTATACTTTGTGATTTTTTCAGTGTGTGTTCTTGTAAGATTATGCGTATTCGGGATGGCTATATCGATAAGGTAGACAATTTTATTATTTTTATCATACAAGGTTATATCTGGTCTATTGAAGTGAAGTCTTGTCGGTAATTATTGTTCTGTCCCAGTATAGTTTATATTCTGTCGCATCCATTGAGGTTTGAGGTTTGTATTTGTAATATGTAGTTTTTTCTGTGGTTAGTTTATACTTGTATGCGAGGTATTGGTGTATTATTGTTGCCACCTGATCATGGCGGTGTCTGTAGTCTGTCTGTGCTAGCGATTTACAGGCACCCGTGACATGCTGGATTGTTTCAGAAGAACTGTTTCTGCAGTTAACAGTTACAAGCGTAGGATCGTGTCTTATGTGTTTCCTGTAATTCTGTGTATATATTACCTGATCCTGGATAGCCATCATAAACCCTTTCGTTTCTGGAAACAGTTCTCCTCACTTCAGCCATGTGTTCGACGCATTCTTGTCAACATTAGAGTTGGTCAATTCGAGGCGATGTCTACCGTGTAGTGACTTCTGTGTGCAAGTGTATATTTTATCTTGTACTTTGGTAATAATTTCATTTTTCTGTGGCAGATAATCTCTCAGGTTGAGCGGTGTCTGATTAAAATCGGCGCGTACAACAGCGTTATGTAGGATTGAATGTGTTATTCGAGAGTGAAAAAATGATCTGAGCGTGGTGATTTGCTTATTGTGTAATTTTTTTATATCGAATATGCCTCTCCCTCATTCGCTCTTAGCAATGTAAGACGTTGTATGCAAGAGTGTGGATGGTGTTTTCTGTATTTAGTCATCTGTGTATTAATAATGCGTTGGTGTATAGCTAAATCTGTTTGGGACCACTTGATTATACCAAATGAATATGTAAGTATTGGGATTGCATATGTATTAATGGCTTTGGTAGTATTTCGTGCGTTCAATTTTGTTTTAAGAATTTTGTATATTCGGTCCTTGAAATTTTGAGTGAGTCTATTTTCCGCATCTCGTTGATGTATTTGCTGTGTTTGGTAAAAGCCTAAGTATTTATATCCTGTTTCATTATCTACTGGTCCTATTTGTTCCCCATTTTCTAGTTTGTAAGTATTGTTCTCAGCATTGCCTCCATGAATAGATTGTATTTTGCATTTATCAATGCCAAATTCCATGCGTATGTCATTCGTGAACTCTGCTAATTTGTGTAGTTCAGTTAAATTGCTTCCATAAAGTTTTATATTGTCCATGTACAATAAATATGATAATGTGTGGTGCGTGTCATCAAATTTTATTTGGAATCTTACATTTGTGTTATTGAGAAGGTTTGATAGCGGGTTGAGTGCTATACAGAACCAGACAGGACTCTGTGAGTCGCCTTGGAAGATGCCACGACGGATGTTGATTTTGTCTGTCTGTATTGTCTTGCTGCCGTTACAAAGTTTAAGGGTGGTATTCCAATTCTGCATAGTTTTTGATAAAAATGATATAAGCGTGGGGTGAATTTTGTAGTGTTTTAGTATGTCAATAAGCCACGAGAGTGATACAGAATCATAAGCTTTTTTGTAATCTACGTACATAGTGTAGATATTTCTTTTCTTTGCATTGCCTGTTTGGATGCTACTGTGTCGATGATAAGTTGCTATTTACATCCTTGGCTGAATTTACGGCATCCCTTTTTTGTTGCTCAGCGTGTAACTGATTCAAATTTATGTGTTTGTATAAGAGGTGACTAATGCAAGAGGTTATTATTTTATAAATATTTTGAAGACAAGTAATTGGTCGGTATTTAGCGGGATTTTTGGTATCTGTAAGATCTTTAGGTAGCATGTAAGTAGTTCCTTGTGTCATATAAGGTGTCATATGTTCTGGGTTTTGTAAAAAGTGATTAATATGTGTTAGTAAAAATGGGTGAGTACTTTTGAGTTTCTTGTACCAATAATTATGGATTTTGTCTGTTCCAGTCCCTTTCCAGTTATGAGTTTTGGCTATTACTGAAGTCAGTGAATCAATGGCATCGAATTCCATTTCTGGTATGTTTTGAAGTGCGTGTTGGTTTTCGGCGATCTAATTAATATTGTTGTGATTTACTGGGTTAGACCATATGTTAGACCAGAATTCGTGTAATGCTTCTGAAGTAGGAGTTTCTGTAGGTGAGTTATAGCTTATGTTATTCGTAGTCAACGTTCTATAACATTTTTTCTCGTTTGTGCAGAAGATCTTGTTTTGTGTTTTCCTTAGTGTTGTTAATTTGTAACGGCCCAGTCGGCTGGCTAAGGCCATTAGCTTTTGCTTTAAAGTGTCAATGAAATGGGAAATCTCTGAATTGTCAGGTTAATGTTGTGAGTGTATTCTATATTGCAGTTTAATGCGTCCAAAGTATTCCCTAAGTGAGCGGGTCGTGTTTCCCCGTACGTAGTGTGTGAGTCTACCGATATGTGCTCTCGGGTTAGTAATTCTTCTTTCAAGACGTATTTGCCACGCTGGAGTTTTATTTCTATTGTTAGTGCGTTTTAGTGTCTTATGTATTTTACCTCCAATATATGTGATTGCAGTATGTGCAGTGCAGTAGATTATTGTTTGTAAAGTAGAGAAATCTGTGGCTGCAGAAATATGTTAAGGTAATATTTTTACATTTATTGAGCAAATTAGAATAGCTATTTGTCTACTTGGTTTTTGTTCGGGTATAAACGGTCTTAAAGTGGGATCTAGATTTTTAAATAATAAGTAATGTCTTATTGAATAACTCTTCTATTTCCTCTAGTTTTTCATCGGAAAGTAAGAAATCTTGGATTAATGTGTTGGTTCCCGGTAAGGTTGTGAATATGGTTCTCTTCATTTGCAGTCGGTAACTCTAAATTAGTTTCTTGATTATGGGTATTATTTTGTGTTGCGATGAACATCATACTCATATATCTACATATATGTAAATGATGTTGTGATCCAGAGTTTGGAGACGGTTGGCGTATATACTGATATACCACCAGCTTCTATTTCTGTGGCTACTTCATCTTTTATTTCCTATACCTGTGTTAGCAATGTATTTATTCCTAATAATGGCTTTAGGCTCGTCCGAAATTCTCTGTTCAGGAACATGTGCTAGGTGAGGATAAGCAGTTATTGCAGCTGCATACAGTAAAGATCTATAAGCTGTTTTGTTTGTTTCGACTCTAGTTATTTTGTAATTACTGCGTAGTATAGTTTCATTGACTTCGTTGCTCCAGGATAATCTTTGGCGATGTCTGCTGATGTTTTCCTGGGTTTGGGGTATTGTTTGGCGATTTTGTTATAAATCTTGTGTTCTTTCATCTGTTGTGCGTGAGTGGTAGTAATTATCATTCAGCAACGTGGTGACTTCTATTCTGATTTCATTCAGTATGTTTGGAGGTAGTAATTTATTTCTCAAAATGGCTCTTTTCTTGGTCACCCACTCTTTGTTTGGAGATAATAAATTGATGGAATTTAGTTGTGAATAATCTATGCATTTCGGGTAGGTACGATTTTGTATTTTGTTCTATATTAGAGGTTGCAAGATAATCACGCCAAATGGAGCGGTTCATATCTTTCGTCCACCTGAATCTCGTGCGGTTCCTGGCAACTGGGGGTGTAGAAATAACGGCGAGTGCCTCCTGCACAATACCTATGCGGTTGAGTATTTATGGTAAAGATGGGGGTGATGTAGGGGAAGTCTGCCCCGAGTACTCTCAAAAGGGAACAGACTGAATGGTGATGATGGGGGTGTAAACGATTCGGCTGTAACTTCTTCGGGCTTATCCCCAGCGAGAGCCCGCCTGTTCAGCTTCTCACCGCCGATGGTTAGCATTTTGCTGCGACACACAGCATCGGTTCCAGGTGCGCCCGGATGACCTCCGGGAAGCGGTCTTTTAAAATGGGGTATTTTAGCACGTCGTCTGTCCGTCGTCGTCGTAAATATATAATTATCTATAAAATGAATTAAAATCAGGTATTTTTGCATATCGTCCACCACGAGGTCAGGACCTCGTGGTAGACGACGTGATGTGACCAGTTAGAGATTTGGGCATAGAGTTGTAAGATATTAATTAAGTTAACAAAAAATAAGAGTCTTTCATCTTAGACGGTGGAAAAATCAGCTCAAGACACTTTGAGTTATATCAAAAGATTAAAAACCATTATTTTGTGCAAAAATCCAAGCTAGTAACATTTGGCGAGGCAAAATGTATTTAATACGTTGTGTATAAATATTGTATAACTAAATATTACACCCGTCGTACTTGCACAAGTTTACACCCGTTGTACCCTCCCTTCTATTATCGAAATGATAATAAAATTTTCATTTTTTCTTGCATTAAGTGTGCCTAAATAATTACAAAAATAAATAATTATTTGTAAAATTACGGGCACTTATATTTTGGCGCCTAATTGTTCGCTCTATCAATTGGTGTACGAAAACCGGTTCAATTGACTTTGCGAGAATCGATCACGTACAGGCGAACATCTTTTGGGGATTTTGTTTTGTAATATTTATAGTGAACAATAATTGTTATCAGATAAACATTTTACACGATAAATTATCTTATTTATGTTTATATTATTTTTGGTGCCCAATATATTATTTATAATGCTAATGTAATATATTTCGCAAAGGTACATGTGAATCAAATCAGATACATAAGTGTATTGATTCGATCCACAATAGGCAAAGAATCCTTTTTAAAGGCTATTTTTAACAGCTTTACGGTGTCAAGGTTATGCATATTGTTACCAGCAGACAATCACGACGATCAGCAAGCTCGCTTGCCTTCGGTGCAGACGTAGCTCCTAGTTACATGTAGATGTTTAAGCTACATTCGAATCTACTTGTGGACAGTATATCGATATACCTTAAAAATATATCGATGAAACTGTCCAACAAATCAATTATACGGAGTATATGAATTTTGAAACATGGATGCAAAGCCAATATAACATAAACATAATCGATAATCCTAGAATTTATTGCATTAGCATCAACACCAAAATCCGCTACGATTTAATGTAGTGAAAATAAATGTCATAAGATATACGAGTAAAACAAAACACTGCCGATCTTCAAACAATGCTTTTATTCCCATTGTTTTACTTTTAACGACCTGATTTTTTTTAATTATTATATACACGTGAAGCGTATTATTAAAGTGGAAATAGGGAAAAAAGGGTTCATTTTATCATGAAGCAAATTCATAAAGCTTAGTTCAAGGGGAGAGAACATCGCACCAAACTACGAGTGGTATTGCCATGCAGCATTGCACTGGAATTGGGCCTGCACGACTGGGGAGGTGGCTCTGGCTAACATGATAACGTTATATCTTCGGTGTCTCAGGGAGGGTGAAGGGAGGACAATGCATAGTAATTATGTGGATATTCATAGTCGTAAAAAGGCTCCTATTTCTCGAAAATTACAGTTCTTTTAACGTAAATCTGACCTACAAAAACTAAAACATTATATTTTTTCTGTTATGATATTGAATAAATAATATCGGCCCTCATCAAAACAAAATTGATCAATAAAAATTAAAAACTGATTGCTACAGTAATGCCAAGTTAATAAAGCACAAATATTGACAGCCAGTACAAACCTAACTTTTGAATTTAGTCGATTTTACATGGGGCGGAATTAAATATTTTTATTTTATAATAAAGTGGAGTAAAATAGTTTAGCATTTGGAGTTAAGACCATCTGATTCATCTATTGCCAATGAATCCAAACCGGATTAAGATGCGCTTGGGCATTTTAAGCGCCTAACGCCGCGAATTTGATTTATTAATGGTTATGTGTGTTTATTCAATATTTCGTCGTAGTAAGTATCGGAGAATAAAACCAGAATGTCATCCATATCTAAAATAATAAGATTGTTGTAATAGTGTCTTGAAAATACAGTAACACTGACGTGAATAGCCACTATTTTGTAGGAACAGCACTGT
>JAFELO010000044.1:384908-401057 GCA_017140195.1 Eumaeus atala | reverse complement strand
TAATTATTTATCTACCCTCACTAATTACTATTTTATTAACAACATACATTACATAAACATATTAAACTATTATAACTATTATTACATATTTCTAAACCTTTCCATGTTTTAAGGAGTACGCTGCTCAAAAAAAATCCGAAACAGAGAAAAACACAAAATGATTTTAAATGGGTACCCGTAATCATGATTGCTATTTCTACATCTTAGTGTAGTCCTATAAATCGAGGAAGACACTACGCGTAAAATATTTATAGTCATGTTGTCGGCGGGGATCGACTCTGACCCTTTTGTGATTACGTCTAAAAAAGCTCCGTCGCTCTTTGAAGATGTTTCCTGATGGCTTCCTTAGTTTAAGTGCTCCATTAATTATGTATCCCACTCCAGAAATGGAGCGCCTGGAAATCGGCACCTGATAGGACATTGAGATATTCATTTCGATCTTTCCTACGTTTTTAGTTTATAAATGTCAAGTTTAGTCAAAATTTTATTTGTTAATTATATTTTACGGGGGCCAAACGATCAGTCAAAGCCTTTTGACTACTGCAACGCCCGTATACATCCGTGTAACAGGTATACATATGCGTTACTCTTTCCTACACTCCTCCAATGTAACGTAGCATCTATACTTATCATTGAGAGGAAACGAAATCATACGATTGTCCTTCACTCCGATGATTGTCCTCTGCGCGATGCGTGATCGCATAGCGTCACTGTGTTGTTACACTGTGAGTCAGTGGCACTTTCGAGGTAGTATCAGCAGGATAAAGCAAGAATATAGCACTCTCTTGCAAACTGGAAAACACGCAAATAACAAAAACCACTAAACTCAATCGTAAAATAATTCTCTTTACGTACAGCCCCTTGCTGTTTTTTTCCGCGCACTCCACCTACAAAAACACACCGTTACGTGCGAAATTTAGTAAGATTTTTGAGCCAATTTCTGCTCCCTTAAAAGGGTGTCTGCCAAATTTCAAGTTTTTAGGTGTTATGGTTTAGTTTTCATGACTAATATGTGAGTTGTATTTTACTAGCATCACCCCATGGTTCATCCCATATAACTCCAGTCAACACGAACGTCGTAGCGCCATGGTATATAGCCTATAAAGTTCATCAATAAATGAACTATTCGACACAAAATATTGTTTCCAAATCAGCCAGTAGCTCCTGAGGTAAGCGTGTTCAAACAAAAAAACTCTTCGGCTTTGCATTATTAGTATATTGAGTGCTGATGGAGATGAGAAGGAACAAGCGAATGACGTAATTGTTTCTCCGATTCTATACCCTATAAATATAAAGGGGCTCATTCAACAGGCTGATTACATGTTAACTATTGTTTGCATACGAGCTGTTATTTACAGGAGTGTTCTTGGCACTGATCAGAGTACTGTGGGAGTCGGAGTTCCTCCCCTTCAATAATTAGGTCGTTATGGGTGTCATTTATTATCATTGGGGTCTTTCTTGAACACAAGAAGAACTAGTTTCCTGAGTCTCTTAATGACTACCAGAGTTCATATTTATCCCTGTATAAAGTGTAGCGTAGCTGTCATTTAGTGTGAAATGTACTAACTAGTAAATAGTATTTTTTTTTATAATCATCACAAAAAATATGTATTATTCCTATAATATGCAACAAAAATCTCTATTTCGAAACATCCAACTGTCCTGTGAAGAGGCACAACGCTAATTATTAAATGATCAGCATGAAAACAAGCCTCGCGATGTCTCAGTGTACGAGGGCTATTCATACGTTGCAAAAATGCAAGCTGCATTACAGCAGAATATGGCTGGCATGGCCGTTGAGTGACATTCCGTTCTCTCTGCCTACACGATTAGGAAGCTGTCGTGAACATTCACAAAAAATATTTTTAATTTTAAAATTATTTTACCATTAGTAGCCTGCTTTGTCTCTGATGTACGTAGACTATATGACATTTTCTACAACGTTCTGATCATTATGAAACTTCGATAAAGAAACAAAAATTGTGAAAAAAAATCGATACTGCTCAAAGGGTAACACAAACTGTTTAAGCATCACTTAATGTTTAAGCCATTTTATATTTTAGATTTTATTGTTATAAATTTACACCAATTATTGAATAAATACTACCAAAACTGTTGAAATAACCCATAAATGTTATTATTCTAAGCTGACTTAATCATATTATTATGTATGAGCCATAAAATAAATAAGAACTGAAAACATATATTTAGGTAGATCCTCAATTCGCTGCAAAAATTGCTTTCCAGATAGACGTTTTTCTGTCATAAATTAATTTTTTTCTTGACATTAAATCGTCATTTCTGTCATGGCAAGGATGATTCATTGTCGAGAAATGTTTAGGATGCTTACATTTTTGTAAACCAATGAGTTCCTTTTCATATTTCATGAAATATCAGTGCGAAGCCGTGACGGACTACTACTAACAATATAATTAAGGAAGCAACAATGATGACATAAAACTGAAAGCACCATTAATTTTATCAACGTAATCTTTTTATCCCAACCTTACAGGTCCACTGTTGGAGACCGGTCCCTTTCAGGGAAAGCTAATACGAACGATCTACTGCCGCTCGCGTCCTGATGACAACTTCACTGTTATCTTCTTTGAGATTCTAGAAATGGTTAACACACATTGTTAAACGCGGCCTCCACTCTGGAATCTTACGAGCCCATAAGTGAAAAAAGATATTAGCAAATAATGTTATCTGGAAACATCTACGCGAATAATTATTTGAAGAATGTAAAAGTAATCAAGAACCTCGAATTGATCCCAAAAGGATAAAAACTTTATGAAGTCAATAATACTAAAAATTCTTCATTCAAACTGAGTATTCTTGTATTGCAAACGGGCTTTTGACGACTGCGGATGCGTAAAGAGACACATGCATTATCGTTGGCATTCAGACGTGTTGTCTCCTTTTCCTCCTCCTTTTCAATGGGCCACCGGATACTCAAAAATTGATGGAAACACAACAGAGCTGTCACTTCACGGCGTTGTGATGCAGACGAGAGCCTCCCCAGTTGTGCCGGCCCAAATAGGTTGAAATGCAGCATGACACTACCTCTTACACTATATAATTGCCATGATCAATATTTATTTAATAGCTGCACACATTCTAATTTCAGCTCTGCAGTGAAGCCAGGGAAGCTCACGCTCCATTTTAATAACATCGAGCATGGTTTCTAAGATGTAAAACCTCTTATGGTAATTTGATTGGTGTATAAATTATATTTAGATGGACATTTAACTCATTTAAATAATCGTTCAAAAGAACGTTTATACTCTTTTTTGGTCATAATAAATATTTAAAACTTATAGGTTTAGATAGAATATAATCTCATTATTAACATGTTTGAATGTATAATTCATATTATGTAGTCTAAATCGCGGTCAAAAAGAAATTTCGAAAATGTTAGTATTAAAAAAAAACATTTACGAAAGACAATTTGTACAACTAAATGAATAGAAACGTAAGAATTGAGAAATGATGATGTTATAGCGAAGATATGTAAGGAGAAATATTGATATCAAAAGAGCCCGTGATCGGGGTGTCGAAAGAGAAACTTTGGAAAGCGCTTCCGCGTATACCGGAAGATATAAGTTATGTAGCTCCTCATCCAGTAAACTTGTTTCCAGTCTATATCATAAACTACACCAGATAAAACATAATCTCTCCGAACTGTGGCCTTATTCGTTATCCCCAGGCGTAAAACGCTACCAGCCCAGTGTAAACAATTATTTATCCTCATTAGGCTCCGTATTAGACATAAGTCGACCCCATGAAGATATTGACTATTGCGAGCTTGTCCGTGAAGCAGCAATCTTGTCCATACTCGCTATTAGAAACACGACCCTCGAAGCAAAAATCGCTGAAGTGTAACGCGAAATTATCGAATCACAAAATGTCCAAAAAGCACCAAAGCCAGCATCATTTTCCGATTACTATTAAGAGAATTACAGCTAAAATTATCAAAATCGATTTCACCTATAGCAATGCGTAATCTTCGTACTTAATAGCTCATACAACGGTAGAATAATCATCGGAACCAAAATCTTCGACGAAAACAAAGCAGGCTCTTATGAAGGCCATGAACCGTCTAAAGTTTTTCAAATACTATTCTATACCATACAAAAAGGAAATAGCACAAATTTCTCCTTTATCCTTTTGTGGTTTCAATTGCCTTGGATTTGCGGCCTTGGATATAATGCGTATTCGAGGTGTCAAAAAAACTGCAAATTCGGGTGTTATGTTACGCGTAAGTAGCGGATCGCAAAGAAAAAAGAAAGCGGTGGATGCAATCGAATTGGTGGAATTGCGTTTTGAAAATTCAAAAGAACGAAAACCGCAAACTACAATCAATCGCTAGATAACCAAAATGTAAAAGAGAAAATGGATATATTAACTCATCAACAATTTTTTAATTTAACGGAAATAATTCGTTGCCGTATTTTAAACTAAGTTAATCGTACATCAAATGGGCGCGGAACAAGCTCCGCGGCCCGTCGACCCCCATCATGGAGACGCTCCAGCCGGACCAACTGGGGTGGATCGTTGGGGAATTGTTCCCCGACACACCCGTGGGCTTCACGCTCCCCAGGATGGCTCGGCTGACGTCGGACGAGGAGCAGGGTATTCCGCCACCCGTCACGGAGGCTGAAATGGAGGCGATTCTGACTCGCCTCCAGAGTAAGAAGAGGGCGCCGGGTCCAGACGGGGTGCACGGGAGAGTGTTGGCGATCTCTCTCGTGCACCTCGGGGATAGCCTCCGGGAAACGTGTGTCCGCTGCCTGCGGTCTGGTCAGTTCCCGGTGGCATGGAAGGAGGGTCGGCTCTGCCTACTTCCAAAGGCAGGGCGGCCCATGGACTCGGCTTCTTCGGTTCGACCGGTGCTGCTGCTGAACGAGACCGGGAAGGCCTTAGAACGGATTGTGGCCTCCCGTCTCGTTCAGCATCTGGAGGAGGGCGCGGGACCCGGACTCTCAGAGTCGTAGTTCGGGTTCCGAGCGCGCCGGTCGACCATCGATGCCCTCAAGCGCCTGCGGGCGGTGACTGGTGAGGCGGAACGCAGGGGGGAGGTGGTGGCCGCGGTGTCGTTGGACATCGCGAACGCTTTCAATAGCCTCCCGAACAGCGTGATGCGGGAGGCACTGAAATTCTTCAGGGTGCCTCCCTATCTCGTGAGGCTGTTGGAGGCGTATCTCTCCGATCGCAGATTAGCTCTCGAGAACGGGTCGGGTTCCGTGGAGTGGCGGCGAGTCGGCCGCGGCGTCCCGCAGGGTTCCGTTCTTGGACCGATCCTGTGGGACGTCGGCCACGACTGGGTCCTGCGAGGCCGTCTCCTCCCCGGGATGGGTTTCATCTGCTACGCGGATGACACCCTCGTCTATGCCCGAGGACGAGACTATAAGGAGGTGGCGCGGCTGGCCGTGGTTGGCGTTGACCTTGTGATCAGCCGCATAGAGAGGTTAGGGTTTCGGTCAGACTAGGCAAGATCGAAGCCCTCCTCTTCCGCGGGACCAGCCGCAGAGGACCCCCGCCGGGGGCCGCTCTGCGGATCGGAGAGGAGAGGGTCAGGTTGAGCCCCCACATAAAATATCTGGGGCTCATCCTTGACGGGGGGCGGACCTTCGGCCCACACTTCGCTATGGTGGGATCGATGGTCGTGAAGGCGGCGAGTGCGCTGGGCAGACTCCTCCCGAACCTCGGAGGACCCAGCGCCGCCTGCAGGCAGCTGTACTCCGGTGTCTGTCGGTGTCGGTGTTTTGGGCGGATCGTCTCACTCACACAATCTGCACTCTGCGCAGAGGGTCGTCGCAGTGAGGTCGATCCGGGGGTACCGTACGGTATCGTGGGCTGCAGCGACAGCCCTAGCCGGCGATCCCCCGTGGGAGTTAGTGGCGGAGGTTCTTGCCGAGAGCTGCTCCTATGTCTCGGATAGGAGGGCTTTCGGCCTGAACCCCACGCATGACGAGATCCTACGGATTCGCCGGCTAGGGCATGTGGCGTTAATACAGAGGTGGGGGGAGGACCTGGCGCGGCAGCCGTACGGTAGAGAGTTAACGGCTGCCTTACTCCCGGTCCTCGAGCGGTGGATGCGCCGTAGGCGCAAACCCCTCACCTTCCGTCTAACGCAGGTGCTCACCGGGCATGGTTGCTTCGGTGAGTATCTGTACAAGACGGTCCGCAGGGAGCCGACGACTCGATGTCACGATTGTGACGCGGCGCTGGACTCGGCCCAGCACACCCTCGAGGTGTGCCCGAGATGGGTGGCGCTGCGTCACGATCTGACATCAGTTGACGGAGGGGACTTGTCAAATTCAAGCATCATCCTCGCGATGCTCGGCAGCGACGAGTCCTACAAGGCGATGGCTTCCTTCTGCGAGACCGTCATGTCCCAGAAGGAAGCCGACGAGCGGGTGAGAGAGGAGGCTGCCGACGTGGCCTCCCCCCGCCGACGACGAAAGAGGCGCTATCTGCAGCGCCTTCAGTAGTGCCCCTGTGTTCCGTGTCGGGCCGGGATGGGAACCCGGTCCACTTCCAATGACACGGCGTCGTGGGGACTGTATTAGAGTAGCCGGACAGTCTCCGAGGAGGTGAAGACTGGCCTTTTCGCCGAGGCCAGCCTGTCGCTGGAGGGGTCCTGTTGCCTGCAGATCCGGGACCCCCCACTTATAGCGGCTGATGGCTCCCGTAGGGGTTTAGTTGGTATTGCTACCCAATGGCCGAGTCCATCATAGGTCTGGGGGTCTACCCGGGCTCCCAGTTATCATGCGTAAATGCATTCCCCTTCGTCACCAAAAAAAAAAAAAGAAAAAAAAGTTAATCGTACATGGATTGGCCTTGAAATATATGTTTTCCTTCACATAATAAATATGGAGGAAAACGTGTTTGCCACTATGTCTCATTGAATACATAAATCGTTCTTAATTATATCAGCAACTATCCACTATACCATTCCTTGAATTAACATTTGTACTTATTTCATTTTGAGTCAATTCATACTTTTGGTATTATTTTGTAATAAACTATGTACATCACTAATTTCTCTTTGCAAACTAGTCACACCAATCTGATAGCAAATTTTAATATTTTTAAATACCTTTGTACATTCTAGGTATTAATTTATAAAAGAAATATTCCTTACAAGTAAGCATTTGTTTATTTTTTTAATATGCTTATGAATTTTAATGCATTTTTAAAATTATTTCTGCTTTTAATTTAGTGGGAAGAAACCATATCATCACCCGTGAGATCAATTATAGCGTGATTTGGATTAATACATCTTGTATTAGCCACAAGTTCTGGTTACTTCACAATTAATTTCTCAAAAGACTTTGGGTATGAGTGAAAGCATGACTCTATAATTGTGCTTCAGGAGGTGTGAAATGATTTTGTGCCTCCGCAAGATACATATATGAATTCGCAGTCTTTCAAAGTCCCCTTAAATTCATTTCAACATAGGTTGAATCCATACACTGTGTCCCGTGTGTGCTCTGTACATAATAAACATCGAATTATTTATTGAATATATGCACACCGCATTATTCCGCTAGAAACAAGCAACGGCCAAACTAAAAAAAACCGTGGGCGCGTCAACTGTATGGGAGAGTAGCGGCTGCCCTGCGTAGCCAAAAATATAGTAAGAATTTCAAACACAATTAGGTCAAATTTTAGGACTTTATTTTTTACATATTCGGAATCAGGATCGAGTACTGAAAATGTTCTGAGATTTTATACAGTGTCTTACGAAACACCTTGTATGTGTAATATATCCACTTCTGGTCATCTTCTCAGTAATCTGTGAGGGTTACGGGCATCGACCCCCTCGGTAACGGGGCCGCAATAATTTGCGGGTTAGCCATCGTGGCTTACGGGCTCAGGGAGGGAATGTAGGCATGTTTAGGGCCTGTGTGTTGTGTGGTGTGTTGTGATTGTGGTGAGTAGTGATTGGGTATGTTATGCATGCACATGTGTGATCCTTGTCCAGATCGCAGGACACGCAGTCCCTAGTCCGTTTGGTGGGTCACGGAGGGGGAGTTCACGCGGATATGGTCTCCCATCAGGAGGTCGCGCGAGCAGCGGGGCCAGGTCGCATAAAAGAGCATGCGGTCCATTGTCTGCCCTATTGAACATAGCGCTCGACATTCGAACCACAAACTCATCCAGCGACAACATCCACGATCAAGTCATTGCGGACGTAGCAATCGGCACTCGCGAAGACCCGTTGGGATATATTTTGCTGGGCTTGCAGGCGTTTCCGCTGGGCCAGGGAGGTTAGCGCGTACCATGCGTGAGTGTGGTGAGGCGTGACCGCATATATGTCTTGTAAATCCCCTGCTTCGTCCGTGTAGGAAGTCCGGACGCTGGTACAGGCCACAGCAAAGCGTGGGCTGTTCTTGCCTGGTAGACCGCTTGGTCCACCTCCGAATCGATAGCGCGGGGTCGATACTGCATCCGAGATACACGACTGGGGATTCCCAAGACACATCCTGGCCTCTGAACTTTAACCGCCTCGGCTTGCTGATATATAGCGCCCTCGTCTTATCCACGTTGACGGACATGCGCCACCTGTCGAACCACTCCAGCATGTCCAGCATGCGCTGCATGCACCCAGTTGCGAGCTCCGGCTTTCGGGACGAGGAGGACTCTCCCGAAGGATCATTGAGTGTTTGGATGCCGTTGGTGTAGGCCGCGTACAGGCAAGGGGATAAGCAACTGCCCTGTGGCACTCCGGCTCGTATGTCCTTCACCGAGGAGCACCTTCCAAGAATGACGCCACTAGTCTCACAAACTCCAGCGGGACGCCGACGTCCACCAACTTGTACACGAGTCCCGGGTGCCACTCACTGTCGAAAGCCTTCTCCATAGCGAGAAAGACTGCGACAGAGTGTCTCCCCTTGTTCATCTTTACAGACAAGTGGTGGATCACCCGCGTCAGCTGCAATGTGGCCGAGTGGCCGCTCCGGAAGCCGAACCGTTCATCCCCTATGGGAATGTACAGCTTCAGCCTCCGAAGCAGAAGCCTCTCGAACAACTTGGCGATGTGAGATAGCGAATTTATCGGCCGGTAGCTTCCAGGCAGGCTTCGGGACTTGCCCGACTTCGGCAGAACGATGACCCTCCCCTCTTTCCAGGTCTCCGGAAAGTGAGCCGTCCGGAGAATGCCATTTGCGATCTCTGTGAGAGCCACGGCTGCTCGCCTAGGCATCATCACCAGCTATGTGGGGGAGGGGATGTCATCGGGGCCGGGAGCTTTGCGCCTTGAGAGGTGAAGTGACTTTCCGCAGCTCAGAGGGTGAAATGAATTCCTTCCCACTGAGTGGCGGATTCGGGCTCTGAAGGAGCTCTCGAATGCGGCACTCCGCCTGCTCGTGATGCTCTGCGAGCGACGGCGCCGCTGGGTCCGGTGAAAACTGCGTGTGTAGATGTGATGCGAGTACCTCGGCGCGTGCCTGCGCTCCATAGTGTTTCGCGCCTGTGGTGTCTAGAAGTGGAGTGATGGTGGTATTTGGCCTCGTGACACGTCTGTTTAGGGCGTGCAGGCTAGTGTCGTTTTCGCTGGCATGGAAAACTGTATTCTCCCAGCCTACTCCGCAACACTCCCTCGCCTTCGCAGACAGTTCCTCGGCCAGCTTGTTGAGTTGTGCCTTGATCCTCGAACAGCGGATACGGGCCCAGAGTTTGCTCATCTGACGTTTCCTCTGCAGGTCCGCCAGTAGACTGGGGGGGAGCTCACCCCGCCGGCGCGCTGTCTCCGGTACACCGGTCGTCGCCGCCGCCCGCGACTCCCGGATTTTTTACGTGAAGCGTCGAGCGGCGGCCTCCACCTCGTCCGGTGTAGACAGTTGCCCGGCGATGGTGAAGTCGAGTAGGCTATCCTGATAGACGGCCCAGTCGATCCTCTCTCTAGTCCGCACTCCTTCCCCAAGGATTGCTCCGGAATCAAGTGTGACTAGGATAGGTAGGTGTTGAATATCGAGGTCGTACAGGACCTCGATGTTGACCGTGGCCTTGAGGTTCTGGTGTAGGGCGATGTCCAAAACGTCCGGGGTACGCTGGGGATCCGTAGGCACGTGTGTAGGACACGGTGGTCCTTGCACCGTGTAGCCGCGCACTTCCGAATCCTCCTGCAGCCTGAAGCCAGCGTTGTTTGTGACGGCCGATCCCCAAGCTGAATGCTGTGCGTTCAAATCGCCGACCAACAACACCGCCGTTCTCCTGCACGTTGTGGACATCACCTTGGTCAAAGCTGTTCCCGGGATGTCTGTACGCCGTGTAGATCCTGAGCTTCTCCCCCGCCATGTGAACGACTATACCAGTCGAGCCCATGTCGGTGAAGGGGCCCTGTCTCAGTTCATCGTGGACGATGTCCCGCCGAACGAGCGGGGGCCGTTCAGAGGTACGGCGACACCTCGTCACTTCAATACGCGACGTAACTCGGTAGCCGGAGGCTCTGCGTCGGCCTCAGCAAAGTCTCGCCCTGCAGGATGACATGTAAGTCATACTGCTGAACGAGCAGCCGAAGACTGTCGCTCTTGCCTCCTATACCTCCGGGGTTTCAGTAAGCGACCCTGAGCTCGTCACGATCCATCACTGGCTCCATGTTGGTTCGCCCCGTGCGTGTGTGATTTGCGTCCAGATGCGCGGGTCCATGAGCACTCTGGACAGCTCGTCTTTCACTACCGCCCTCAGCTCTTCCCTGACAATCTCTCGGATTATCTCCCTGAGATCGTCAACATGGACCCTGGGCTCGTCGCGCTGACGTTGCTCCCCTTCGGAGCACCTCGGTTCCTGCGCAGGTGTGAAAAATGGTGTCTGTGGTGTGTGGTGAGTCGGTGCGCATGATGGCGAGCGTGCGTGTTCCGGGTCTCTAGCCTGTGAGGGTACTCGGCGCACTGCGGTCGCGGTGGTCTCCTGTTGCGGAGGGTGGCAGCTTTGGACGGCCACAGATTGGGGCTACCTCTTGCGAGTGTGCCTCCTCTTGAGCTTGGTCGTCGTCATCTGCTTAGGTCTGGGGTCATTGGCCAGGGTGGCAATGGATGTGCCTGGGCCGTACTCGACCTATCCCGCCCTCTGCAACGGAGCGGCGCGGTGTCGGCCGTGAGGGACCTGGTATGAACTGGTCTTCTTGCACAGCGGGGTGTGTTTGGATGGCCATGCCTCGGGTTCTGACCTCCCTGAGGAAGGCCTTACACCTTCAGTCATTCGCCGTGTGAGGGCCCTTGCAATTGGCGCAGGTCGCGGTGGCTCCTCTCGAAAGCGGTCAGGCTCCGACTGCATGGACCCCACCGCAGCGGACGCACCTAATCTCCCGATGGCAGTTCGTTGAGAAGTGTCCGAAGAGCTGACAGCGGTGACACCGTGCTGCTGCATATCTGCTCCACATACACCCCTCCACAACTACTCCGGGCATGTAGAGGTGTTCTCTCACCTCGTAGAGGCGTGTGAGCTCCTCGCTGTTTAGGCGGTCCAGCTGCGCTTTGTACAGGCAGCCTGGTCTCTCGCTTCTCGCCGGTATATTCCGCACGAAGTGCACCGGGAATCCCAGTGCATGCGGTTGGGACTCACTGGGGTTTCGGACAGTAGTGGGCAGGGATGGGGGGGTGGGGAGTAGGGGCACACCTAGTTTGCGATACCTTTCGGGTGCTCTCCAGAGCGGCGGCGAAGCTGCGATATCGAGTCGCGTCCACCGATCCTCTGGAGAAGGTAGGCTTGACGTCCCCGGCAGACACAGCAGTCGAAACGGAGGCGGCTCCGGGCGCCGTCGACGAGTCCTCCTCGGGCGTCGCTAGGCCAGCCATTTCTAACTCACGAGCCGCAGGTGACGTAGGGGTGATGCAGGCGGTGATGGACGTGCAGACCGCGGTGATGAACGTGGTGTTTCTGGTGGCGATGAAGAGGTGGCGGTCGAGCGCGATGATTCCTCCACTGCGACCACCTTGGAAGGCCCTTCAGCGGGCGAGGACGCCGCGCGCTTCTGCGAGCGTAGCTCCTCCAGCTCCGTTAGGAATTCCCTCCGTTCTTCCTCTGAAGGGAACAAGGGTCTCCTGACCACCGTCCGTTCAACCTTCTTCCGTGGCATGGTAGGCGGCTCCGGTGGTGATTGGTCCTCCGTCGGACTCGCTGTCCACTCCCCCGACCTTTCTCCAAAAAGGTCGAGGATAATGTCGCGCGGTGCGGCTTCGGACCTGTTGGGTCTAGGTCTCCTTGTACACTTACAATAGACTGTACATATATGTATGCAAAAGCGCGTGGGCTTCGCCCGAGTTCCAAACACGGCACGGAATAATAATTATTCCGGACCGCGTTCCGAGCAAGGACGAGGGGGCTGGGGCGCAAGCGAGACGGCAATATCACTCCCTCGCCTTCCGGCAAGAGAGAGACAGCAAGCGTTTCCGAGTGCGTTGGTGTGTGATGTAATATATAATTTGAAAGCCTGTGGTATAACATTTGATGCACGTGACATAATGTAATCCTTGTGAATTCAAATCGCTTCCGGTGCGATTCGTCGTAAACATTTGTTTCAACATTCTCGCAGTCGAAATTTAACAGTGAGATCACAGCAGCTGTGTCGCGTTTAATAAGATGGATTTATATATCTAAACTATGAATTGTTTCTAGCATTGGTGTTGGGTGGGAGCTTAAATGGCGGCCTAATATCGCTGGAACGGTTATATATTCTAGTTTCTTGACTGCCTCTTGACCTAGTGGCAGCCATGTTTCCTAATGTTGTGTTGGTTGGACTGAAAGGTTCTATTGGGATTGATATCTTAGAATTTGAATACAATTTCTAAGAAATATTAAATGAAAGTTGGCGGCGTGACACCCCGTGCCTCTGTGAGCACGTTTAGCGGTCAGTCTTGCGCATGATTTCCCTTCGCTTGTGCCGGAGTACCGTTCAATCCAAATAGGACAATGAGGGAAGTTAGCGTAATCGTGTCAGAACACACTCGTGGAATATAATAATCTGTCCTGTGCAGATCTATCTACATCAGATCAGTCCACACCCTATAGATATGACCGCCGTAGGCATTTTTTATAGAATAGGGTGACAAACGAGTAATCAGAGCCCATTGACGATTACTGTTTGCTTTACCTGATACTGTCAAACTGCACGAAACGTGACAGCACAGCTGTTGATTATGGATGGTGTCTTGTGATCGGGAGGTACCTCCCCGGTCGTGCTGGCCCAATTCAATATGGCACTACCTCTTAACAAGGGAAAGAGAAGTAGACATTGTCCGCCGAGAATTAATTATAAAATTTTGAATACTACTACGCTCATCGAACGAAACTAAGTAATCACTATATCAGTAGAACATAAGTCACGACAACCACATTACTACTAAGGACTACGTAAGTCCGGCGCTACAAGTAGACTGTAAAATAGCATATAAATCACAAATTGAATCGCTCTGAGCTAATTTGACACGGTCCCGTTGGACAGCTTGCTCTAGCTGAACAGGCAGCGCTCACAGTACACAAACTACGCTTGTATCGACACGGCTTATTGCTCGAGAAATCGAGTTAGTGCAAACTTTAAGTGAGAGGTATTTTAGCTTCAAACTTATTCAGAGTCAGACATATAAATTTTTAATATGACTAATGTAAAGGGTTTATCTTCGTTGAGATGAACTCAGTTTTTAAAATAAGTTTACGTAACTGTTACATTTATAGTGAAGTAGCAGTTAGGCATTAGTTTCGATGAGCCACGTTCATTGATTTGGATATTTACTCAATGCATTCATTTATATATATTGTGTAAACCTATTACTCAATGTTTGAAACGCGAATATAACGACGGCTTTACATTAAACCACTGCGCACCTAGTCGGTGATTAATATGTCACCCATAGTGACCTCTGAGCCTCAGTGGAAACTAGGTAACCATTTTGTTACCCACTTACGCATCTTCATACTAGTAAGTAACATTTACGCACCTAATCTCTTGAAACGCAAATTTCGGTCCTTACCTTCATCATTTCAATTGTTATTTATGTTTCTTAGTGAGTTTTATCGTATATAATAAACGCGAATGTTTATAAGTATGTTTGATGCCTTTTATTATATATATATATATATATATATATATATATATATATATATAACTTTCCTGTGACCTGAAGTTGACAAAGGTAAACGATATACATTTTACGAATAATCGATGAGTATTATTAAAACGAGGGCTTGTAGCTTCGATTCATGGACAGGAGCCGCTTTCCCGCTAATTGATTAAGAAATTTCTTTTACCGACATTTGTCAAAAACATTTCTCATTTGTTTCAGGTGCGCCCTAATGGCATGATGAACGTTGTTTCAATACCACGTCAATTTAAATTGTTACTTTTTAGCGTAAACAATGACATCAATACAGAAAAGTGGATAGTACCAATATCAATGCGCGAGCAAACTATTATTATAATGATTTATATGTTGTCTTACATGGGAAAATAAAATATTGACTCTTGCGAACTGTGAATATAAATTAAGATTGTCTTTATAACAAACTGGCTACGGGACACCTGTAGATTAAAACGCCCACCTCGTTTACAGCAATAACTTTAACCTTTTATCTTTTAAGCTGTAGACGAAATTAAACAAAAATTCAAATGAAGTGTGAAATTTCATTAAATTAATGAATTTCAGACTTAAAACAGAATACTCTCTGGTCACGGCCGGCTGGCGCAGTAGTAACAGCGCGCCTAAACCGTGTGTTGCGCCAGAGGTCGCACCAACCAATTTGTTTGTAATGAGTAACATTCGCGTAAATTTATGATATCATCACAACATCAACGGGATGTAACAATTTGTCACTGGAAATGACTGGTCCGGAGCTTAATAAATTTGAATGGGATGTAACTTATCGAGCTCGTTATCGTTTATAAGCGATAGCTCATCAAAACGTACTCTGATTCAGCACGAATTCTATCCGTGTTTCGCTTAATTTAGGTCATCAATGGATGTGCGGATTAACCCTCAAGTCCATCATCTTTTAGGTCCATTTCTACACATAGTTATTATATATTGGACCGATAGATTACGTTATGATAGTCACATGTAACTGGGACCAACTAACAACGTCCAGCTATCGATTGTATTATATAATATAATTGTGTACCTAATCGCATATAAATAAATAAAACTTAGCCCAAACTTTAAATAGCACAAAGATGAAACTACTTCAAACCGTAAAAGTAGTTTTATTGTAATGACTAACATTCGCGTAAACTTAAGATATCAATAGCACAAAGAACTTAGAAAGTTTTGTTACAAAAAATACAGCAGCTACATGCGAATTCTACTTCCGATTGTGTTCCGTGGCGTTTATGTAAACTTCTTTTCCTTTTTTTCGTACCTGAACTTATGATGTTGAAGTAAGGTGAAGCCCAAATTCATCGGCGTGCTATAAGTGTTCGTTGGGTGATGAGGCTGGGTTTGGAATCGACCGGAGTTGCAACCCCCCACTCCCCCGCAGGTGGGAGAGATGCGTCCCAATATTGGGAGTTTATCAAAGCTAAATTGCAAAATTCTATACACCAACAAGCTATTTGCATGAACCTTTGGTTACTCCGGCTAAAAGTCCGCGTGGTCAAAGTGTTTTGGAAACTTTTCAAGTATTATTCAAGTAAGTACAAGATTTACAAATACGCAGTAAAGCGTTTCGCTCGATTTCACACGAGAACATTCTTAATGATTTCACTTATAGTGTTTTGTTCATACAACATTATTCAAATCGTTGGTAATGAAACACAAACTAACATCACTCGCAATATAAAGTTGTTTAATTGAATAAATCAAAAGGAGACAATTTGTTTATCCCCCATCAAGTACCGCGTTACATCATTCATCATTTGGACAGCACAAAAACCTTCATCTCCGTCTTCACGATATATCACTTTAAAACGGCTATTTATCAGTATAATAATGTTTTCGCAAATCAAATTTATCACATTAAAAGAAGAAATTGTATGATTAAAATACAATTTACAATTAAACAGGAAACACGTGTATAGTTCTGATGATGTTGTCTAACGTTATTTGTGGTCTATAGACTGAACCATGTTCATTTCAGGAAAAGGGAGTGCTGCATAATACCGGCGGAGGGCAACGCATCGGCATAGTAGTTATGTGGATGTTCATGGGTGGT
>JAFELO010000044.1:373556-384841 GCA_017140195.1 Eumaeus atala | reverse complement strand
AACCTACATTATTGATAAGATTCATTCAAATCCATTCACGAATGAGTAACAGACATCCACTCGTACCTACTCCGTACTCGTACCGAATCGTTGACAGGTTGAAAGACAAATTTAATCCTTATATAGCCGCAGAAATATTTGACAACTTGCTATCTCGATAGACGTTGTTCTGTCATAAGTTGAATTTGTTTTCATTCTAACGTACGAGGCAGAAATTAAGATGTATAATTTTTATATCTTTGTAAACCAACGTATTCCTGCCATATTTCGTGAAATATTCGTGCGAAGCCGAGATGGACTGCTAGTCTTTAATATGTATTTATTTTCGTTTATGAGTTTTGCGCAACTGTTCGTGTAAAAAATATAAAAGTCATCATACTATGAATATAATGTCTAAGTACACAAACATAGTTGGGTGTTTGCGTAAAATTTAAATACTTGGTGCGGCTCTTGTGAAGTAGATGTGAGGTCTGAAGATAATACGGCGACTTGAATAAGTAAAGCTATCTCGAGAATCACTCTGGGACCTAGTATTATGACGAGTATACAGACTGCTATCGAATTTAAAGTTATTTTATAGTTTTTTTTTTCAAAAATATCGTGAATACATTGATATAAATTACCTATACGTTATAGTAATTGGTTAACCCATAAAAAAGTTAGGAGTGATAAAAATAAACATAAAATTAATACCATTGAGCGATAAAAAATATTTATGAATATTTATGTTCAAGTGTTTCTTCTTTATTTAGAGAATGAGATGATGAATGAATAATGGCTCACCATGCAAGGAGCAACGTGAAATACATGCCGCCATTCTAAGTGGGGCCGGGATTTGGGCTGGAAACCGGGCCCCATTGAGCGGCCCGTACTTTGAGGTAGACTAGTATAAACTAATATATCAGCCCCCAATGTCAGGAGGAGTCCGGTCCCCACTTGATAGACCGGCTAGTCGCGGAGGCGTATTGTTACTAACAAGTCCGGGGCAACAGAGTAGAGCGGCTAACAGCACCGATGGGGTATTAGTGAGTATTTGGTAAATATGCGAGGCCCGCAACCCACCGGATCCCACCCAAGGCAGTGAGCACAGCATTTCCAGCAGTAAGCAGCAGTTCTGTTTATTTACATCACTGATCTATATTACCCGTCGAGATTCGCTTGTTTTTACAAGATTTTTCTAGTGGGATATTTTCTTACCTACTAATTTCGATTAAAATAACGATCAACATCAGTGGAGAGTACTCAGGCGCAGGAGGGAAGAAGGTAGGAATACCGCCAGCTTCCTCACGATGGCTTACATATGCATTGAATATACCTAACAGCACTTTTGTCCTTGTGTTCTTGAGACCTTGTGATTTGAGGCGATATCATCTTAAAACTAAAGAGATATTCCATTTACGCAATACAGTATGTTATATTTTGTGAACGGTGATTATATGATGACCTTCCATTAGTAGGAACTTATTTCACTAAGCCACTACGGCGTGACTCCGTCACTACGGCGGGCCACAGCTGACGTGTCCTGCGGCCGCGGTAATACGAGACTGGCACGCCAGTAGCAGCGACTCCGTCAGTATGACGGGCCGCAGCTGTCGCGTGCCGCAGTCGCAGGCATACGACACTGACACGAGACAGATACGCCATTAGCATCTTGGCTATAACAATTTAAAAGTTTAAATTTCGTTTTTATTTTGGAAGGAAAAACATTGCGCTGATAGCTAAACGCTAAACCGAAACAATTAATCGGACTAAGTGAAAAGTGTATTTCTATCAGGACTCTCAGATACCGTTCTCCGTTTAATTTGAAATTGTGCTCGACAGTACATTTAGCGTATGAAAAGTTTCGTTTGTTATTGTGTGAGTAAAATGTAACAATGGTCTTTAAGATGCTGTCAAGTACACACGTCCATCCATCCTCTGGACATCCAATAAAAATAACAACTTGTAAAATAAATGTCGTACATCTATAAAATTCCATTAATTATGTCAGAAGCTATACGTAATATGAAGCTGGGCTGTGGTAAGATAAATCACGAATAAGCTAGTCTACAAGATAATCTCAGATATAGTAGGACTGGATAACGTAATAACTTCAAAGTGTCAAACTGAGTGAATAACTTAAGGAACCGCAATAACTCACGTTAGCTCTTCGCCGAGTAACAAACAAGGTTTTAACAAAAATGTATGTGATGTCACGTTATAAATCCAAGGTACTAAGTTAAAGTCACTTTATTCCAATTGTTTATTTACATTTATATATTGGGCCTATTGAATGAGACTTATTTATTTTATACATGTCTGTGAAATTGTAAAAGATCTTCTGAAAATTGTACTACTTTTTTTAAGATTTTAGGACGATAAGGGTCAAAAGTAAGCAATGAAATAAAAAAAATGTGCCTTAAGTTATTTTCTTATTTGTTCCGCTTCCTTTAGCATATTAATGAACGTATCGCAAAGATATACAATGTAATTACTAATACAAAACAACTAAACCAACCCAATAAACCAATATTTATTTGGATATAAAATAATTTTTTGAAAACGGTCGAGAAAGCGACTGACGAGTATAGTGGGTAACTAAATAAGACTTGCAATATTTATAAATACTAGGGTATTTATAAATATTGCTTTAGTAGAAATCATATAATACACAGAGCTATTTACTGAATCAAACTACAACAATAACTCTCTGGAACCGAGCGCCATAATCGAACTAGTTTTATATTTACTGTACTGCAGATGTAGAACAGTAAGTATTATTTACATTTATGATTACAAATATATGCAAAAGTACTATACAATATTTAGTACAGTAAGTAAAGCTTACCGTGACGCAAGTATCTCAGTGGTCCACAGATTAAGTGTCGCATATTTCCGTCCTGCAAGTCCATGCACCTCTCTCCTGAATTTTCAACCGCTTTTCAGATAGCCCCAGCACGTTTTATTTATCGTACCCTTTCCCATTTTCGGTTACTTTTGGTTTGACTCAGTATTAATATGTCATCGGTACGATACGATTTCATTTATTTTAAAAGTATAGAAGACTCGCGATTGCTGCATTTTGATTACTAACGACACCTGTGAAAGGAAGATGTACTTTACTCTTTCCATCCTCACTTCCATTGAGCCACCGGGACCTCAAGTGCCACACCAATTCAACAGAACACAAGTGTGTGTTCTGTTAAATTATACGTCGCGGCATGTATGTTTAGCCTTTAATTTGGAATGTGTAGCAACACATTTATGGTCTCAGAGGAGGTGCGAAAGCAGCGTGTAACCATAGCAACTCATAGCCCATGCTGTCAGTCTCCGTTCTGTGTATAATTGTGCCGGCGCTGACAACTGTCATTATGGCCGCGGGTTATATGAGTTGTGTGGGCAAATCTGGCTGACACGGAAAGGAAGAGGAAGGAAGAAAGAGGTATGTGCCATGCTTCATAGGAGGAGGTAGTGCCATGCCTGGTGCATGACACTACATCATCTACATCTCACTCGCTTGTTACCGGCGTTAAGCGAAGGCGTCGATGTTACCTTTCATGCGGTCTGTGAGTAGCAGGTGGCCCATTGAAGGGTAAGAGGAAAGTAAGTCAAAGCATTTGCATGACTATTATGCGGATGTTTATGTGCGTTGGTAGTTATCAAAATGTCTAACTGCTCGTTAGTCCATATAATATAAAAAAATAATAATAACATTAATCGGGATTAGAAGAACAATAGAAAGAGTAAATTTATTTAAACCGCAAAAATGAAATAAAGACATGAATAATTAATTTACGTGATTAATAAATTACGTGGATACCAACATCCATAAAAAATTCTTTTTTTATTCCAGAGGGTGATAATGAAAATATTGGCATATGCAATTGGAATAAAAAGTACAAAAGCCAAGTTCAACGCTTATAACATTATAGGTACCGTTAGCAGTGGTTCGCCAACTTAAAAATTGGGTCATGTATCAGTGAGAAGTTCTGAATATAATATTGTAAAATTTCGATTATAAGAAAAAGCTGAAGATTTTTTATGGTGTATGGGACAATATATATAAGAAAGGATATATGGGTCGTCCTGGCTCTCATTGAGAGAGGCCTTTGTCAGGCAATGGACCGATAAGGTCTGATAATGATGATGACAATGATGTGGGACTAAAGCACACAAAACGCATAACATTACATTTTGCATGGCTCTTATATTTTACTCATATAAATAGGATTAATACTTAAGTTACGCCGGGCTCGTTTGAAACTTGAAAGTTTAGAGTTGGGCAACACAAAGCCAGCGCAGTTGTTCCCGCAAAGTTTCTATCCGAATAAAGCTAAGGATGAAATATTGTTGAACAGTAATTCCAAGTGTTGAAATACAATTTTCCATTAATTGGTGGATTTAGTTTTAAAGCAGTGTACTGGGGATTTGTCATTTCTTTTATACATTATTGGGGGGCAAATGATTTATCGGAGCCTACTTATAACGACAGACCCCATGAACGTTTGCATAATCACTATGCCGATGCGTTGCCCTCTTTTACTCCACCCCTCCACTGGGCTCCCGGCCACTCACAAACCGCACGGAACGCTTAAAAGGAGAGCGTTAAGTTACTGTCATTCTGTGTGGAACACACATTTTTTAACCTTAACGGCCATGAATACAAAAATAGTCGGAACTAACGATATTACAGAATACAACGGTTTCATTTTACTTTCGGCGTCGCGTGCGAAAAGTAAAATATACGTCTCGATTCTACAAACTATTTTATTGTTTGAATGTAGTTAATATCATACAATATATCTTTCCGTAACTGAACATCTCGTTTGCTGAAGTCGGCACCCAAACCCTTCCACTTGACTGGTGGCTCGACTTAACAATAACAGCTCTCAAAGGCTCTGCAAATTTACATTTCGCTAATATTTCGTAATTAACAAATAAAAGCCAATTTAACAAATCGGGTCCACCCGTGGCCACGGTTGCTGTAAAGCTTCTGAAACACGGCCTAGTTAATTAAATGACCACCATAGAGTCCGTAAGAGTAATTTTATCGTACTTTGAGCCAATTTAAATTTCAAGGTGGCCTAGTGATACACAAGCTTGAAATCTAAATCAAACAATTTCACATGATTTTCCTAAGATTTATAATTATTTAGATAGACTTTAATATTTATAATTATTTAGATATACTTGAAGATTTGCAATTATTAAGATATACTTGTATATTTATAATTATTAAGACATATTTGAAGATTTATAATTATTTCGATATACTTGAAGATTTATAACTATTTAGATATACTTGAAGATATCTTCTACTTATCTACTTGTTCCGATAAACGCTCTAAATTTTGATGATAATTTAAAGAACTTCATTTCAACAGTTTCGTTAGTATTCACAAACTATAAAAAATTTTACTTAATTGATTATTGAATTTAATTATCTGTCGAATGGATCGTCACAGCTAGTTTTAACACGGTCAGTACTCACAAACACAACTTCACGACAGATGCACTTGATAAATTTCCATAAAGCACAAGTTCCCTACGACAAAAATAATGCATTTACCTACGTTTATACTAATAGTATATAATGAGGAAATATTAAATTGTTCGTTTGTTTGCATTGAATAGTCTACGAAGGTACTGGACCGATTTGAAAAAAATATTTTACCTTTAGAATGCTACATTATTTCAGATCAACATATGCCATATAATATTTTCTAAAACATTATTCACGAGTATAAAAACTTCGTCTATATAATTCGGCAAGGTGTGAAAAGACACATCAAAGTAAATTCTTATATAGTTGTAAGAAATAGCATTTTGCTATCCCGACAGACTTTGTTCTGTACCAAATTAAGTTCTGTTGTCATGGTACGAGTAACAAATCATCTTTCAGAAGCCAAAATCAAAACATTTGTATTTTTCGCGAAAGTATAATTTACGTCTGAATGGATTTGTGTTACTCAATCGCGGTGAAACTACTGAATTGAATTTGTGGCAACGTAGCGATGTTGTAGATTATGTGCCAGAGTAATACACAAGACATAGAAATATTTAAATGACATACCTCATCACGTTACAGTCAATGGGATTTGAGGTACGGTTGTTATATACTTGTATGAGACAGGATGACATATAGGGGGCTGTGTGACCGTCCTAAAGATGGACTCTAGGTGAGGAGAATTGCCTGTACGATGGCTAGATATAACACATCTCTGAGGTACACACCCAAGGTGTCCTCAGCTCATGTCCTGCGGGGCCGTATGGTATATTGTATGAGTCTAACACGGGCATCAGCTGTCATAGCGGTCATAATTGTGATATAATTAGATGTGTTGATGCGTTATTTCGGTATTTCATATGGAAGGCTGTGTGACCATCTTAGGAGGAGGGAATCTAGATGAGAAGTATTACGTGTACGATGGCAAGCTATAACATCCCCGTGGTACTCACCCAAGGTGTCCTCAGCTCATGGCCTTCGGGGCCTTACTGGATATTGTTTGAGCCCAACACAGGCATCGGCTGTCATACATAGCTGTTGTTACAATGCAGACTATGTAAATATCTCGATAGATGTTCAACAATTATATCTTTTTGATAATTAAAAAATTAAGTAAATAATTAGTTAATATTTTGAAAACCTAACCTAATATTTTGACCTGTTTAAGGTCATAAATACGAAATGATTCAAGTAAATTCTAACAAAATATCTGCCCTTAGCCTCTAATTGGAATATTACAAAATTGGTCCCGAAAGGGTCACCTTTCGGTTTGGTAGGTTAAAGTGGCTTTGAAGCTTGTATTAAAAAGATTTTATTGAAATTTCAAGAGAAAATTTAATAAACTCCTATTATTAATTACTTGTAATATTTTGTGAACGTTTTTTAATATATTTTCGTGATTAAGTCAAATAATGCCGAATTAACTTTTACCTTGCTCATCATTACATACCACGCAAGCAGTAAGAGGTAACGTCGTGCTTCATCGGAACAAGGACCCGCGCTCACATGATGCAGCGGATTTATGCTGTCAAGTTTCCTACGGTTTGTGTGTTTCCGCTGGCAAATTATTGGGAAGGAAGGAATACGTCAAAATTGCGAAATGGACGTCGTTGCCCATACCACTAGCATTTTCCTTGAGGGACAAATAAGAGATTGGAGGCATTGGTTTATAATCGACGTCCATTAACATATGGATGGTAAAGAAGCTTTTGCATTGCTTTCTTTAGTCTCTACGAAGAGGTAGTTGGAGGAGATAGTGCCGTTCATGGTGCATGACACAACATCCCCCTATGGAAAGGAATTGGGTCAGCACGACCGGGGAAGTACCTCTCGCTCAATTGATACCGGCGTAAAGTGATAGAATCGCTGTCGCGTTTCATGGAGTGTGCGAGTAGCCAGTGGCCCATTTGATAGGATGGCAAAGCATCTGCGTAACAATCATGCGAACATCCATGGGCTTCGGTTGTCGTCAAAAAGCCCCGATTTCTTGTTTGCCCTCTTATAATATAAAAAACCCTATCCCTTCCACGAGACACAGGCTACTAAAAACGAGAGGTACCTCCCCAGTGCTGGCCATGCTGCATTGGCACTACCTCTTCCTATTGACTGTACCATATGGTCGTCCAACTGCTCGTCTGCTACTTTTGTAGTAAAGGACATATAAACACTGTATTGAACCTGACCTATAATTAGCTTTACTACAGGAGAGGCAAATGAAATGACAATCTACCTTATGGTAAGATATCAACAATACCTGTAACTTTTTTATAGTTTAGGGTTGAGGGTAGACCGCTAGGAATGGAATGCAGGAAATGTATAGCCATCTTAGTTTGGAGTGCCTGAGTGAGAGGCATCTCCCTAGTTGTGCGGCCTATTTCGATTACCCATTCACCCCCTTATGCTATAATATATATATATATATATATATATATATATATATATATATTATAGCATATATATATATATATATATATATATTACCTCCTCCTGTGCAGCATGGAACTACCCGCGAACTGCACATGTTACCACAGAGAGTTCTTTGGACATGCTGTTACCGGCTAAAAGAGCTTGCTTCTGTTTTTCATTTTTTTTTCATTTGCTGTCCATCCCTTTTCCTCTCCAATAAACCTAACCAAAGTTTAAATGACAAACAAGTAATAGGAGCCTTTCAGCGGCTACCGACGCCTATGAACATACACATAATTATTATGCCCATGCGTTGCCCTCCTTCAACCCCCCCTCCCCCTCATGGGCGACAAGTTACTCACAAACCGCACCAAACGCGGCACTGAAGTTGTCACTTTACGGCGGTATTATATGAGCGAGAGGTACTTCCCCGGTCGTACCGGCCCGATTCCCTTGCATAGGAGGATGTAGTATGGCATTACCTCCCCCTATGCATCAATTTTTTTTTTGCAACGCAGTGTGTGCATCCACCGATGAATTAGTTTTAATAAGATACAAGCAGTCAGATATGTTGTGACTTTTTATGTAATTCGATATTCGATTCTATATAAGGGAATTGTCGAGAATAGGGGGTACAGAGACCATAAAAACTTAAGACTTTTAGATACATTTATTTAATCGTTGTCTTTCCACATTCACACTCCAGGACAGAATTAAAATCGTACAGGAACAACAATGGGATTAATAAATGATAGTTTTTTGATATTGGTTAGTGTAAAGTGATTTTATAGAGTCTTATCGGGGATCTATATATAATTATTGTTCCATAACCACAAATTGTCACGGATTTCATTCCTATATTCGCTATTTTAAGAATATTTTTTTTTTTTAAATAATTTTCATATTAAATCTCCATTTAATAAACAAAAAGGAAAAAAGTTAGAAGGAGTAGAGCTCTACCGGTATGAAACCACACGAGCAAGCGGACCGGTTGACCCGGTGAAGGCCCAGCAGATGGCGACCTGCATCCGCGATATCCCCGCGTTGGTTCTAGTAGGGAGATCATATGGATACACCGAACAGGTGTGGAAGTATTAAAACTTCCTGAATCAACAGGAGGGGAAGAACCTGTGCCAAGGCAGTGTTGAGTGGGCATCCGCTGTTAATTGCGGTGAGAAAGTCAATGACTAATGAACTGGCCTGGGACCAAAGTCCGGGGTCAGTCCATGAAGCAGCTGAGGCACGTCGGCGGGGGCGGGCGGAGGGGTACTCACCCGGTTGGCGAATGGGTCACATCTGTTCGCCAGTCGCGATCGGTGCGATTGGCGCTGGTGCGCGGCGAGTTGAGCGGTGGATCAGCTGGGCTGGTGGCGAGGCCGCTTGCTCAGCGGGGGCAGCCGAGGTGACAGTCTGGTTATCGCCATCTCGTCGTCGGGGTCTATCGGCGTGGCGGTTTCAAGGGCTGCTGACTTCGGTTTTCTTCTTCCCTTCTTCCTCCGTGGCTTCGCCGGTTGCGGGCCTCGAGTGATGGGGCGTTCGCGGCTGCCATTAGCGAGTGCGCTGAAGGTGGTGGTAATTTCGCATGGGGCACTGGCGCCTCGTGCCTCGCGTGGGCTCGTGCGCGTGCGCTATAGCCCCCGTACGGCAATTCTTTGTCTCATGCACATACGCCGGGCATGAGCGGCTATTGGTAGAGTGGGCGCCGGAGCAGTTGCGGGAAAATTGCTGGATCCGATGTCGGATGTGGGCAGTCCCGGGCGGCGTGACCACCACCGCATCGCACAAAGACGATATCGGGCGTTGGCAGTGGGCGCTTGAGTGCCGGAATTGTTGACACCTATGGCACTGCGCCTTGTTGCGGCCCCTTGTGGCCGCGCCATGCCGAAGTGATCACCTCGGGGATATTTAGGAATTCCGAGATTTCATATATCCCCGGGATGGTGTCTCTCGTCCTCTTCAGGGTAGCTATGAAGATGCACCTCGGTCTCCCCTTCCTGGCGTGGATCTGAAAGACGAACCCGGGCTCGAAGCCGTGCTTCTCCAGCTCTACCGTGTTGTCCTCAGAACTCGTATTTTCCAGGAGGCCTCCTATGGCCACCTTGTGAAAAAATAATGTGCCCTAATGCATCAAAATTAGTCTGTTATGTTATTCTTTTATTACTGTACCTTTCACGGTAATTTAAGGAAACAATATTTTCACAATTTCATTTTGCTCAACAAAACAACATTCGCATCATTATAATTTCATATGTCCGCAGGCGGTTTAATCATATTAAACGGCCATGTCTTGTGAATATTATTTTGGTGGTATATTGGACTTCTGCATTACTGGAATATTATTTTGTAACAGGTAGCGCCATTGTTGCATTGCTGCTGATTCGTGTTGAGTCTATCTTGCGGTTAAAACTGAACTGTTACGACGTATTAGGGATCGAATCTCGGGGCCAAACATAAAATGCTATTTGGGTTCTTCAATGTCTAATAATAGTCCTGAGAGCACGTCAAGCCGACGGTCCTGCACCTCATCGTTGACTTTGGTCGTGACAGATTGCCATCTCATCGGAAATAAAAGGAAAGAATAGTGTACTGTGCCTGCGCAAACACTTGTGCACTATAATATGCCCTGCGCAGATGGCTCTTCACAATAAAGATGATCGCTGTATCCAAAATTCAGTTAGGTAGATATTACTAGAACTGTAAAGGTTCTACTCGATTCTGGCAGTCCCAAGGCCCATTCGGGATGATCGGATGAAGGCCGACATCGCATCTGTAGTGCATTTAAGAGGAGAGAGCTCCGATAAACTTGTTGAAAATGTTATAATGTTATCAACCAAAATCATTATAAAATATCATTCCAGTATGTTGAAAACTATGTGTCACCTCCGACATGTGACTAGAACTTACTTCCTAAGTACAGTCATCGCTCTAAAGTGAAAGGTATACGAGAGACATAAGCGAAATAAGTGCGGTAAACTTTTAGTTACACTCGATGGGTTACTGCTTCAAGCTTCAACATCTAACATTTTATTCTATCGAACACCTGAAATCATTTCCAGTAAACTCTAAACACGGTCAACATGTTTTAATTGAGACGTCTTATATTCATGGACTCTTGGTATAAAAAACGCTTTTACAGGGAATAAGCTCGGTATATGAATAGGGCTCGCTCAGTTCTTAGTGCTGGCTGAGAGCTGTGCGAGTGACAGTGACGTGTGGACACTGGACTGTTGTGTGTTGAGAAACCTGTGACGTTCAAGAGCTCTTGGTGTATAAAAGGTTTTTATCGCTTAATATCTCTTAGTACTGGTACTCTTAGATAGATGTGTGGACACAGGACAGTTTTGTCTTGAGAAACGAAAATGTTTTTTTCATACAAACGTTAATAGTTATAGTG
>JAFELO010000044.1:349344-369469 GCA_017140195.1 Eumaeus atala | reverse complement strand
GGGGGCGTCGAGAGAGATGTAGTGTAGCGCTCTCTTGTAACGTATGACCGTACCTCCAAGACGGGATCGAGTTCTATCGTTCCAAATGATATTATAATTACTAATACGCGGATTTGATTGTGTCGGTTTTAAAAAAGATTCCTGCACTAGTGGGATGTCTATTTTATTACGTGGGAGGAAATCCCGCATCTCATGTATGTTGGATCTGATGCCGTTCGCGTTGAACGACACCAATCGCAATGAGAGTGGTTTAATCCTCCCCGTCGAATCCATTGGAGGCTTATTTTGTCATGCGCTTCATCGTTTCGACCAGCGCTAAGTGATCAACCATGGCTCGGATTTTCTCCACCATGGTGCCATATTTAACTTTACGGGCAAATAACTGGACCTCTTCCGTGTCCACTGCCCTTATAAATTCCGCCAGGAATTCAAAGTCAGCTACGATGCTCTCGGCCCTGCAGCCCTGTGGGGTGCGTGTTGGGGCTTTTGAGGCAGTAAAGCCTTCTGCGGCGCGGCCGCCTTTGTCCTCTGGCCCTCGGGTGCCCGGGGCTTCGAGGCCCTCTGCAGTTGCGGGTGGCAGGGAGGAGGGGTTTTTGTGCCGCTGGGGGCCCTGTGGTCCTCAGCGGTCGGGACCACGCTTTCGTGGTGGGTAGCGGGGCAGGGATGTACTCGACCTGCTTTGGGGTAGAGCGTTTCTGTGCCGGTGCTTGAGGGGCTCTCGGTCCTCTGCGTAGGGGCTTCGGCGTCCCTTGGGGCTTCTGTACCCTCTGTTTGTACAGTTTGGGGGCCCTTGGGCACCCCTTGTAGTTGGCCGTGTGGCCCGACTGGCCGCACAGCACGCATGCGGGAGGCTCCACGGAGTTCCTGTCTCTGAGACAGACCGCGGTGGCGTGTTCGCCCAGGCATTTAACGCACCTGGGGCGCCCGTAACAGTTACGCGCCGAGTGCCCGTAAAGTTGGCACCGGTGGCATTGGCCTGTTGCCCTCCCTTGCTGCTGGAGATAGGATTAGTACTACGAGTAGCATATTGAACGGCACTTGCGCCTGCGTGACCTCTCGCTTCTCTAGGCGGTACATTCTGTGTACTTCTACAACAGGGATCTTCTTCTCCCTTAATTCTTCGGCAACCTCCTCGGTGGTGACCACCTTCGGGATGCCCTTGATCACCACTCTCAGGAGGCGCTCCTCCTCCAGCGCGTATGTGTGGTACATAATACCACGCTGTCAAAGGAGCGCTGTCAGCCGGCGGTGCTCGCCGGGGGAAGCGGTGTTCACTCGGATGCCGTTTCTCGCGGCCCCCGCAGAAATATAATTGATGCATTCCTCATCAATTATTTTGGTTACGTTCTTCCACTCGCATTTATCGTGGACGATGATGGGTGGTGGACGTCTGTTAAGTGCGGTCACGGGAGGTTTTACCTCCATGGCCACCGGGGCCGCCTTCGATGGCGGTTTGGGGGACGACTAAGGTCCCGCGGCCTGAGCGTCGGTGGGCTTTTCCGCCGCCGTATGTTTAACCGCTTTTGTGGGTGGGGCGGCTGTTGCCGACTCTATAGAGGGCTCCCCGGCGGAGTCTCCGCTTCCCGAGCGGAGCTTCCTCTTTTTGGTGTTTCTCTTTTTTTTTTTGAGAGACCGTGAAGCCGTCGTCGGAGCCTGAGTCCGAATTATTTGAGCCCG
The DNA here is from genome assembly GCA_017140195.1 of Eumaeus atala. Classification (NCBI taxonomy): domain Eukaryota; kingdom Metazoa; phylum Arthropoda; class Insecta; order Lepidoptera; family Lycaenidae; genus Eumaeus; species Eumaeus atala. The sequence goes on along the minus strand of JAFELO010000044.1, from coordinate 367,792 downwards.
AGGTCGACATGACCTCTGTGGCAGAGGTCTCCTCGGCCTCGGAGCTGTCATACGTAGCCTCGTAGTCGTCGGCTGCGTCGGGATAATTAGCTTTTAGGAACTCATAGAGATCCTTAAATTTCTTTTTTTCGTTTGCGATTCTGAATGACCGCGACCCAGTGTCGGAACATAGCTATCCCACCCAGCTGGGGTGTTAGTCTATTTTAAAGGTTAATGTGGAGGGAACGAGGGTATATTTATTGGCCAGCCCATTTGGGGAATTTCGCGGTTTCGCAACAGCCCCCCCCAGTCTGGGGACTGTCCTTATATAATACCGATAAAAATATAAAATAAAAATGGTGTATAAAATAAAATAAAATAAGAGTGTAAAAATTGGACTACAATGATAAAAAGGTTTTTAATCCTTGTTGCCAAGGGGGGTTCTGGGACACGGTTTTAGGTCAGGTGGTCTACTGTGCCAGGGAGCTATGTTTTGGATATGGTGGTGATGTGATGAGTCTGCTTTGTTGAATAGGTTTTGGGATAAGTGAAGGATGTGTTGGTCTAGTGGCGTGATGTGTATTACGTAACGCGGCGCTCCGGTCACCAATCGGAGGGCTCGGTTCTCCTTGGCGCGGAGTCGCTGTTTAAGCGAGTCCACAACCAGGTGGTACCAAGCCGGCGCCGCGTACGTGAGTCTCGAACGTATGTATGTTTTGTAGATGGAGAGTTTAATGTTGGCACCTACCCGGTGTGTAGTCATAACCGGGCGCAGCAGTTGTGTTGCAACCCCTGCGCCGGCCACGACGTGCTTGACGTGTGCTCGCATGGTCAAGGCATGATCCAATGTGACACCCAGGTATTTGGCGGTACGGACCCAAGGGATCGTTTCGCCGGCGATCGTTAGCCGAGGTGGTGGACGTCGAAGTTTGGACAATAGCAGGTCTTGGGTCTTGGTGGGATTCACTGACAGGCGCCATTTCTGGAGCCAGTCCGGTAAGAGGTTTAAAGCTCTCTGGAGCTTCTGGGCCATGTGGGCTGCGTTCATGGATACCGCAAGGAAAGCCGTGTTATCCGCATACAGCGCAAGTGTGGTGTCATCCGTGGTCGGGGTGTCAGCCACATACAGGCTGTAAAGGGCGGGCGAGACACAGCTCCCCTGCGTTACCCCCGTTGATGTCGGATGGGCTCCCGAAATGGCGTCTTCCACCCGCACGCGGAACGTCCTGCCTTGCAGGAAGGACGCGACCACTTTTACGAGGGAACGGGGGACTGGAGTGTCGAGCAGCTTGTGGACAAGACCATTTTGCCAGACACAGTCGAAGGCCTTCTCCATATCCAGGAAAACTGCACCCGCCATTTCCTTTTTATTCAACGCGCCGTTGAGCATGTGTATCGCTCTGGCGAGCTGAAGGGTGGTGCTGTGCCCTGGCTAAAGCCAAATTGTTCCGGGCGCTGCGGCAGGTAAGGAGTCATTAGTCTGAGGAGTAATCCCTCGAAGACTTTGGAGATTGTTGGTAAGAGAGAGATAGGTCTGTAACTGGCTGCTTTTCGCATGTCTTTCCCCTGTTTTGGGATCATGATGACTAGGCCAGTCTTCCAAATCCCTGGGAAGTGCCCTGTCCGGATGAAACCGTTGAAAAGCCGCGTAATGGCTGCTATGGCCTTGGGAGGTAGGCGTCTGAGCGCGAGGTTAGTGATTTTATCAAGGCCAGGGGCCTTGTTAATTTTGAGTCGTGACAGGGCACGCTGGACTGTTCCAGGGGAAGGAACTAGGCTAGGGTCGGCCTCGAAAAAGCTATTATAGAACTCGCTTACGTGCTGCACCACCTTTTTCACATGCTCGCCGGCCGAGGTAGGAAACGGAGAGAACTGACCTTCTAAGTGTCTGGCAAATATATCGGCCCTGTCCTGTGCGCGATAGCGCAGCTGTCCGTCCTCATGCAGTAGTGGGCGCACGGGAGTGGCAGTATTGGAGAGACGGCGACATAGTTGGTGCAGCGAGGCCCAGTTATCCGCCGCAGCATCTATTCTCCGCTCCCATCTGTATTTATCTGCTTCTGCAAGTTCATTTTTGATTTTATTAGTTAATTGATTTAATTTGGTTTTAAGTCGGAAACTCTGCCATTTCCGCCAGAGTTCTTTCTTGCTCCTGATCAGTCTCTGTAAGTGAGGGGGTAGTGGAGGCTTTTTACTACTGTCGCTGTTCCGTGGGTTCTCTATGGTTGCCTGCTCTTTGGCCCTGACGATTGCCGACTCGATCGCCTGAGCCAGCTCGTCCACGTCCCCGGGTGTCAGCACTGGGAGAGTGGGGCATGTCAGTTCTAAATAGTTCCTAAAATTTTGCCAATCGGTTGTGGGCCTGGCCGGGAGGGCCATTTGACGCACAGGGTTCCCTTTTAGGTACAGAATCACTGGGACATGGTCGGATAGTAGGTCATCATTTATGGTAACGACCGCGGTGGCGGCCGTGATACCAAAAATAAGAGCCACATCTATGGTACTAGGCATGCCCGGTTGTCCGGCGGCCGGGTAGCGCGTCGGGAGGTCCAGACCTACCACCGCGTATGCACTCGACATGGAGTCATTGAATAGGCGGTTTCCATTTGGGCAGCTAGTGTACGAGTTTCACGCTGGGTGCTTGCAGTTAAGGTCCCCGGCAATGACCCCCTGTTTAGAAATGGTGGTGAATATCGTAGACCACTAGCGGGTCCGTCGGAGGTTTGTAGGCCGCATAGATTTTAAGCGGCCTCCCTCCAAATAGAACCTCTACTCCCAGCGTGAATTAGGTCACTGTGGAGGTCTACGGTAACGGCTGGTGGACCACTTGGCGCGTCACACAGACCGTGAATCCCCGGATGTGCAGCACAGCGCCTTTGTGGTCTTTGTGGTGAATGTGATACCCTGGAATTTTGAGTTTTGAATTTTGAGAGAGGTGCGTTTCGTTGATCAGTAGTATGTCTATGGAGTATTAGTGGAGTGTCTGTCTGAGTAGTGTAGATTCACCTTTGGCGTTCCAGAACATTATTTTTAATTGTGTGTGTGTGTGTGTGTGTATGTAATCTATTGTGCGGATAGTTCAGTAATTATGGTGAGAGCCACAGGAAGGTGTTTAATAACTGCCTGCAGTGGGGTGTGGCCGGTAAGTATGTCTTGGATGACTTCTGAAATAATCTTTAGACCATCTATCAGAGTGCGTGTTAGTGGTGATGTGTTTGGTCTATGGCTTTTGCTGCCTTTGTGTATGCCGATGGGTTGTGGAATTTGCAGAGTCGGTACAGTAGGAATCACAGGCGCCGCTTGATTTTGGACTTGCGATGGGTTAGGAATTTGGATTTTTATTTTCTTCTTTTTCTTCCTGGGCTTGCTTTTGGATGTGGTGGTTGTTGGGTGTTGGTGGAATAGGGTCGCTAGCCTCACTCATAAGGGTTTGGCTACTGGAAGGTGGGACAGGTATTTGGTTTGGAGCGATGCTGGGTTTAGGGATTTCCGTGGGGCGGAAGGGAGCCGATCGGGCTACCGTGCCCGCTCTCTTGACCTCCGCTTCCTTCGCAAATACGGGGTAGGCTGTGTGGTTCGCAGGGTGCGGGCCACCACAGTTCCCGCAGGTTGGAGTATCGGTTCTAGCGCGAGGACAGTCGCAGGCGCTGTTGTTTTCGCCGCAACACACGCAAACAATGGGGCGGCGGCAGTTTAAACTGGTGTGTCGGAACTGTTGGCAGCGGTGGCACAGGGCTGGACGCCGCTTGCTGCGCCAGGCTTCGACCACTACACCCGCCATACCCAGCAGCTCCGTCACTTTGTATATCTCTGGAATTAAATTTGGAGTTTTCTTTAGGATAGCCAAGAAGATACGTCCCGGAGAGCCTTCGCTCGCCTTGATTGTATCGGTCCAGCCGTCGTAGTGAGCGGACGTGCTCTCGTCTCGAAGACAGCGTACGGCCCCTCTACTGCGCATTACTCATGACACGAAGGCAGGTGACCGATGATTGTACCGGAAACGGTACAATAGCGCATCTGCATAGTGTTATTTTCGTATTTTTACAGCGGAGGATAGATGCTGCGGCGGTTAACTGGGCCTCGCTGCACCAACAATGCCGCCGTCTCTCCAACACTGCCACACCCGTGCGCCGACTACTACATGAGGAAGGTCAGCTGCGCTATCGCGCAGAGGATAGAACCGACATATTTGCCAGACACCTAGAAGGTCAGTTCTCCCCCTTTTCTACCTCAGCCGACGAGCATGTGGAAAAGGTGGTGCAGCATGTAAGCGAGTTCCACAACTCCAACACTCTTTTGAGGCCGACCCTAGCCTAATTCTTTCCCCTGGAAAATTCCAGGCTCAAAATGAACAAGGCCCCAGGCCTTGACAAAATTACCAACCTAATGCTCAGCCGCCTACCCCCCAAGGCCATAGCAACTATTACGCGGCTTTCTAACGGCATCATCCGGACAAGGCACTTCCCAGGGATTTGGAAGACTGGTCTAGTTATACCCCGACCACGGTGGACACCACACTTGCAGTGTATGCGGACGACACAGCCTTCCTTGCGCTACCCATGAACGCAGCCCACATGGCCCAAAAGCTCCAGAGAGCACTAAATCTTTTACCGGAATGGCTACTGAAATGGCGCATGTCAGTGAACCCTAGCAAAACGCAAGCCCTCCTAATGTTCAAATCTTTACGTCGACCACCTCAGCTAACGATCGCTGGCGAAACGATCCCTTGGGTCCGTATCGCCAAGTACCTGGGTGTCAGACTGGATCATAATTTGAACATGCGAGCCCACGTCAAGCACGTCGTAGCCGGCGCAGGGGTTGCAACACAATTGTTGCGCCCGGCTATGACTGCACACTTACCCATTAAAATTAAACTTGCCTAATACAAAACATGCATACGTTCGAGACTCACGTACGCGGCGCTACTTGTTAGCGGACTCGCTTAAACAGCGACTTCGCGCCAAGAAGAACCGAGCCCCCAGGTTGATAGCCGGAGCGCCGCGTTACGTGAGGAACGACGTCATACACCGCGACCTACATACTCCGCAGGGACATGGAAAAACCGTCCCAGTCCCTCGGAACGGCACCCCTACTAACAGCAAAAATCCTTACCGCAAAGACAGGCGTATTGTTATACGCTACGGTAGCTACCTCGCGTAGGGAGCAAGTAGCTCCGACCGCGAAAAGAGGGCAGCCTCTTGCAGGGGCGAGGATATCACTATACCAGTTCCGACTTTGTCAGAATACTTACTTTCTAATAATTGAGATCAATGTTAAGTGACATAATAATACCGATTTAAGTAATCTTTTAAAAGAAATAGAAATGGATACACGGGATAAAATGTAGGTGGACGGAACTGCGGGTAGTCGATAGACAAATAAAAAGCATTCAATTAAATTCTTGAGCCCTGTTTAAGTTAAATTTGGTGTTATTATTAAATAAGCGGCAATGATTTGTATTGAAATCGGAATCGAGGGAAGGGGAGAAACCGAAAGGTTATCACGGCACCTGTGGCGTTGCCCCTGATTCAGGCGACTGAAAAAATTACGAATACTTATGCATGGAAACTAAATTAGATTAAAACACTAACAGTCTATAATTAGCTATGGTATTCCTACATTTGCTAACAATCAAAAATATCTGTTAATAGACCTAGAGAAAAGCCAACTTTCCCTACTCACAATTATGTGCTTTAAACCATAATGATTCCCCACCCAAAAACTATACGCTGCTTGCCATTTACTATCTGTTTGACAACTATTTGTATTTTAATATCTATTTTGAAATACCATTTATGGTTATAGTATAACTAAGCCCACGAATCACGTCGCAAGAACCACAAATATCTAACTCTTTCTCCATATTTGTACAATAAATTAAATACGGGACTTGAAATATACCTATCTCTTTAATTCCCGATTAAGAAAATTTTAGTGTAATATCTAATTTGTTAAGTTCATTCATGGGACGAATTTTCTCTTTATATTCGCTACCACAGTCAATATTGCTAATCTGCACGATGCTAGCAGTTCACCAGGTAATTAATACTGGAAATTGCTCGGGGTTGATGTTTAACGGTGCCTAGATATATTCTAATAGGAATCCAGACTAGGTGTAGACGTACGTGAAACATTAAAGTTTTATGTATTAATAATTTATGGCGATGTAATATTAAGTTACAATTATGGCGTCTACTGGCCAACCGGATATTAGGTATAAGAATTACTTAAATATTTATAAATTAAAGAAAAAAAAAACGTTAGTTTTACTGTCGATTAAAATTGTTGAGTATAGTAGTTTTGGTTCATACTACTGAGGAAAAAGTTTTATTTCACGATTGTTTCTTTTTATCATTTTATATGAGTTTCTACATTTATCACGCCTTACGGATTCCTGGCCGCATGACAGACTTAATTGCACTGTCATGGAAACTACCGTAAACATTTGACATCTTGGTAATACGACCAACTTCATCATCGAATTACATTTGTAAATTGAGTTTCATGAAATAATAAAGTACAGTCATGTTTGCTGGTGACCCGTCAAAGAGGTTTAGTGCGTACGACATCCGATTAATTTGATAGGTCCAGGCAGATTATTTTAGCGCACAATTTCGATACGCATTTCGATACGCATTTTTGCATGCTATTGTTATGCGTAGTAAAACATGTGATATCTATAAAATTGTAACATCTACTGTATACCATGTTTTAGGGCAAATAAAAGAATATTATTATTATTATACGTTAAAATATAGCAATCAATAAACGCATGCATAATTATCATTAGTACATTGGAGAATAATAGAGCAATAGATGGACAATAAAAACAATAAAATTTGCAATATTCATGGCAAAGCATATATGAAATTATTATTCCGCTCTGTAGCGACATATCGCCTGCGAACCATCTCCAACGACGCGCTTAGTATAACATACTGTGTGCATACATTTACTATCACGTAAAATTATATAACTTCTACATATATTACAATAAAACTACTTTTACGGAGTTTATCCCGATTTATTTAATTACTTATATAAGCCCTCTTCTTCTCATCACCATCCAACACAGTTGTCTACCGTGGGTAAATCTTTGTTTCAGAGAGCACGAGGCATCTATGCCAAGCAACATCTGGATACAAAACTTCAACATGTCAAGCAAGTTCTGCGAGACAACAGGCTTCGGGTTCCCCGTCTGCTCCAAAGAAGCCGAATGAAACTAGCCACTGTCGATCGCTTACCTGCAATATTACAATATTTAAAAGGAGTGACTGATAAAATTGGTTATATTCTCAAGCGAGCTTCGATAAAAACTTATTTTAAGCCGCCAAAGAAGGTTAGTCAGTTCTTACCATCAGTCAAATGCCATTTCCCTCGGCAAGATGCAGGAATGTCCAAGCCAGAATTGTGACTGTGGACTCTCATATATAAGGGAAGCTAAAAGATCTATAGAGACTAGGGCTAAAGAACATATATGATGATCTTAGATTAATAAATTTGTGGAAATAGTATAAAGGATATACTTTTTATTTAAGTTATAGGGAACATATAGCACATATGAAAAAACGACGTGTTACAAAATCTGTGGTCTGTGAGCATGCTGAAGTTGGCCCCTGCCATTACATTAGATTTGATAAAGCGCAAATCCTCACTAGGAAACACCGTGAGTCTATTGAAATTAAAAAACACCGAAAGTTCAATAGATAAGTCAGATGCGTTCTTCCCTCTGCTAGAGACCCAGTGGTGAACATAATCAAATCAAAAGTAAACATAACACCCCAAGACAGCACTATATGGTAAGTACTGTTTGCGTTAATAGAAACAAATAAAATTATAATTTTTCGGGTACTTTTAAAAACTTGGTACATCAGGACATCTGTCATCTCAGTCCACCCGTCACCACGGTTGCTGTAAAGCTCCTGGAACGTCGGGCTAGATAAGTAATTAAATAAAACGCGACGAAATCCGTAAAAGTAGTTTTATTGTAATGACTAATACTCACGTAAACTTAATTTACTTGTATAACAGGACGGCACAAGGATTTTGACACATTCGTTCATGACGGTGGTTGTGTCTCATTCCACAAGAAAATCTAAAGAAACGCGATAAGATCCGTTAAATAGACACAAAAATCCTATTAAGCCGGTAAATATTTATATATTATTTTCCTAAATAATATTAACAAGGTTTAGCTGAGACGCGTAGCAATTATTATTTTATACGCGATACATAATGAAGCTTCAACTGATAATATATTTTCAGGAGCCAATAAAGAAAACATTTCATTTATTGTATAGTTATGTTTTTTATGAGCAAGAGAGCGTAGTTTTAGTAAAATGTAATAGTTTTTTTGAATAGGGGGTCAAACAAGCAATTGAAGCCCTTCTACGACTACCGACGCCCATTATCATCAGCATAATTACTACACCGATTCGTTGCGCCCTCCTTTTCACCTCCCGCAAACCAAATGGGCCAAGTTTAAGTTTACGTTGGCACATCTAAGGTAAGGAGAAAATGAGGGCAAGCTGTAGTCATCAAAAGACTCGTTCGTTTGTCCCCTTTAAAAAAATCTTAGAACTAACAAAACGTTGGCTATCTCTATAAATATAATAACATAACAACCGACTCACTGACTGACAGATCTATGGTCGCATATCCGAGACTACTTGGTAAAGTTGAAATTTGATACCTGTACTGTATTGTGACTGAGGCAAAAAATATAACTTTCTAAGGAATTGAATTTGGGGCTGAAAATTAGTTTTTATTATGTGGGCAGAACAACAAAGCGTAGCTAGTTCAGTTTATATGGTAAATAATACAAAGATATCAATTATAATTGTACGTGATAGTAAATGTATGCACACAGTATGATATATTGAGCGTAAAACATGGTATACTGTAGATGTTACAATTGTATAGATAAAACAAGTTTTTCTAAACATAATAATAGTTTGCAAAAATAATGTTCCATCTTGACAATCGGTAAATACAATATTACAAAAGTAGTATCCGCTAAACATAATTTACGTAATTTAGAATTTTATGTTACATTTGTCTTTAATATTGTAATAGTTGTTTATAAGAACCCACTGATACAATTTATGCTTAAATATTCTCAATCTTACCTTCTTTATGTAACTAGGTACTTTACTGTATAATTTTACACACACATTTAAATAGCTTCTATAAAATTTTAATAATTTAGGTTTATCGTTGATCTACAAGGAGGCGGCGCGGCTGGCTGAGGTCGGCGTTGACGTCGTGATCGGCCGCATAGAGAGGTTAGTGCTTCGGATCAAATTAGACAAGACCGAAGCCCTTCTCTTCCGCGGGACCGGCCGCAAGGGACCCCCACCGGGGGCGGCTCTACAGATCAGAGAGTAGAGGGTCAGGTTGAGCCCCCACTTAAAATATCTGGGGCTCATCCTTGACGGAGGGTGGACCTTCGGCCCACACTTTGGTGGGGCCGAAGGTCGTGAAGGCGGCGAGTGCGCTGGACAGATTCCTAACGAACCTCGGAGGACCCAGCGCCGCCTGCAGGCAGCTGTACTGCGGTGTCTGTCGGAGTATGGCGACGTACGGTGCCCCGGTTTGGGCGGACCGTCTCACTGCGAGGAATAAGGGCCATCTGCGCTCAGCGCAGAGGGTCGTCGCAGTGAGGTCGATCCGGGGGTACCGTACGGTATCTTGGGCTGCAGTGGCAGCCCTAGCCGGCGATCCCCCGTGGTAACTCGTGGCGGAGGTTCTTGCCGAGAGGTGCTCCTATGACTCGGATAGGAGGGCTCTCGCCCTGAGCCCCACGCATGACGAGATCCTACGGATTCGCCGGTTAGGGCATGTGGCGTTAATACAGGGGTGGGGAGAGGACCTGGCGCGGCAGCCGTACGGTAGAGAGTTAACGGCTGCCTTACGCCCGGTCCTCGGGCGGTGGATGCGCCGTAGGCGCAAACCCCTAACCTTCGTCCGTCTAACGCAGGTGCTCACCGGGCATGGTTGCTTCGGTGAGTATCTGTACAAGACGGCCCGCAGGGAGCCGACGACTCGATGTCACGATTGTGACGCGGCGGTGGACTCGGCCCAGCACACCCTCGAGGTGTGCCCGAGATGGGCGGCGCTGCGTAACGATCTGACATCAGTTGTCGGAGGGGAATTGTCAAAGTCGAGCATCATCATCGCGATGCTCGGCAGCGACGAGTCCTACCAGGCGATGGCTTCCTTCTCTGAGACCGTCATGTCCCAGAAGGAAGGCGATGTGCGGGTGAGAGAGGAGGCTGCCGACGCGGCCTCCCCCCGCCGACGACGAAGGAGGCTCTATCTGTAGCGCCTTCAGTAGTGCCCCTGTGTTCCGTGTCGGGCCGGGATGGGAACCCGGTCCACTTCCAAAGACACGGCGCCATGGGGACTGTCATAGCGTAACCGGACAGTCCCCGAGGAGGTAAAGTCTGGCCTTTTCGCCGAGGCCAGCCTGTCGCTGGAGGGGTCCTGTTGCCTGCAGATCGCGTACCCTCCACTAATAGCGGCTGAAGGCTCCCGTAGGGGTTTAGTTGGTATTGCTACCCAATGGCCGAGTCCCACATAGGTCTGGGGGTTCTTTGTCACCAAAAAAAAAAGAGGTTTATCGTTGACAACAAGCTTATATGGCTCACATCGGCTACGAGTATTCACTTCTTCGGCCAATGTGAACAGATATTTGTACCCATATAAAAGCATAGTTGCTTCAAATAAATAAAGCGACGGTACCGGTAATAAGTTGCTTAAAGACACATTGGTCACATATCGTTCTTATGTATTTCTTCTGTGCAATAAATAATCTGTTATGGTTGGTGATGTTGCCCTATAATACTAATCCATAATATAGGAGTGACTCGACATAAGCACGGTAATACTTAATAGCCGTTTCTGTATTTATAATTGTTTTTAATTTGTAATTATTTTTAATTTCTTAAGTGTAAATGTGATTCACCTTAGATGACAATTCATCTATATGTGATTTCCAATTTAAATTTTCATCTATATCTATCCCCAAGAATTTCGTATAAGTCACTTCTTGTAGCTTTAAAATATTAAGTTTCGCTTTATTAATATTATTATAATTTCCCCGATTAAATTGTATGTATTTTGATTTATTTAAATTAATCATAAAACTATTGATATTAAGCAATTTGATCAACTCTTCAATTGTACTATTTACATCATTTTCATGGACATTAATTGTATTGTGTCTTTTATTTGATGTCATAATAATTGAAGAGTCATCTGTATATAATATACTTTTGTTATGTGTAATTTTCACTACGTCATTTACATAAACTGGAGCAAAATATTACCCCGGCCCGAGTACGCTCCCCTGAGGAACTACCCATCTATTGTATTTGTATTATAATATATATGACGTGACTTCTGTATTGCCATTTTGTCCAGCACCACGAGTTACCTATCCAATAGACAATAGTGTGTAAAATACACTGTTGTCTATTGGATAGGTAACTTGAAATCTACTTGATTGTAGGGCCTCAAATCCCAATATTTTTGAATTTTTTTAGCAATAGGTCATGGGAAACGAGGTCAAAAGCTTTAGATATGTCAAAAAACAACCCGGTAGTCATAAAATTATTATTAATATTTCCTATTATTATCTTTAAAACCGAAAGAGTGCTATCGTAGTGGATTTTCCTTCTTGATAACTAAATTGCACATCCGGTATTACGTATTTTAAATTTCGAACAGAATTCAAAGTCTTTTCAGTATTCATTTTTCGTACATCTTAGATATTATAGGTATGAGACTTGTTGGACGGTAGTTCTTGATATCGGATTTCTCCTACTACTTATAACTGGGCCTAATAATTGATATTTTTAATGCATCTGGAAAGGTTAAACAAGAAAAATATAAATTAATCACTTGTCCAATATAATATGTGCTTAGCAACCCACTTTTAAAATTTTTGTGTTTACTTCATCGTAGCCCACATATTTGGTGTTTCTAACAACAATATTTCTGTCTTTACTTCACATTTCAACATAGGTTTTAGAAACATTGTATTGCTAGTAGTGTAGTTACAAGTAGATTTATGTGTTAAATAATTAGTGTTATGTGTCGATCTCATATAATATTTATTATATGCCGACGCTATTTCCTCTGGATTCATTACAATTTTGTCGTCCATTTTAAGGTTTTTTATGTTGTCCTTTAAACTCGAACTGCCTATTTCATTTTTAATAACAGACTAAGTGGCTTTACATGCATTATTGTTTTTATTAATGTAATTTATTACTGTTTTCTCTTCAGAATTATATATGCATTTTTTTAAAGTCCGATGAATACAAGGTATTTATTTTTACGAGCAATATTTCTATTTTTATAATAATAATATAAGAGACGAAACAACTCATGAAAAATTTTAAGATACGAGTATAAAGAGTTTAGGAATCAGCAATGTCAGCGTTTATTGGTCTAGTAAGACACTGTTACATCAGTGTGACAGAAGTTATGATACTCCACAGATTAAAGCCATAAAGCCACTCGTTATTGAATCGCGATTGTCGGCGGATGAGAAGAAACCGCTGGGGTCTCAGGGGGTAGGAGCACGACCTAGCAGCTTTCGAGGATCATATACCATCCAGGGTCCCATCAACTTGCGGGTATGTTTAAAAAAACAAGTCCCAAACAAGATAAAAAATGTGACAGTACGAGCCTGTGTTTTACACGTGTCAACCTCGCATTGAGGTCGGCTGGATAACGTGCTTGCAGCTCAGCTGTTGACGATTGTCTATCATTAGGTCTGCATAAATTGTGTACAAACAAATAATAATAACTATGTCATCCTAGCCGAACATCAGCTACAGCGGCCATCTTATTGAGAATAACCGTGGCACATATTATATTGGACAAGTGTTTGCGCAGACACAAATGCACTCCCTATTCCCACTTTCTCGGAAACGCATATCCGACTTGACCGGAGAGAAATTAAGTACAGGACGGTAAAATGTGCTCTCCGTGGTACGAGGATGTAAAACCGCCAACTTTCTAACTCCGGACACGTATTAGAATTTTAAAAATTCTAATAGTACCTTTGGTATGGTTCGCCCCGGACTCGCACCAAGAGCCTCTCGTCTTTAGCTAAACCTGCTTACCACTGGTCCATGAAGCAGCTAAATACAACTAATAATAGTTTACACAAAAGCATGCAGTTTACAAGAGTTCTGGAAGTCTAATGCAGTTTATTAGTTATTTATTGAAAGAGGCCTATGTCCAACAGTGGACCGATAAGGGCTGATAATGATGATGATGAAGATGAGTACAGTTTATTAGAGTTTTCGGCTGTAGAGTATAATACGGTAAAATTGGTTGCTTTTTACTGCTTTGGTGAGCGGTATTAAATACCGCAGACAATTTTACGGCACAGAAGCTCTCATTTCGCTTTACATCCTGTAATAGAGTGTATCTCAAATTAGTAACGGACATGTCTTTCCAGACAGTTGTATGCATCTACGTTACGAAGAGATCTCAGTACGTTATGCATATCCTAAAGCGTTTTGCACCAAGATATGTCCTAGATTATATAGACTCCGCGTGGAAGGATGAAGTTCGACTGCCATCATTCCGATGTTCCAAAGTTCCGCCGTTGTAAATTTTAAGCATATTTCTCGTCACACTTTTGGTGAAACCAACTGCCACTCACGGTGTACTTGGCATAAAAAGATCTTCAATTAAATAGCTTATTATTTTTTCCTTATCTCTGTGGCTGGTAGTGCGGTAGTGCACCATGAAACTTCTGACGCTTGATTTTTGACCCGATTTCTCATTTTTTTGTCTTTATATAAAATTCTCGTATCACAATGTTAATTACCAAACTCCTCCAAAACAGTTTTGCCAATTTTTAACAAATTTTATATGATATAATTACATATTCAACAAATTTTATATGAATTATATATTGAGCAGTCTACTTCTATCTATTTTTAATATCTCTAAGTAATAACGGCTGTCACCTAACCCGGCAAAGGTCGTTTTGCAGTCAACTAGTAACATTAAAAAAATAAAGAATCACATGCGTGATGGTTACACAAATATTTATATACGTGAGCTTCCCTTCAATGAAAAATATAGTAAGGTCAACCATAGTTAATATTTCAAGAAAAGAGTAAGACAATATGTACAAAATGAAAAGACAAACACACAAAATTTTTCGCAGCTATTACTGTGTCGTAAAACTTTTGTTCAGGTCGCCCGTTGTTTGACTTATGTCTCTTGTTTATATACTTTGCCACTTAAACATTTTGTAAAAAGTATATCTTTCATCTTTGACTGTCATACTAAAGGTGTGCTATATCGGTATCGTAGAAATGTTACTCTTTTTTCTCTTCGGGCTGCTTAGACGACGGATTGATTTGACGCTGACGCTGTCTGCCACAATTGGATCGAACCGCTTTTCGTGCGGTTTATGAACCGGCGACCCGTGTGATAGTACCAGGAAAGGACACATCTACACAATAATTATAGGGATATCATCAAGGGGTGATATTTACACCCAGAGAAGAAGTTTTTATTTATTCACATAACATCGGCGTGAATTATTAGCTATTCAATCCATGTTAATTAGGTCAGTCCAGGTGGCCCAATGACAGGATTGTGTAATATTTTACCCAGAGCAACGTCATGGCAAGTCAAACATAAAACTACAATAATATAGTGACATATCTTAAGTTACAGCCTCTTTTAAATATAATAGTTGATTTTGCTGATATCGTCAGCTAATCCGACAGCCCTTTTTCTTGTTGACGCGGGGAAATGCATTTTCGCGCCTGCACTGGCCCTGGCTGGGGTCCAGCGGTGTGTGGAGCTCGTGGCACATTACAGTGCCAAATATACACACAATCCACCACGAGTGCCATCAGTGCCGCCCTTGTTGAGGTGCCTCGACGGCTAGTCGGCCCACTAAGGTACGTCGGTACCTTAGTCCACATCACATCAAAAGATGGGGTTGTACCGCAATACAAGACAACCCGACCAACTTTGGGACAGTGTAATGGGGTGAGGTTCCCATCCTCGCCCCTTTGCGCAATAGCGCCGCCTCATTTTGTTCTTTAGTCGCCTCCTATTATAAGAGAAGTACAGCAAATATCCCCCTCCTCGGTTCAATTGAGTTCACCCTAGGTGTCTGGACTCACCTCAGGCTACTGAGCCCCACCGCCACGACAGAGCTTTAACCATGGTGGGGAACTTAACCCTGCTGGTCTCTTATGATAGTATTTTTGTAAATAGGAGTTAAAATTTGCAGTCGGGGCCTTTGGATGACTGCCATAATGACCCCTATAAACATTTGCAATTAAGATATCTACATTGGAAAGAAAGGACTAAGGAGGAAGGAGGGCGGAATAGACGTAGACATGTCTTAATTCCACCAATGAGCCACCAGATATAGAGAAAACCAACAGCGCAGCTACCACTTTATTGGGGTATATATATAATAGTATCGCGTGTGTGGCAGTCCTCTGTGATATGACAACAGACCCATTGTCATTCGCCTTGTGCCCTTGCACTACTAGTATTCCATAGTCGATTTTCCCGCTCCCCTGGTTTCTCCAGTGACTTTTTAGTGAAACTAAGCTGTATTTTTCAGATTTAGTAGGTGTCTAATATATTAGTGAACACGTTTACTGATGTACCTATAACTGAACGTCTTCCTACCAGGTGGACTGACTGGGTAAGGTAACGGGGCTGGATGTACGAGTAAGTGGCTCGTGACCAAAATTTATGGCTATTTCTGAGGTGGCCTTTGTTCCGATGTCCTCCAGTTGATTATGATTATATATTAATTTGTGATTTCTTCTTCTATATCTTCACATAAATTGAGCCCAAAACAAAATAAAATCGTAATGCAATGTGAAGCTTTTGTAATGAGACAGTGTCCAGTTCGTACAGTAAATACACGAATAAAGAAGAATAAAAATTGTTTTGCCGCTGCTTTGGAGGGGCGATAATGAATGAGTTTATTTTTTGTTGAGTTGAGTTTATGTTTTTCTAATTAAAAATTCAAAAGGTATATGATTTTTTTGATATTTAAAATAGATCAACTACAAATTATATGTGAAATTGAAATTGACAAAATTATTTGTCAACAGTTTAATACGTACAGAGAATTATGAAGAGTTCTAAAGATTAAAATAATTCAATGTAGTTCAAACACTAAATAGCTTAAATAAGGGACAAAAGTCTACCCGAACTAACAGCCGGGAACACATCTCATCTTTTTACTGTGGATGTGGTTAATCAAGCGCTGTAAACGATTTATTACGAAATAAACATAGTACCTATCCTCTACAATCACCCCTGGCATTAATTCTATGTTGCAAATGCGGATCGGCTAAAATTGTTGAAAACTGGTCTACACCAAGCAACGATTTGCGGGGTTTACAAATCCAAGTGCTTCCAAAAATGAGTGTTCACTACTTATGGTTGTTAATTGTATGGTAAAGCCCCCACCATGATTCAAGTCTTGTCGCGGCGGTGGGGCCGCGGCGGGCTCAGTAGCCTGGGGTGATCCGAGACACCTTGGGCGAAGCCAGTTGAACCGAGGAGGTGGATGCTCTTTGTACCACTCTTAATAAGAGGAGGGGACAAGTGAGTAAAAAATGAGGCGGCGCTATTGCGCACGGGACAAGGGGCGAGGATGGGAATCTCACCCCATTTCACTGTACCAAAGTAGGTGGGATTCTTGCGTAGTGCGGGACAACCCCATTTATGGAGGCGAAGTCGGTCCCTTTGAGGGCTGACTAGCCGTCGAGGTGCCCTGGTGATTCGTTGTTCCAGGACAACGCCACCAAAGGCGGCACTACAATGTGCCATGAGCCCCACACACCACTGGACCCCACCCAGGGCCAGTGAAGGCGCGTAAATGCGTTTCCCCGCGTCAACATGAAAAAGAAAACAAAAAAAAGTGGTATAGTAAATCCCCGCCCAGTAATTTTAGTGTAATGGAGTTACAGACATCCATACAACTTATCCAAACTTTCACATTTATAACATTAGTAACATGCTACTATATGGATATAAACGTTCGCACAGAAAACATCCTTAAAAGTTACGAAGTCACGTCCTTGTTATATCTCGACCAACCAGCACAGTTACATTTATTGAGTTACCCGTAATTTGCTACATTGGTAGTTAGTGACAAGTTTTACACAGCGGTAATACTCTAACTACTTACTCTAACTACTTACTCTAACTACTTACTCTAACTACTTACTCTAACTACTTACTCTAACTCTCTAACTACTTACTCTAACTACTTACTCTAACTACTTACTCTAACTACTTACTCTAACTACTTACTCTAACTACTTACTCTAACTACTTACTCTAACTACTTATTTCTTTTGTAGTCTTGTTACTAACCGTGATCGCAGTTTTAGTCACGTAATATTTATTCTAAGGGAAACATCATTTTTTTGGTTGAGAAGTATTTAATAATGTGGAACATCATTATAATCTATATTTATTTGTGCCAAATTACATTCGAATTATTTCAGTGGTCTATGCTTGAAAAATTACAAATGTACATACGGCACGGTACATATAAAATACACATTGGGCAACACGGACTGGGGAGTATCCTCGCTCATATTATAACACAGGTGTGAAGTGACCGTGTACTGCGATCTGTGAGAGTGTGGACGGCCTAATTTAGAGATCAGTGAAGATGCGCTTAGTATAATCGCCTCTGGTTATACGGATGTCTATGGATGTCGGCTTGCCATCACATAATCCGGTTTATTTGTTCTCTACACGTTATATTAATGCTTGACGTATAATTAAACTTAGATAGTCTATTATTACCAATATACATACGAATTATTAAAAAAAAACAACATAAAATTAATTTCACAGTAGTAGCTGGTAACCCAATTATTTATATTTAACATATTTATATTTAACTATTTAGTTGAGTTTACTGGAAATCACAAAGTTTCAAATGGCGTTCATTACTTCTCGTGTGGAACTTTTATTTTGCCAAATAAAACAATTTTGTTCTGAGTACTTTCATTCGTTTCACTCGATGAGGAGTTGGAAATTAAATTTACAACATGCAAAAAAATTACCTGTGACTGTTTACTTTTACGAAAATGCATTTTTTAGAAAGAGATAGCGGTTTTGGGGCGGCACGAGTGGTGAGGTACCTCTCGCTCACACGCTACCGCCGTAAAGTTTTGTGCGCTTCGTGACTCGCCGGTGGTACATTCGAGGGGGGTCGCTGTCCCCCTTTCCTCATTACATCGACATAGTAATTATGCGGATGTTCATGGACGTAGGTAGTTTAATGAATGTATGGTTACTCCTTGATAGAAATTCAGGTTAACACTTGAATAAATGTGCCTGATGATCACAAGTTGAAACCGATCGTAAACATTAATTGAAAAATAAATAAATGTGGAAAAATATATAAAGTGCATTTATAAGTGTTGAC
>JAFELO010000044.1:324630-349254 GCA_017140195.1 Eumaeus atala | reverse complement strand
GTATTAACCACCACGCGCGTCGCTTGTCACTTAACCTCCGTTAAATTTCAATTAGTTTGTGTAGCTAACGATTTCTTTCATATTGGAAATGCAAAAAAAAACCAGGGAGAGTTTAAATTAATTACCTCTGTGGCTGGATTCTTCAGAGATGGATGTTTTTAAAGAGATATGTTATTGTGTTATTCTAGGTTTTAGTGTTTAAGACTCTTTGGCCTTTGAAATATATTCCTTCTTTAATTATTATTTTAGATATTCCATTTATGCATTTGGGTACTTCAGTGAGGATACCTTCAGATACATTTTCGACATATTTATGATGGAACTTATGTCAAAAATTATTTTAACCTTAATAAAGTATAACATTGACATAGGCAGTAAGAGTACAAGTGCCATGGTGAAGTGACAGACGTAACATCCAGAAACCCTTTGGAGGGGAGGCGGTCAGGTGGATAACGCGTCTGTGTGTCAATAATGCTGGTGTCTGTGGGTGACGGTAGTCATCAACACGCAGTTTGCTTCCCAATACTATAAGAAATGAAATTATTTTGTATAAAGCAGGTATATAAATCTATTATAAGTTTTTATGGTGTAACTAAAAATTACGAAGTTTCGGATATATTTTTATTTCATTTGCTGGAATTATATTATGTATTATATTGTATTTTTAGAAAGAGGTTGTGTTACTCTGCATAAGAAGAGGTAGTACCATGCATGGGCCATGACACTACATTCTCCTATGCAGCGCAATAGGGCCGGGACGACCGAAGAAGTACCTCTAGCTCTCTTGATACCGGCGTGAAGTGACAGCGTCCCTGTCGCGTTTCGTGCGGACTGTGGGTGAGTAGCCGGTGGCACATTAGGGGAGGGGATGATCGGAACAACGCATCTACATTGCACCAGAATCGGATCGACACGATCGAGTCAAATTTTTGTGAATCTCCGGTGGCACATTTGAGGAAGAAAAAAGGAGAACATTCAGTTCAGTTCTGAATGTTCCTTGCCTCTTGTACAATAACAAGATATACCTTTTTATACTGATGATTTGACAGACATATAGCTTTTGTGACAGCAAAAAATAAAATGAATACTAATAGATTGTTCTTTTGGGAATAACAGATATTCATATAGCGAACTAGCGGCGCCCCGCGTTTCACTCACTAACTACGAACCTATTGATATGTGGATAGATAAACCATGACACTACGTCATGGTTTATCTATCCTCATGAAGCAGCTATCATACACATTTTTATCCGACATGTACACCCAGTGATTAGCACGTGAAAATAAACAAATAAACTCTTCAGGTTTATTATAGAAGTATAGATATGTACTGAGTTTAATATATAGGGAGTGTATGTCTAAAGATTGTAACAAGACATTCGGTGTAGGAATTTGTGGCTCAGCGATTAAAATTCGGAATGATCCCAGAATTTCTATTATTCCGCTACGTTTGCTTTGCTGGCAAATATTCTTGAAAATTAATCCGTAATAGTATATTAGGTATATTCGATATAAGTAAAAGTAAGAACAACCTTACTTTTACTCTGCTCACATAACATCGGCATAAAGTGACATATTCGGTGATACGTTTCATGCGATTTGTGAGTAGACGGTGACTCATAAACAAAAACGTGTAAAGGAAACATTGCACATGCATCGGCATAGTAATTGTGCTGATGTTCATGGGCGTATATAGTCGTAGTAAGACTTGAATCACTCGTATGTGCCCCTAAAATATAAAAATAAAATATTAAATGAATATCAGGAATTTGTTCATAGCGTGACATGTATTTAAAGTTTTAAAGGTGAATATCGACGCTCATGAAGATGCAAATAATTGCTTTGAATATGTGTTGACAGTCGTCTCGGCGGTCATTAAAGAGGCCTACGTTCGTCAGTGGACCGACAATGATGATGATGATGCGTTACCCTCAAATCCTCTTCCTTATCCAGTGGGATATTAAATCTACAAGATGCATAAAACGCGTGGTTCAAGTATTTTAGGCTTAATTTGGCTGCACTACACTTGATGCACACACGGCTGCGTAAGTTTGTGTGATTTATGAATAGCCGGTCGCCTATTGGTAGGAAGGAGGGAAGGAAGGCAAAATATCTGCATAACAATTTTGTGAGTGTTTATCAAGTTACTTCAACTGCTCGTTTGATCATCATTATTATCAGCCCTTATCCGACTACTGCTGGACATAGGCCTCTTTCAATGAACGCCAAGACGACCGATATCCTGCTACTCGCATTCACCCTGGTCCGGCTACTGCAGGGAGATCTTCTTCCCACCTAGTGAACGTTCTACTAACACTTGGTTTTCCTAAACACGGTCTCCACCCCAGAACCTTAATGGCCCATCTGTACTGTTTGACGTTTGTAAGTTCGTTTAATTTTTCGAATTAAAAAAAAAACAAACAAACAAATTTTAAGATCATCATCATCACGCGCAGTTGTCAATGTGTCAAAACAATGTTTCGATAATAATACTACCAAGGTTCCGGAATTGTGTTTAAATTTTGTTGTGACGCCTCGAGAAATCCCTTTTGAAGAATTTATTACCAATGAAGAGGATTGCCTGTATAAAAATAATATTAGGAGGTAAGTTTCGGAGGCGGAGATATAAAAGTACATGAACCAATAATACTTTATACCATGCAAAATATGCTAAAGATAAACACAATCTAGTGTTCAATGTAGATCCTGATACCAAATAGAAAAAAAAAATATGTATAAATAAATAAATCTATTTATTGTTTCTAACTAATCTCTTTGATCTTGTTGCAGGTAGATTTTTACCCATGGCTATTGGGGATGATGAAATTGCTTCAATATCATGGTCCACTCCAGCACTAGGATCCAGTACGGCATCCAAGTCCATCATGCTGCACAAACGATTTCGGGAGCCATCTGGTCCAATGACAATTATAGAGCAGTCTTGAGTCCAACACATATTGAGACCAACTGGCTGACGTGCTTTCAAAAACACGTTTTGTGAGTAATTTTGTCAAAGTGATACGCGAGATTGTCAAGCTCGTCTTAGCTTTCCATCTCATTTCATATCTTGATACGGACACCTATATCATGAAACTTGACTAGTATTGGTCGAGGCCTATACTCTTTGAGACGATGAGTATATTTTACACATGAAATATCAACATCAGCCACTTTAAGTCTTGTAGAAATCAACACAGCTATCCGTCAAGACTTCAATCTGAGATTGTAAGGACTTCAGAGCCTCCAAGGAAAAAATCATAAAACTGTAGAAATCTGTTGTCAATTTAGTTGCTGCGAAATATATAATATGCGAAGTAGTTTCAAGACCTTTTTGGAACTCAGTCATTTTAGTAGAGCTTAATAATCTCGGTGATTCAATCATCATATTTCTTTAGAGATGCCATAGTGTACTTTTGTTTACAATACCAAATAACTGAATTAAAATAACTAGGAACAGATGATTCTCACTTTAGTGATTAATGACTTTCTATTGTGCAGGAGTAAAATTTTTGGTAGGCAGAGGTAAACTAATTTACTTTATTTAATAATAATACCTATGCAAATTAAATTAATAAATCAATTTAAATAAAGAGCTGTTTGAAATTCCGACTTTACATTTTGCACACCTACCCGCAGAAAACACTAATATAATAATCGAGTTATTAATAAGTAATTAATATAATAATCATTTTACTAAATATAACCATAGGTAACATCCTACTAATGTTATATATGTGTGGGTTTGTACGCGAGACTGTTATTGCATCACACGAAAATTACGAAACGAGTAACATGTACAAAGAATGGCAGATGAAATGTTAATATAGCAGATATGCAATGCGAATGTGGAAGGATGTAGGTACCGAGGAAGACCACAACTAACATACCATGATCGGATTGATCGAGTTTCCGAAGGTATCAAGAGTCTTCGTTATCGGCGTTTGTGTATGAAGAGAGTAATGAATGGAGGAGGCAAGACACGTATGCAAGGATCGTGATGTATGACATTCTGTTCATTCTGCCTACGCCATTAGGGAGCTGGCAAGTGGGAGGTGTTGTTGTTGCTGGATATTATGAAGATTGGTGCAAATGTATTATTATAATATGAAATATGAAATACGCTTTTCGAGAAAAAATGTTTCCTTTGGGTACACTTTGGGTTTACGCGGGCACATTTGGCTCTGCGAACTTGTTATATAAAACTATTTACGCCTGTTTCGATTTTACGATAATCGAAATGGTTTTTACTTTTTCAGTTCCCCTACTTTACATTTGACCAGTAGCCAATCTTTCCGGGCTGCCTTGGGCGGCATTTGTGGTACATATGTGCTCTGAGAAAAGACAATTAATATCACGATATGTTTCCATACTATATATTTCCTGGTTTCGTAATCCTCGTATTACGAAATTAAAATATGATTAGTGAGTGACCCACCTGCATATGTTATGACAGAAGATATTGTAGTTAATATTTTCTGTAGTCAGCTACATACACTTACATGAGCATAATATTATGTAGATCAGCAATAACTAATTGGACATACGACATCAAAACACTTTCAGAAATTTATTTTATTAAAAATTATAAGCAAAGAATTTATCTAAAGATATAATTAAAGTATTGGTATTAAGTCTGTACGTTGAGTTTAAAAACAAACAATCTAGAGGTCTAATATAAGCAACACCAAAGGAAAACATGATGTTTTTGTGTCTGTCTGTCTATCTCTTTCTCTCTATCTGAGGCAAATGAGACCTAAAAAAAGGAAGCAGAACTTGAGGTACTATAAGCTGCAAGTCCACAATAATCTGCCGAATCAGGGGTCTGCTGGAAAACACAGACCCCAAAGACATTATGGAGGAGCTTGAACGCCTGGGGTTCGAGCCCGAGTACGCCCGCCAGATCAAGGCGAAGCAGGGCAGACCCGGCTGCATATTCTTTGCTCTCATCAAGAGAACGGAGGCAGCGATAACAGAGATCTACAAGGTTTCCGAGATGTTCAATCCACCGGGCATCAAGATCGACGCATGGAGGGGCAAGAAAGCCCCCGCCCAGTGTCACCGGTGCCAGCAGTTTAGAGACTCGTGTAAACAATGCCACCGGAGGATCGCCTGCGTTCGCTGCAGTGAACCACACTTCGCGCGCGATAGTAAGCGCCCCAAGACAGACCCGCCGGTCTGTGCGAATTGCGCCGGGGCCCACCCTGCCAACAGCACCGCCTGCCCGGTGTACAAACGAGAGGCGCGCAACAAGCGCGCCGGACCGGTGGCGATCACCACGGTGAGAGCCCAGCGGCCTCAAGCTCCACAGGTGGAGCTACCACCACCGACAGCTGCGTCTCTAATGGCGGAGGCGAATGACCCCATCCCCAGGGCCTCATCTCAGGCCACAGTTCAGACCCCAGGGCTCAAGCCCAAAAAGAAGAAGAACAAAAACAAAAAGAAGAACAAGGAGGCCACCGTCACTCAAGGAGTGACGCCCGAGGCAGAAATGGAGGTAGACTCCGCTCTCCCCATCGCTGCACCCGCCCTCCCGAAACCCACCACCTCGCCCGCACCCGCAGCGGCGAAGCCGGCAGCACCCGCACCGGCTCCCAAACCGAAGCCCTCAAGCGGTGTGACCACACCGCGTGAAAGGCAAGCGGTGACGCAGACGACGTCGATGGCCGCCTTCATCGGCCACACCTGTTTCGGCCTGATGGAGTTGGCCATGGACATTTATAATAGCTATAGTAGCGGCTCCAGCCTCCTAGCTATAGCCATGGCCAGCATACCCAAGCTGGTCGAGTCTATAACCGGAACCATCCAGAAGTGGCAGGAAACAAGATAAGAATCCTCTTCTGGAACGCGAGGGGCATCTCGAATAGACGGGCGCTGTTGACGCAACTCCTGTGCGCACAGGTAGTCGACATCGCCTTGATTGGCGAGACCCACTTGAGACCCGGACAGAGATTCGTCATCGCCGGTTACACGTCGTACAGATACCCGATCCCAACGACCGAGCGAAGAGAGGAGTGATGGTGTTGGTCAAAAGAAACATCATACGCCAGCCACTCCCAGTCCCTGCGATACAATCGTTCCAAGCGATAGGCGTGGAGATAAAGGCGGGCAACAAGCCGACCAGATTCTTCGCAGCCTACAAGGCTCCGGGTGACGCACTGGACGTCGCCGACATCCACCGGCTCCTCTCAGAAGAGCCGACTGTGATCGCCGGCGACCTCAACTGCAAGAGCCCGTCTTGGAACTCTCGTCTCACGAACGCGAACGGAAGGAGACTCCTCGCGGACGCAGACGAGATGGACTACACGGTCCATGGCCCCACGGATCCGACCCACTATCCGGATCAACAAGCGTTCCAGCCGGACGTAAAGGACGTGGCCATCACCAAGAACCTAGAGGGCCACTTCTCACTAGAAGTGTTGGAGGAACACCACGGTTCTGACCACATGCCAGTGCTGGCGGAATTACATAACGAGGCGTGCAGATCGCCACCTCTCCCGCCCAGGCGAAAGGTAAATTGGGAAGGGTTTGCCTCCCGCCTCAACAACTCCACCCCGAACTTCCCCGTCAACACCGTGGAAGACGTGGAGAAACTAGCGGAAGAGATGCAGACTTCAATCTGCACCGCCTTAGAGAAGGCCACCGAAACTCTCTCGTGCTCAGTTGCCAATGGCAAGGACAAACTGCCAAGAAGCCTCCAACTCCTCCTCGAAGAGAGGAGAGCCACCCGAAAAGATGGCAGTCTACTCGCTGCCCCACGATAAAGACTCACCTGAACCGTCTCACTGAGAGGGTCAAATCCGAACTTGCGGCTTTAAGTTCGGAAAGATGGTCGAGGAGAATCGAGGAGGCCGGCGAAGACTGGCAGGCACTACGGGTCCTGATGCGCACTCTAACGAAGAGGAAAGCACCAAGTAGGCCATTAATACACGGAGACGGCACTCCAAAATACAGTGCCCCAGACAGAGCGGATATATTCGCGACCCATCTGGAGGCACACTTCACCCTCTTCCCACCGGTCGATTTCGAGCACACCGCCCGGGTCGAAGCCACGGTCGAATCTTACGTGGAAGCCCCAGACACGGGAGAAATCACCACAGCGGCATTTCACTTTTCAACCAACATGGTACGGAACACCATCAAGGGGTTGAAACCCAGAAAGGACATGACGGAATCACCGACATGGCCTTGCGACACCTTCCATTCAAGACGATCGCCGCAGTAACGAGACTGCTGAACGGCATCGTCCGCACTGGACACTTCCCCACTAGCTGGAATTTGGGCCACATCGTCATGTTGCAAAAACAGGGTAAGGACAGCAGGAGAGCAGAAAACTATCACCCGATAACTCTGCTACCCACTCTGTCGAAGACCCTAGAGTTGCTCATACTGAGACAACTCACCCCCCTTCTACCACTCAGAGACGAGCAATTCGGTTTCCGCCCCAACCACGGTACCACTCACCAACTGGTCAGGGTCACCCATTTGATCGCAGTGGCTAGAAATAAGAAAGAAGCTGTAGCTGCCGTATTCCTCGACATGCATTCGACTCCGTATGGCATAACGGGTTAATATACAAATTAATCCAAAGCAATGTGCCTAAACCTCTCATAAAAGTGATTGCGTCATTTCTCTATGACAGGACATTCCAGGTGAGAGTGGACGGGGTCTTGTCCGAGAGGAAATGTATTCGTGCAGGTGTACCACAAGGGAGCTGTCTCTCGCCAGCCCTCTACTACTTTTACGCCGGGGACGTGCCTGTTTCCCCCGGAGTGACAGCCGCGCTCTACGCGGACGACACCGCCTTCTTGGCCGCGTCTCTTAACGCGAGGCACGCGGCCAAAAAACTACAGAGAACCCTCGATCTCCTGCCGGAGTGGCTCCAGGAATGGCGGCTGGCGGTCAATCCATCTAAATCACAAGCGATCACCTTTCCCACACAGAGCACCGTCGGCGCGCTCAAGGTACAGGGCGTCGCGATTCCATGGAACAGGACAGCCAACTACTTGGGAGTCGTGCTAGACTCCGGACTCACGATGGCTCGTCAGGCCGAAACCGCCATCAGAAAGGCCAGATCAGCCACCGCCAGGCTGGCGCCACTCCTGCGGGCGAGTGCCATCCCACTAAAAATGAGGATGGCACTCTACAATATCCACATAAGATCGAGGCTAACATACGCGACTCCTGCCTGGCATCACTTGCTGAGCGATACGAACAAGCGGAAGCTCCGTGTCGTTCAGAACAAGGTGTTTCGGCAACTGGTCAAGGCTCCAAGGTTCGTTAGGAACCATACTATACTCAGGGACCTGCGCGTCGAGCCCCTTGATGACTTTGTCGGCAGGATGTCGAACAACCTGTTCGAAAAGGCGGACGCGTCGGAGCATGAGATTCTCAGGGGTCTCGCGCCCTGGCACGCCCGCCCCCCGGACAAATATAGCCTGCCGAGGGGGGGGGCGGATAACCAGTTTCCGTATACCTCCCACACAGGCTAGAAAAAAAAATCACTACTAATCCATTTGACTTCATTTTCACAGGTTATATACTTATATACACTTCTCCCTCTCGCTGGACGCTGCAGACGGACATCGCCGACACCGCTCGGGCGGTACCGAGTGGGACGTGACAACCCCGTTGCCACGCTCCCGCAAGGATACGGCCCGCCGCTTCTCCCGTGACACCAACTTCACGGCCAGGATCCATCTTTTACATTTTTTCTTTCTTTTCTTCTGTTTGTCGCGTCTGACCTTTGACCTTTACTTTTCCACCAATACACCGTATCGTAAACACAGCGTGCGATTCGGTGCCTGTCCATAGGGCCATCACAGGAGTGGAACCATACACGTTTCCCAGTTCGCTCTGGGACCTGTGAGAGTGCCCCGACAAATGGATAGACGCCGATCGTAAAAAGATACCAATAGCTCAGGCACATAAACATATGTGCATACGCACTCAGAGGTCAACATGACCTCGCATCAACCACAGCCTCGTATTGACGAGGCTCGAACAACACATCTCCAGTAGGGAGCTAAGCTCCGGTCTGGACCCCCCTCGACCCGGCAACGGGAAGAGTGCGAAGACATGACGAGAATCTGCCGAATCTTTGCCTCCATGGGTCCAAAGGGTAGGGAGATTACCAGACGCGAGTCTAAAACAATTGCTCAGACAGAGGACTGTCTCAGAGTTGACCGTTAGGTTCGTGTTATGTCTAGCGAGTCCTTTTTTATAGTATATACAAGGGGCCATACGAGTAAATTGAAGCCATTCCTCGACTACTTATGCCCATGAACATGAGCATAATTAATATGCCAATGCTTTGTACTCCTTTTCAAGTCACTGAACACGATTCTCACTTTTCCTGAAGGAGAATATATATTTAATCAAGATATAACCAACTAATCGGTGATATGGATTGCTATGGAAAAAATTGGCCTTTTCTTATAATCTAGACCACACCGATACACACCGAATCGAATGTCATTTAATTGAATATTTCGCAGGCCTTTAAAATGTAGCATTTATTTCATTTTGGTCGGTTGATAGGCATAAAATGTTATCATCATCATCATCTTTATTATCAGTCAATTGCTGGACATAGGCATATCTCAAAGAGCGCCAAGAGGTCCGAGTTCCTGCTACTCGCATCCACCCCGGACCAGTTTCTGCACCGATGTCGTCTTCCAACTGGTGAACGGTCGACAACACTTCGTTTTCCTTAATGCGGCCTTCACTCCAGAACCTTAATGAGCCATCTGCTACTTGTCCTTCTGAGTGTGTTACCAGGCCATTGCCAATTCAGCGAGAAATGTCATGGATTTTTTATTATTTATGGATAGGGACTACAATTAAGTAAACGAACGAACGAAGGCAAGATTTACTTCCATGCGAACAAGTAGCGTACACAAACAGTGTGAAACAGAATCGTTTATATAAATAATACACAAATAGTTCAGCAACACAATGCAGGCATTATGAGTGTCAAATATAGCTAATAAAAGCATAAAAATTATCGGACAACCAGTGGGACCAAAAGGCATCGAAATCATAAAGTGCCAACTAATAATAAAGGCCTCAAAATTTGCTGATTGAAATTAAAACTTATATTCTGTAATTGTAAAACTGTATATGGTCACCGAGCGGTCGGATAGTTGGAGAGCAAGTCGGGTCCAATTGTTCGCTCGACAGTGGCGCCGTATCATTCCTTCCTTTTGTTTGATAATTTATAATTGTTTCGAAAACCTTTGTCACAGTTAGATAATTCAAACTACGACTATCCTTTTATGTGAATAACGAATTGTTTTCTCTAATAATATAAATATTATTACAACTCATATTTTTCTTTGTCGGTCTGTCAATGGTGAGGGTCGTAGCCGCATGTTCTTCACCAATACTATATATTCTGCGCTATATGGTATGTGCTGTGTAGATCTTCAACAGCCCCTCTAATCTGGCTGTACTACATGTCGGTACTGGTCAAATGGCCCGCTTGCCTCCATCCGACTTAGAATACTTAGTTTTTCGAGACGCATGTTTGCATTTTATATAGAGTACATAATGAATTTATATTATACATTTGCAGGGAAATTGTATGTATGTGTGAACATGCTGTTTGTATATTTCACCTTGAATCTGTTAATCTAAAATATAATTATATTATTTTTACGGACGGATATCGCATTAAATTTAAACATCATTTCAATTAGTTAGGAGTAAGTTACCTAACCTTGTGATAGGAAAATTTTATGAATAAGATGTTATTGGTTAGCACAAGGTAGATTATATATAGCACTTGACAGTTGAGCTACACTTACGCGTAGAATGTGTAAACCGCGTTGGCATAGCAGATGTAGCCGAGTGTTATCAGTACACTGAAACTGTTTCGTTGTATCATTTAGTAAGTATCACTTTATAAACGTAGCATTAAATTTATAGAATATGGTTTTGAAATTTCAAAGTAAAATGCGAACGTACAGCCACTTTAAAATGCAGTTGTTTAAGGTTACAGGCTAGACAAGTAGGTAAAGGAGTAGTATGGCGACCAATCGGTACAATGTAAGTGGGTTTGCCAATCGCGATCATAACGCGTTGTGCATGGCATCTCTATCGTAACAGTTCGAATCCGGTCCAGGTTTCAAGTACTAACAAATATCACGCCACGTTATTTGGAAGTGTAGTCATTGGTACAACGTGAGAACCATGATGTTAGACAATATCGCAGACAAAGTCGCAGACCGGTAATATTGAAAGTAATTAAATGTTCGTTCAGCTAGTACGACGTGGGTTTACTGTGTGAACTTATTTAAACAAATGTCATTGGCTGTAGTTAGTTTGAGATTTAGAGTTCTTAGGAAGAGATAGTGCCATGCTGCATTGGAGGTAGTGCCATGCATAGTACATGACACTGCATCCACTTAAGCAACGGAATTGGGCCGGCACGACCGGGGAAGTACCTCTTGCTCTCTTGATACCACCGTAAAGACACAGCTGAGCAGCTATTGGCCCATTGACCAACTCAGTCTCGATAGATGGGTTTGCCCAGCACTACAAGTCAACCCCACCGACTTTGGGACAGTGCAATGGGGTGAAGTTCCCATCCTCGCCCCTTGCACTGTGTGCAAATACCTCCTGCAGATCTTTAAGTTCCCTCTTCTTACAAGAGGGGTTTAAAAATGGCTGCTAAGCCCCACCGCCTCGACAAGGCTTAAGCCATGGTGGGGCGGCATCAAAACCTGGCCGTTCGGTCCCAACCCATACATTTTAATCACCATAATAACCACACATAATTACTCTTTCATTAACATCTACCAAGTCCGGAGCATACAATACAGACAAAACTTTTCTTGATCACTGGTTAACGACGAGCTTATCGGTACATATAATGCAACCATAAAAAGCTTAGTATCAGTTACACATAAAACATCCAAATGTCTCTTGTTCTGTATATCTATCAATTAATTAACCTTATCTTCCAACTCACCTTTCACATTCCGCGTGCCTATCTGGTACTCCACGCTCCTGGGTTCGCCGGCTTGGGTAGGGTGTGATGGGTGGCCGCCCCATCGCGGCATTTACCATCTTTTGTACCGACGGGGTCGGACCGGTACGCGTCGCCTACAGGGGATGCCTTAACGCGAGCTGCGGTACAAATTTGAGCCAGAATTACAAACCTCGTGGACTGGAACTCCTGGACTGCACGTTTCTGGCCAGACCCTCTAACGCGGTCGAGATGAGGTCGTTGCGAAAAGTATGTGACGGACCTTCGCCGACAGTGTTCGCAATAATGAAATAAGAGAGAGTTTAGGTATGAAAGAATCCATGAGTTCGAGCATGTAGGAAGAATGACAGGTGAAAGGTTCAAACAAGCAGATATACAATGCGAACGTGGATGTATGAAGAAGGTATTTGTTATAATAGCGGCAACAGGCACATTATTTGTGATTGTCGAACTTTAATGGTCTATATATTACAGTCCATGAGGTACAGTCTGGCAATAATAATAATAATATCTGTGAACTTATCACACCACGTCAACCTAGTCCTGTGGTAAGTACCATAAGGACTTGTGTTACAGGTAATAGACAACGGAAATATACTTAATATTTTTATACATTAAAGAAATCTTATATATTAAAAAAAAAAAATATTATAGAAGTACATATAATACATGAACATCCATGACCTATGTGGAATTCGAAACTGCGACCTCTGGCGTTACATGCGGACTAACCACCACGTTACCAACTGAGCCAGCCTGTCCCCGTTTTTACCCTTAGGGTACAGAAACCTGCGAAGCACACAGTATTTACTTGCAACTCAATGAGATTACTGGACTATGTGAATTGGGCCGGCATGACTGTAATATTGCTTTGATGTCGAAATTGTGATGTTTGTGGGTTCAGGATTGCTTAAGCAAAGCTATATTGCATTATATATTTCAAGTCACAATTTAAAGTCACACAAGTGTAAAATTCTGCTCGTGTAGAATACAAGTATTATCAAAATTTTCTTAGCATCTATTTCATTACTTCATCACATCGAGAGCAGTGCAAATCTCGATTTGGGATGCCAGCACGTGTAAAGCAAAGAGCACCTTCTTGCCGCATCAAATACTGTCCCCCGATTATGTGTAAATAAATTATAGTTTATACAGCTTAATTGGTTCAGTGGTAATGGACTTCATAATTACAACCACGAAGCGACTGGACTACGTGCAAAACTCATGTGTCATAATCTATCTCTGCAACACTAATTGTTATGACGGTAAAACGCAAGTGATCGGCCGTAATGTGATAAAATAAACCTTTACACCTACTACGATAAATAGAAAGTAATGATAATTATAGTGATGTTGAGTAAACATTTTTTTAAACAGCACAGAAAGAAACAAGTTCACGCCAGGTCCCTAATCCCCACTAAACAGGGAGCAGGGAGTGCCACACATCACGAGGCTTGTACACC
This sequence comes from Eumaeus atala, assembly GCA_017140195.1. Taxonomy (NCBI): domain Eukaryota; kingdom Metazoa; phylum Arthropoda; class Insecta; order Lepidoptera; family Lycaenidae; genus Eumaeus; species Eumaeus atala. The sequence continues at coordinate 335,800 of JAFELO010000044.1, read as the reverse complement.
GGTCTAGCATTCTCCACATTCATTATTCTCATTATTTAATTAACATAAAATTCAAAACAGCTAAATTCTGGCTGTTTCATGCTTTTGTCTAATATATCTAGTACCACTTGTAGTATAAACCCATGAATATATTAATTCTGATATCTATAATGTTATCTTATGATACATAATAGGTTAAAGTTCAATACACCGTTCCGAATGTAACTGTGAACATAAAAATTTACGTAAATACATGCGCTCGACAATATGTCTAGGAGGCAGGCGAACGAAGACAGGGTGAGATGGCCTAATTTAATCTTACGTATTCGAATACGAATCATGATAATGTTGTTCAACACACAAGGATCGTGTTTCTCGAGTAATTTTGCGCTCTGATTTGTGGTAACAGTATCCTAAACAAGCTGCGGCGCTGACTTGACAGTGCAAATACTGTCGATACACGGCGGGCAGCGCGCAGACACGGCCGCTGCACAAAGCTTTGTGCTACGTGTTTATTTAACGAACGCTATTTACGATTGAGGTTTTTGTTATTTCAGGATCTATTATTCCAAAACGCTACCATTGGACTAACAGGCGTGCAATATCCGATGTATTACCAACCGAGCTAGTGGGTCATTGAATATTATTGCTTTTGCAAATATATAGCTATTTTACAGAATAGGGGCAAACGAGAATTCTGAAGCCGTTTTACGGCTAACACCAATTTTTTTATGAGATAGAGGGCAAACGAGCAGGTAGGTACTGACAATTGCCGCTCATAGACATCTGTAACACTAGCCGTCTTACAGACGCGCTACCAGACTTTAAAGAATAGGTGTGCTCTTTTATTGAAGACCTCTAAGTCGTATCGGATCGAAAATACCGAGGGTGGCAGCTGTTTCCACGGTTTAGTTGCGCGTGGTAAGAAGTGGCGTTTAAACCGCACTGTTGTAGATTTACGAAAATCAAGGCGATGGGCGTTGAACTTAAATTTCTGTCGCGATGTCTGAAGATGGAATTATGTTGCTGGTGTTATGCTGAACAATTCTTCGGAACACTCCTCACAGAAAATACGATAAAGGACTACAGCGAGCCGATACCACCTGCGCCTTGTAAAGTTGCAGCCGATGGGCTGGATTGAAGTAGAGGCCAATTTAACTTTCACTTCCAAATGACAGCGGAACTGAACATTACTCGATATGTCCACATCAAGTATTCCAGTACTAGCTGAGGCCGATAGGTAGGTGTTCTGAAAACGAGGATATACGACGAAGGGTGACTTCTTAGCGGTAAACGCACTAACTTGTGTCATACGGGGGTTAAATTGGACTAAGTTTAGTATGCCCCATTCCGAGACCTTGGATAACAAATCCTCGACCTCAGACACCAGCTTGTTCTGATACTCATTGACATTTTCCCGGGAAATATCGGCACGGCCAGTAAGTAACCGCCAATGCCATCCCCTTGGTTTCGACAGCCTCCGCCCATCGGTGCGTTAAACAAACTAGAAGATCACCAGCTGAACGTCCAAGGTGGAAACCGTACTGGCAGTCTCTCATTATTTGATGATCTTCTAGGTATTGCAAGAGCTGGCAGTTGATAATTGATACCATATTTTTGGAAAGCAAAGGCGTTATCGCAATTGAAGATAGCATACATCTTCTTTGAGGTAGGTGCCCTGGATAGGTAAGGTTGAATCAACCGGAGAAGATATCTGCGTTTCGGTCAGAAAGAATAAAGCCGGCTTTGCTGTCTCAAGGTGGTGGTGGCCAACGGCGAAATTGGAATGCAACCCCCAGATATTGCAAAAATCAACAATTTGAATAGCAGGGTGAGGGCTTTACTTTTTCTTTCGTTCACCCACAGTAGCACCGATCGCAAATCTGCCGCCCCCAGAATATAAGGGGCAGCCTAGGCATTCAGGACCAGTGCATGGCGGCCCAGGGAGGGATTCTTCAGCTCCTACGTTGCTGGTACCCTCAGGGGTAATCTATTATTAAACCTTCCTGGGGGCCAACATCACTTCACGTCAGGGTCATGCGAATAGGAGGTACTCCTCGGTCGCGCCGAACCAATTCGGCGGCATAAAAATTAAATGCAGTATGCGCTACCTCTTGGACAATGCCTATAACGTAATTACTAAGCCAACGCGTTGCCTTCCTTCGGCCACCAGTAGAACATCGACTACTCACAAACTGCACGACACTGAAGATGTCACTACGGCGGTATTATGTGATCGAGAGGTACTTCCCCGGTCCTGCCCAAATCCCTTGCATAGGAGGGTATAGTGTCATGCACCGTTTATGGCACTAGCTCCTCCTGTGTAGCACGGCACTACCTCTCCCTGAATTTATATTGAACTATCAGCTGATACGAATGTTAACAAAAAGTATCCGGCTACACTCCACAGTTACACCTACATAAAATTATCTGGCGGGACGCATTTATTCGACATGTTAAGATTTTTGTTAATGCTATTCTAAATTGAGTCTATGTCGAGATCGCCGCTGTAGCCGAAATTCGGCTAAGGCGTTATTACTATTACATGAATTTCTATAAGAGAGATCATAAATATATAAAATTTCTTCGATTTATAAGATATATTTCCGTTTTCTGCAACATAAGTCCTGAAGGCACTTAGCACATTTACCTTACACCTTATTATGCGTTTGCGATTTGGTACGGATTTGGATTCAATTAGGCATAAATATAGATTTGATTCTACAATAACTATTAGTCAATCGGCCACAATAATAATAATTGAATTAGGTATTATAAACATTATCATATCGGGATAGCTCTCTGCCATCTGGTCTCAGTGGAGGCCCGGTATCCCTTTCAATCCTAAGCCTAGAGACCTAGTCTCGACGCTGACCGGGCGGTCATGGCAATTCGATTGCCTCTCCTCGCTTCCACAGTGTAATGTCAGGTCCATAGAGAAAGGAAATAAAAATGCCACACCAGACCATTATCATCATCATTTACCGGTCCACTGCTAGGCCTCTTTCAATGAACGCCAAGAAGACCGATCTCCTGCTACTCACATCCATCCCGTTACTGTACGGTACCAGTTACTGCACGGAGATCGTCTTTCCACCTGGTGAACGGTCCACCAACTCTTCGTTTTCTAAACGCGGCCTCCACACTAGAACCTTACTGGTCCATCTGCCACCTGTTCTTCTGAGTGTGAGACCAGACCATATTATCTTTAATTTAATTTTAAGAAGTTTAACTGATCTCACATTTATAAGACGTCAAAATCAATCATCGTTTAGACAATTTTATTCAAATTTAGATTTAAAATGTATAAACAGCTTCAGAATTTTCTGAATAAAAAATGAAAAATTTAAAAGCGTACAAATGCGGGCTGAAAATACTAAGTAAATGAACTGGTCGATGTGTATATACATTTATATTTTATACAAACTACATTGTACTAAAACGTTAGTACTTTTTAGATATATTTAGCACGTCTTCTTCAGGCCTCTAACAGTACAAGGACATGAATGGTTCTCAACACATCAAACTAGTCGAGGAGCAAAAAAAATTTGCTACCGTAACACGAGCCCGTAGACAGTTTATGTCACATGTAGAACAATGTAAACATAGCAGGCGACCGTAATACAAACTTCAATCACATTTTATATGTTCCCCGTTTCGAGATCGTATTGTTCTTTATTTTATTCACTGCTCATACTCACCGCTCACGCCGACTTAATTTAGCGCTTGAAGAGACGGAACGGCAGTTTGCGTTACTTGTGGCTTTATATAGACAATGTAAGACATTTTACTAACTGCTCACGCCGACCTAACGTAGCGCTTGAAGAGACGGAACGGTAGTTTACGTTACTTGTCGCTTTATATAGATACTGCTAGACTTTTACTAACCGCTCATGCGGACGTAATGTAGCGCTTCAAGAGACGGAACGGTATTTTGCGTTATTTGTCGCTTTATGTAGACACTGGAGGACACATTTAATCACAGCACACGTCATCGAGTGTAGTGTAGCGCTAGAAAATATACAACGGTAGTTTCAATTACTTGTCGTTTTGTATAAATACTGCGACAACTACTTAACAAGACACTTACGATACCAGAAATTTAATAGAAACCTTTTTCGTACTTGATTCGTATATGTTCCATACAACTTAATCCTTTTTAGTGATCCTGGCCAATTTTCGTGAAAATTGATTTAGTGGTTATATAAACTAAAAAGTCAACACAACTGACATGGAACGACACAACTGACGTGGAACGACACAACAGAACTGATACTGCCAGCCTATATTGATGACAAAATTTATATACAAAAAAGTTTTATATTGTCATGTAAAATAATAATCCAAGAGTATGTTTGCTTTCTATACAATGAAATTAAGTAAAACATTAGTGAAATTTTATTTTAGATATGTAGTGTATGAAAACACTCATTTACCTTTTGTCCTTATTACTCACAATAAACAGATTCAATTTGAGAAATACAAGCGTTTATATTCACATACATAAATATTTTTGTAAATTGTCATTGTTGTTTCACTTTAACGAATTTTATCGCGCTTCTTTAGATTTTCTTGTGTAATGAGACAGAATCACCATCATGAATCTCATTCGCGTAAATAAACAAAAACAATTTGTAAATTGTCTTTTGAGTTATTTTTCTTCGTTAAACATGTAAGTTAAATAGATCTATGTAAGCCATGAAAATTACTCGGATTCGGGTATTGAAACTTTTATCTTTAGCTTAGAGTTGAAGCTTGTGTGACACAAACTTACTCGCCCGTCTTTGACGCCAGCCGTTGCAGGTGGCGACAGGAGGAAGCTCTTTCTTGCCCTGTCGCCTCAGTCCTTAACTCGATTCGCCAAATAAAAGTAGTGACTCCGCTCCACTTATTGAGAATAAAAATGGCATCTGATTAACACGGAATCGATGGGAGAGATAGGCGTTTAATGTAAATAATGTTTTTGACATATCATTCTTGTTTATATATACATTTTCATATCTATGAAAGATAACCAAGATAAAAAGTATTTTATCTACCTCAGTTTGTATTAAATGATTTTTAATTCAATTTGCAAGCTCGAAACATCGTAAGCAAAACAATAAACATTTTTTAGTTATTTGAGAGGCAAGTATACTACCGGAGCCTTAATGAATACCGATGCCCAAAAAATACGATAATTGTACGTAGACGTGTCTTTTCTCTCCCTCTTTTCGTTCTCCCCAAGGAAACTTACAAACAGCTAGAAACGTGTCAGCATATCTTTTTTTATAGAAAAGGGGCAAATGAGTAATCGGAGCCTTTTTACGACTACCGACGCCCATGTACATCCACACGTAATACTCCACACCTAGAGTCTATCTCTTAGGATGCTCACACGGCCCTCCATATGTCATCCTGACGTAGGCATCAAGACTTATAATTATATAACAATAGTGAAGGTGGCACAGATTTGCTTTTGGTTACGGAATTATCACAGCTCCATGATAGTAATCAAAATGAAGGGGAACGTTCCAAAAGTGGATAATAGCAATGAGACTGGGGGTGCCAAGGCATTAAAAAAGAAGTCAGAGCAGATAGAAGGTGTTTGATTTATTGCAGTAGACGCCGAATTAGAAGATGACTTTTGGTGGTATTCTATCGCTTTGTATAATGTGTGTACTCTTTTTATAGCATAGGAGGCAAACAAGTAGTTCATCCACTTGTAAGTGAGTGATCACTAACGCCCATAGGCATTCGCAACACCAAAGGACTCGCAGATGATAGATCGCTAAGTCGTATCGGATCGTGATTGAAAAAATTGCGCTTAAAGCGCACGACAGACCATTTCAGAATATCCAGATAATGCCGGTAAAATTTTGAATTTTGACGAGATGTCCTGTAATGAAATTCAGCTGCGAGTATAATACAAACAATTCCTCAGAACACTCCTCGTGTTAAATGCGGTAGAATTTGCACAATGAACTGGCATCTCTATGCAAGGCAAGAATATGAGTATCAAGCTGATTGGAAAGGCCGTGGCTATCGACTATAGTCGATATGTTATATAATCAGAATCAGCACAAAATTACAGATAGAAAAGATTTTTTAAAGTCTTTAATAAGTCTCTAAATCGCTGACACCACATATCAAAAGGAAGTTGGTCCGTGACCTGGTTTATGTTGACCATTCTCTAGTCAATATTACGGTCGCGTTGTTAGAAATGAAATTCTAAATCATATTTGTGTATTTACTTTAGCAGTCCGCCCCGATTCCACATGACGCACAAAATATGGTAAATTTAACTGATTTACAAAAATACAAAATTAATGTCGGCCTCGTAAACATTACAAGTTACCCGCCATAACAACATATTCAGTTTATGACGGAACAATTTATGTCTGGACTGGAGCTAGATGTCAATAATTTCTGCAGCTAGATAAGGGTCTACTTTGATATTTTTTTCACACCACTAGTTTTGGACCCTGTACAGGGCAAACAAACAATTAAACAAGCAAGCAAACAAAGGAATGTTCCCTCCTTATAACATTAGTATAGATGAGATAGTGGACTGTTTGATCACTGTCTGTTCTAGTCAGTATTTTAAGAGGCGGTGATATTGCCACTATGCTGATTCAAGCCAGAGCGATACCTCTCACGCACAATATAATAAGTACCGACAGAAAATGTGTGCTGTGTTAACGCGTTCCTTGCGGTTTGTTAGTTCCCTGTAGCTCATTTGGGGATAAATAGGATGGAAAGTCATATACAAGATACATGATTGTCTAAAGTTGATTGAATCCCTTCATTCTGAAAGTTCATGCTAACACTTGAAAGAATAAACATACGAGTACTTTATATGCTTTTTCCACAATTATTTAATTTTCAATTTACATTTACGACCGGTTTCCATGTGTAGCGGATGATAATAAGTCGTAACCGGTCGTAAATGTAAAAATAAATTTAAAAATAAATAATTGTGGAAAAATTATATAAAGTTTTTTTAAGTGTTAGCATGATTGTCTAGTTTATAGAAGTAGATAGTCACAGACAAGTCTTAACTACGCGTCTCTTTTTATAATATAGAGGGACAAACGAGAAATTGGACCCTTTGAGTACTACCTACGCTTTCATTCAGGCCTCATAAAAACCGCAAGGATCTGCGACAACAAAGAAAGGTGAGGTATCACCTTTCTTTGCTGTCGCAACGTACCCTTGCATTGATTATACGTATCCTTGATTGCGTCGGCCCAATTAGTTTGCATTGCAGCAAGGCACTACCTCTTAATACTACTCCTATATAAGTCCTCAACTTCGCATATAATATCTTAAAATATGCAAAGTATCGGGATACGAAGTCTGTTCAGTAATTATCATCAATTTGTACCAATGACTCGTATATTATTGTTTACGTGTCTTTTGTCAGATGAGCGCTTATGGCGGCGAGCGGGGTTTAAAAAAATGTTATATATCCGTAACCTTATTTGGTTTTTGACAAGATAGGAAGTGCTTATGAATAAATAGAAGCTACAAATGTTGTTTACTTTGGTATAGTTTTATAACTTCCAAATTTAATATTGTGAAGTAATAAGTCATTTCACGTATGTTTTGTTCATATACACAAAGGTATAGCAGATAACGTAGCAGCAGATATATAGAAGTACGAACAGAACTATTCCGAAACATTTTTTAATTACTTATTCACGTCCCCTTTTTATTTACTCTTACGACCACGGGGACGACACGAAACGCCCGGGGAGACGCCTCTCGCTCACAGGACATAGAAGGACAGGAAAGGAGTACAATCTATTGCCATTACTAACATTCGGATGTTTATTGGCGTCGTTATCAAAAGGTTCTGCTATTTGTTTGTTAATTCTCCTATAACAATAAAAAGAGAAAAATAAATACTGCTACTGTGTCTAACCTTGGCAAAAAAAATCTTATTATGTAAGGAAGTCCCAAGCTGCTCTTTGTAATTTATTATAGCCATAATTAAGTAAGCTTTAGAAATTAATAGGTGAGCCAAATATAGCAAAGTAAAGTAACAATTTAATCAAGAGAAGTGAAAGCATATTGTTGTTTTTTTTACAACAACCAGTCCGTCTCGGCTTCGCACTGATATTTTACAAAATATGGCCAAAAACATTGATTTACAAAAATATAATCATATTTTAATTTCGGCCTCGTAAACCTGTCACAATAATTGTGAAACTACCATTTATCATAATGTATATATGTGATACTATTATATAAAACAAAATATTTACGGACGACAGTCATATAATTACGAGTGTATGTCAACCTGTAATAACATATTACGGTTCTTTTGACAAAGATCTTACACGAGTAAACCCTCGGGCATGGCTAAATATCATATCAATGCTACAATATCATTTCCCGCCATCACGACCTACAAAATAATTGTCACTGATATAATATTACTGTCGTAATAGTACGTGGCGTACATAAGAGGAATTTCTGGTCAGATTGTCTCATTCGGCTCTGGAATATGTAAGTAAATAAGATGCTTTATGTAGTAGGGGATTTGACAATCTCCGTACAGTAGCCGGTCCAGGATGGATGCGAGCAGCAGGAGGTCGGTCGTTGGAGAGGCCTGTGTCCGATAAGACCTGATAATGATGATGATGATGATGTTGTAGGGGAGTGGGAGGAGGAGAGTGAATGAGAGATCCAAAGCTGTTGACGACTACTGACGCTCATAGACACCTACCCTTCACTCCAATGAGCCACCGGTTACTCACAATCACACAAAGTGACAGCTATGACTTCACGTTTCGTTGCGAAACGTGAAGTCATAGCTGTCACTTTACGGTAGTGTCATATGAGCAAAAAGTACCTCCCCAACTTGCTACGGCTGCAATGGAGCATGACATTACATCTTACTCTGCCAGTTTTGTCATTGCACATTATCATTATAAATAAATCGGTATTTAATAATAATAATATTATGTCCTGGTGCACAGTATGTTAGTCGTGCCTGGATGGACCTATCCATTCATGCCCCCCCCCCCAAGCGTTGTCGTGGCGGCGGGGCTCAATAGTCTGGGGTGAATCCAGGCGCAGCCAATACATAGGGGGATGCTCTCTACACCCCTAAGACGAAGGGGCCAAAGAGCAGGAGGCGGAGCCCCTCTTTGTATCCCTCTAATAAGAAGAGGGGATAAAAGAGCAAAAGATAGCGGCGCTTTTGCCCATGGGGCAAAGGGCGAGGATGGGAATCTCACACCATCGCACTGTCCTAAAGTTGGCAGGGTTGTCCTGTGGTGGAGGTGCCATGATGAATTGTTTGTTTTGGGGCACCTCAATGAAGGTGGCGTAACTGTAATGTGCTGCGAGCCGGTTGGTGTGGGGGGGGGCCTCCACTGGACCCCACCCAGTGGCAGTGAAGGCGCGTGCATGAGTTTCCTCGCGTCAACAAAAAAAGGAAACAAGTCATTTCATGTCCCCTTTGCCTGATAATAGTTTCTTATTCATCATCATCATTAGCAGCCCTTATCGATCCAATGCCGGACAAAGGCCTCTTTAAATGAACGCCAAGACGGCCGATCTCCTGCTACTCGCATCCATCCCGGACCAGCAACTTACAGCACGGAGATCGTCTTTCCATTTGGTGTTTGGACGAGTAATATTTCGTCCTCACCTTTTGCCCCGTGGTCAAAACGCCACCGTCTTTTGCTTTTATTCCCTCTTCCTACAAGGGGGATACAAAGAGCGGCTCCGCTTCTTGCACTTCAGCATCTTCGTCTTTTATATTTTTCGATGTTTATGGAGATGAGGAATGTCTTTACGAGTAAGCTCATCGTACTGGGCATAAAGTGACGGCTATGTTGCCATGTTGTGTGGCTTAATAGGACCCGTGGCCATCGAGGAACAGGGGTAAGGGAAACGTATCTTTAATACACCTGTTTGCGTCGGGTAGTATTTATAGGGAACCAGAAGTCAGACAACCTGGATCTCGCTGGTCGTTTTCCGCCATAATAAGTGTAGGCACTTCCTTTAATTTATGTTAATTTTGAATAGTTTTTATGTAAACTTATTTAAATCGGCTCCCTAGAGCCGTATATCATATTGAATAAATTATATAGAAGCAAAGTATGAAAGTTATGTCGATCAAATAAGAAATGAATTATAATTTGAATATTAAATAAATAGGAACTGGTAAAGCATGTTAAATTTTATTTCTCTAAGGGAATCAGGCCAGAGGCGTACACGCCGCGACCCCTGCCATTCCACTGGACTGTAATTCGGGCCCGAATACGTTCCGCATCGTGGGTTATGGCGTCCCCTAAAGGCGTCGCGTATCGAACCGCCCCCCTCAGTGCGAATATTGGCAAATGCGGCGATGGGTTGGAAGGTAAGATGAATGAATTGATCGATGTAATGAACGAGAGATGTTTGGGTGTTTTGGGTGTAACATAGACTAAGTGTAACTATAGTGGGGCCGCTGGCCTCCCCGATAGCGTGATGGCCCTGTCGTCTGGAGTTCCCCAGAGCGATAATGTTAGCGCCGGAGTGGGTATGCTTCTGCCCTCACGCTTAGTCCCTGGTGTGAAAGATTCTGGTATAGTGGACTAAAGGCTTTTCTGGGTCCGTATCAAGCTGGGAAACACGAGACTTTTTTGTTTACATTGTACGCACCGGTAAGCTCGTTAACAACTAGTGACCTGGAGATGTTTTGGAATTTTGTTAGTGATGTCCTGGATATGGTAGATGTTAATGAAAGAGTTATTATGTGTGGAAATTTGAATGGGTGGGTTAGGATGAAGCGGCCATGTTTCGAGGCCGTGTTAGGTCCGTATGGCGATAGTAGAGTGAATGATGCTTATAAGCTCATTGTGGTATATACTCCGTTGGTTCGGACATGGAGAAAAAATGATGGATGTAAGGTTCACGAAACAGATGTACAATGCAAATGTGGAAGGATGTAGGTACCGGGGCGGAGCCAGACTAACATACTACGATCAAGTATGTCGGGTACTGTCCGAAGGTGGTGTTCGGAATCTAAGCAACCGGCGTGTTTGTATGAAGAGAGTTATGAAAGTGGAGGAGGCAAGGCAGGTATGTAATCGTGACATGGGGACATGGGGCGCTCAGTTCTCTCTGCCTACCCCGTTAGGGAACTGGCGTGATCATTTGTTGTTGATGTTGTTGTCATTTCTCTTTTTAGGCGAGTTGTTACTAAATATTA
>JAFELO010000044.1:272870-324510 GCA_017140195.1 Eumaeus atala | reverse complement strand
CCCATTGATGAAAATAAATAAACTAAAGGCTGTATAAATTTAGCCAGATATGCCTCCGCCGCTTGCCAGATATGTCGCTTACCCCGTTCATGCAAACGGAACGCTTTTACGTCTCTCCCCGTATGACTCGTAAGGCTGTAATTAATGTTTTCGGTGTGATTTTAGAAATAGCCACATATATTTAGACGACCGGCAGGTTTAGTAGTTAACGTGGCAGTTAGCCTGCTTGTGACGCCAGTGGCACCAGACAGTGCTATACACGTATTATATGTATTTCTATAATAAAATTCTTACATATATTAAATATATTTCCGTTGTTTAGTAGTTGGAACACATGTCCTTACGGTACTTAGCAGAGAGCTAGGCTAACGTAATGCGATACGTCTACAGCTATTATTATTATTATATTTACACAAAATTTTAACAACAAATTATTTTTTCAAATAATGATGTCAATTTTTAGTGAACAACAACAACAACGACACATCTTCATGCTAGCTCTGGGAGACCCTAGATAGAGAGAACGGCCACATATCACGATCCTTTCTGTATGCAATGCATGTTTGTACAGTTCCTTGCTTCTTACATATTCATGACTCTCTTCATACAAACACGCCGGTTGCGTGGACGCGTTACGTGTGTGGAGTCTTTAAGTTAAACCACATGACATAAGAATGTTAAACCTTTCCTTGAATTAAGTACTACTTAAAATCACCATTATCATTTGCTAAATCCCGATCAGGCTTCAGTGGAGAGCGGTGAGCAATTAATCACTAGGACAAAGTAGCGATGCCTTAACTCTGCCAAGTTTAGACGATTAGTCTGAGGGGCCGCAGTAAAAAGGCCTCAAGACGGATTGCCTTAACAAGCCCTCACAAGCGCATTATATTAGATATTTAAATTTATCTCCAAACATTTTCCACTTCGGTCAAAACAAATTAGTCGGAGGCTAAATAGTTTTTGGCTTTGTATTTACATGATTTGTCACGATTATTAAGAGGTGGCATGATACTGCATTGTAGAGGAATTCGGCCGACAAGACCAGGGGATGTATAGGCGTATAGTGACATTTGCAGTGTTTCGTGCATATACTATAAAAAACATTTTGAATAGGTATAGGTTTTTAAACTTAAAATAATAACATACCTACCGAAAATTTCCTAATGATATTAATTATTCCGCTTATAAAGTAAATACATTAATAATTTATCTCCTAACGATATTAATCCATCTGCTATTGATATCTTAAGTTTACATGAATGTTACTATATTAACTTTATTACAATAAAACTACTTTTACGGATTTTATAGCGATTTTTTTATTTAACTTCGCCGTCCGCCCGTGACCCTGGTTGCTGTAACGCTTATGAAACATTGGGCTAGTTCTGTTAACCCATTTGCTAACAAAGCGAACATATTAATAATTAATTGAACATTAAATTTAAAATAACTACTTTTAAGAACATATGAAATTTATACATCTGGCATCTCAGTCCACCCGTGACCACTTTTTAATATATTTTTGTTATCAAGTGATAGAAACGATCGGCCTCTTATTGTGGTTGTTATGGCAGATTAAATGCTTGACCCAGTCAGTAAAATTGTGAGTCCCGACTCACAATTTTTTATATGATCAGCGGCATTAGAAGCCTTTTCGTCACTACCGCCTATAAACACTCACATGACCAACTTCAGCACATCCTCTCAATGGGTCACCGGAAAATTTACAACCCCGACACTGCACAAGACACGACAATTGTTACTTGACATGTCAGGTGTTATGTGCGCGAAAGGTAACAGACCCGCGCCGCGCCTACTTAATTCCGTTGCAATGCAGCAGTAACACATCTTACAATATTAACAATTATGGGATCATAATACACTGTCAATTATTTCTGGGCGTTTTGACCTTTGATACAGCAGACCTAAATAGCGACCGATTACTGATCTCGTTCCACTGGCTTAGGGGATTTAGCTACCTTTCCACACCTATTTTATGTTGTCAATCACATATAAGATTAAAATATAGTGGTTAATTTTCTATATTCCCGAATAAAACGTTGTATAAATAACCTTTTATGAAAATTAACTAAATAGAATATTCTTAAAAAAAAGTATCCTTTGGTAGAAACTATATTTCCAATTACCGAATTCCTGTGCCTTTATATTTAAAGGAAATTTATTGGAGAGAAATAAAACGTAATAAAAAATATAACGATGTACTTGTGATGGAGCCTATGTAATAAGTGGGAAGGAAGGCTCTCTGTTCTTCCAAATAATAAGCTCTACAGAAAGTAATGTTTAACTTTTATTTTTATAGTATTTCTTTTATTCTCTTGCTGCTGTTAAATATTTATTTTACATTCTGTGCAGTTATCTATTTGTTTACCAAATGTAATGTTAAGTCAAGAGAAATGTCTATTGTAAGTACTGTGTAATATAGATTGTAATGTGTATCATGTACTATGTCAGAAAGTAATTGAGCACTGAAGAAATACTTTCTATTCTAATCTATTCACAGCACAGAGAGCGATAGCGGATCTGGTTTGGTGAGTTCCTACAGCTGATCAAGAGTCGAGATCTGGTTGTGGTAAGAGTTCCATATAATCGGATTGTTGGTGTTTTCGTGACAGCACCGGCTATCTCTTGAAGGTGTCCCCTACCTGGAAAAGAGTAGGTATTTATTTTTTAATAATTACGACAACCCCGAATACGTAAGCATTAAGTAATCTGAATCCGTGATAGATAATACAAGGTGGCTGGCACCAATCAATGGGCTCCTTACTGTGCACTAGAATTTGAAAAATCCCTGTAACTCTGGTCCTATACGTGAATCGAACCGGGACCTCCTATTTACTTTGCTAGCCACAGCATTAGGCTGTGATGATTGCACAAATATATGTCGCTTTAGGATTCTGCTCAGCGGCGTCACGTGTCGTCCCGCCCGCCACTCCGACTCAAAGTACTTTCGGTGCAACTTTTAGAATGTGTTGGCTCATGAATACGCCCACATCTTGTTCACTGTACTCGACAGCTTTTAGCTCCTTGAATTTGAAATGCTTTTATACAAGTATTAGTCACTTTTCATGTAGACGCCGGGAAACGCATTTAGGTGCCATTACTGGCCTTGGATGGGGTACAGTGGTATGTGTGGCTCGCGCTACATTATAGCGTCGAATGCCCGCAAAAACCACTGCGAGCGCCATCAGTGCCGCCTTTGGTGAGGTGCCCCGGAACAACAAATTATCAGGGCACATCGGCGGCTAGTCAGCCCCCTAAGGGTACCCAACTCCACCTGCACAGATGGGATTGTGTTTGTGCAATGGGGTGGGGTTTCCCATTTTTGCGTAAAATTGCTCCGTGCGTTAAAGCGGATGTTGCTCTTTTATCCCCTCTTTATAAGAGACCGCCACGACAAGAATTGGGGAAGGATTCAGTATCAGTATAACTGGCTCCAGCTTCTTTGCCACGACTGCCTGTGCTATTAGGTTACGTTACGTTAAAGGAAAGCAACACGTAACACGTATCTTCTCGAGCGGAAGTCTATGGCTATGTCCTGGCATTGACCCAATCCCTTCTACGGTGTTTATATTGAGGAGATATTTTTAAATAATTATGAGCAATCATACTGGCTATTAATGCAAAACTTTTCTATGGCATCTGTGTCGTTCTTATTATAAAATTTCATTAAAATCCATTATGTAGTTTTTACGAAAAAAAGTGACCATAAACATCCATCCCCAGTTGAAAACTTTCGCATTTATAGCATTAGTAGGATTATGATTCTCTATATTACCAAATTCTTAGATCGTCACTTTCGGGAAACCTCTTAGTTTAATGAGATTATGGAAGATAAGCTTCCGAAGTGAGTTAGACATTTAACTAATTTGGTACGTTTATTAATTATTTTAGGATCCACACCTATCAGAAATTTTACAGCTACCATGGTCACGGGTGGCATGATATGACAAATGTTTCGATATCACGAGTTATTCAAAATAACGAAAGATTTTGTATATTTAATTAGTTGATCTGATTAACGCAGAAAGCGCTTATCGTACCATGCAGCTGTGTGTGCAGGCAGAAAGCGCTTATTGTGCATGCGTTTGGATTTTCATTTGATTAGGTTTATAACTGGGTCCCACACAGAAAGAAGAACCCAGCCATCTTCTCTATTGAAATTTGAATGTTGTTTTCTAATTTCAACAGCCTAATCATCCCAGAGCGGAATCTGTGTTATCCGCGAGGGTTTGTGCTTTACCTAATCTAATGTAGGGACAGGGGCCAACCTCAGTGCGCAAACATTAAACACCGTCACATTAAAAAAACCGACAGTCTGTGAACGACGGCAGTCGTGGTAAAGATACGTTTTACGTTTTGCTTTCCTTTAAACGTAACATAACTTAATAGCACTGGCAGTCGTGGGAAAGAAGCTGGAGCAAGTTATATTGATACTGAATCCTTCCCCACCATGTGTACAAGTCTAGTCGTGGCGGTCCCAAGCGAAGCCAATTGAACCGAGGGGGATCTTTGCACCCCTCTTATAAGAAGAGGGGGCTTAAAGATCAGGAGGAGGAATCGCCCTCGGTACCCCTCTTATATGAAGAGCGAACCTAAGAGCAACAGGAGGTGGCGCTTTTGCGCACGCTGCAGGAGTGTCCGGTAGTGCCGGGAAACCCCATCTGTGGAGGTGGAGTTGGTCTCTTAGGGGGCTGACCGTCGAGGTGCCGCGAGTCCCACACACCACTGGACCCCACCCAGGGCCAGTGAAGGCGCGTAAATGCATTTCCCCGCGTCAAAAAAAAAGTACTCGTATCATAACTTGACTGACAGACCGTGGACCTCACTACACTGTCATTAGATAGTACCACCAACTTACCTACTCCGCAGATGGCATCACTATTGCTGTATTTGGTGTTAGTAGTTGACAGCTGTAGCTGTTTACACTAATCGATGCATCCGTCAGAAGCAAATAAAAGAGAATTTGTTGATGGAATTACGGAGAAATTGCATGTTACTCTGAATGATATATCATCTCTCATTATCATATCTAATTTTTTTTTTGTGATTTCTACTTCCAACATACTTCTTCACTACAAATTTGCAAACAAATTGACTTTTTGAAAATCCAATTAAGTGGACTAGATGCCTTAATTTTTTATTAGTTATTTATTGTACATAATTTTTGTACAAAAATAGCAATCCTACCATACCCTTTCCTAGAAACCTTAATCTAAAACTTAAGTAGAAACAATATTTTTTTTCGCATCAAACAATGTCTCATCCATAAAAACCTCTAGTGGCTGTTGTTTTAAAACTTGTCAGGGTAGTATTAAATTTTCAGGGTAGTTTTCAAGTAGCAGTTTCAGCTAAATTGGGCCGGGACGACCATGAATTTACCGCCCCCTTATGCGATAAAACTTGGATACAAAGCTAATAATATGACAAAAATATAACAGTAAGTTTAATTGGTACAAACTGAAATCTTTCACAATCAAATATAATGCAAGTAAATATGATATGATTGAAGTCGTATTGTAGTACCCAATATAATTACTAAGGATGTCATCAAACTATACTTTTAATTCCATTGTTTTACGTGTAACGAAATAGAAATCCCACAGAATATCCCACGTAAAGCACGGTATATAAATGAAAAAGGGTCGTTTCGTCATTAAACCAATTCCTAAACTTCATTCAGTAATTAAGAGCGTATAGGCATTAAGTGGATAGACTTGATATCTTTAGCTAGTTTGTTCAGAACTCTCTGAAAAAAAGCTTGACTATAATAACAGCGAAACGCGAGAAAGTGTCTAGTGAATAATACATGAAGAAACAAATTCATGTCCCCTTTTCAAATAATTGTGCGAATGATTGATTCTGAAATTAAGCACACATGGATAAGATGTGCAGAAAGCTAATATTTAATAGTACACATTAGATTTCTTACTTTAATTAAATAAAATGATACGCACGTGCGGAACGCAACACAAGCTTGAACTCATGTAATAATAAAAATACTGTCGTCCTATCCGAATTTCGGCTACAGCGGCCATCTCCATTGATAAGAACGAGAAGCTCTCCATGAATAAGAGAAGAGAGAAGGGATTTCAGCTAAATATATGATTCTCTATTCTCTGATTACCCTATTGTTGTGGGACGACAATTCGTTCTACCGGAGAACTCGTTTCGTCTTCGCACTCTTCCCGTTGCCGGGTCGAGGGGGGTCCAGACCGGAGCTTAGCTCCCTACTGGAGATGTGTTGTTCGAGCCTCGTAAATACGAGGCTGTGGTTGATGCGAGGTCATGTTGACCTCTGAGTGCGTATGCACATATGTTTATGTGCCTGAGCTATTGGTATCTTTGTACGATCGGCGTCTATCCATTTGTCGGGGCACTCTCACAGGTCCCAGAGCGAACTGGGAAACGTGTATGGTTCCACTCCTGTGATGGCCCTATGGACAGGCACCGAATCGCACGCTGTGTTTACGATACGGTGTATTGGTGGAAAAGTAAAGGTCAAAGGTCAGACGCGACAAACAGAAGAAAAGAAAGAAAAAATGAAAAAGATGGGTCCTGGCCGTGAAGTTGGTGTCACGGGAGAAGCGGCGGGCCGTATCCTTGCGGGAGCGTGGCAACGGGGTTGTCACGTCCCACTCGGTACCGCCCGTGCGGTGTCGGCGATGTCCGTCTGCAGCGTCCAGCGAGAGGGAGAAGTGTATATAAGTATATAACCTGTGAAAATGAAGTCCAATGGATTAGTAGTGATTTTTTTTTTCTAGCCTGTGCGGGCGGTATACGGAAACTGGTTATCCCCCCCCCCTCGGCAGGCTATATTTATCCGGGGGGCGGGCGTGCCAGGGCGCGAGACCCCTGAGAGTCTCGTGCTCCGACGCGTCCGCCTTTTCGAACAGGTTGCTCGACATCCTGCCGACAAAGTCATCAAGGGGCTCGACGCGCAGGTCCCTGAGTATAGTATGGTTCCTCACGAACCTTGGAGCCTTGACCAGTTGCTGAAACACCTTGTTCTGAAAGGCACGGAGCTTCCGCTTGTTCGTATCGCTCAGCAAGTGGTGCCAGGCAGGAGTCGCGTATGTTAGCCTCGATCTTATGTGGATGTTGTAGAGTGCCATCCTCATTTTTAGTGGGATGGCACTCGCCCGCAGGAGTGACGCCAGCCTGGCGGTGGCTGATCTGGCCTTTCTGATGGCGGTTTCGGCCTGACGAGCCATCGTGATTCCGGAGTCTAGCACGACTCCCAAGTAATTGGCTGTCCTGTTCCATGGAATCGCGACGCCCTGTACCTTGAGCGCACCGACGGTGCTCTGTGTGGGAAAGGTGATCGCTTGTGATTTAGATGGATTGACCGCCAGCCGCCATTCCTGGAGCCACTCCGACAGGAGATCGAGGGTTCTCTGTAGTTTTTTGGCCGCGTGCCTCGCGTTAAGAGACGCGGCCAAGAAGGCGATGTCGTCCGCGTAGAGCGCGGCTGTCACTCCGGGGGAAACAGGCACGTCCCCGGCGTAAAAGTTGTAGAGGGCTGGCGAGAGACAGGTCCCTTGTGGTACACCTGCACGAATACATTTCCTCTCGGACAAGACCCCGTCCACTCTCACCTGGAATGTCCTGTCAGAGAGAAATGACGCAATCACTTTTATGAGAGGTTTAGGCACATTGCTTTGGATTAATTTGTATATTAACCCGTTATGCCATACGGAGTCGAATGCTTTTTGCATGTCGAGGAATACGGCGGCTACAGCTTCTTTCTTGTTTCTAGCCACTGCGATCAAATGGTCGACCCTGACCAGTTGGTGAGTGGTGCCGTGGTTGGGTCGGAAACCGAATTGCTCGTCTCTGAGTGGTAGAAGGGGGGTGAGTTGTCTAAGTATGAGCAACTCTAGGGTCTTCGACAGAGTGGGTAGCAGAGTTATCGGGCGATAGTTTTCTGCTCTCCTGCTGTCCTTACCCTGTTTATACAACGTGATGATGTGGCCCAACTTCCAGCTAGTGGGGAAGTGTCCAGTGCGGACGATGCCGTTCAGCAGTCTCGTTACTGCGGCGATCGTCTTGAATGGAAGGTGTCGCAAGG
This sequence comes from Eumaeus atala, assembly GCA_017140195.1. Classification (NCBI taxonomy): domain Eukaryota; kingdom Metazoa; phylum Arthropoda; class Insecta; order Lepidoptera; family Lycaenidae; genus Eumaeus; species Eumaeus atala. The sequence goes on along the minus strand of JAFELO010000044.1, from coordinate 316,421 downwards.
CCATGTTGGTGATTCCGTCATGCCTGGGGGCCTTTCTGGGTTTCAACCCCTTGATGGTGTTCCGTACCATGTTGGGTGAAAAGTGAAATGCCGCTGTGGCGATTTCTCCCGTGTCTGGGGCTTCCACGTAAGATTCGACCGTGGCTTCGACCCGGGCGGTGTGCTCGGAATCGACAGGTGGGAAGGGGGTGAAGTGTGCCTCCAGGTGGGTCGCGAATATATCCGCTCTGTCTGGGGCACTGTATTTTGTAGTGCCGTCTCAGTGTATTAATGGCTCAAACATATTTGCAATTTTTTTATAAATAAGGCTCCATCTCAGAATTGGTCCCCTTGTGGTGGTATCGAAGATGTACATCAAGCAGTTAAATTTACTCATATTAATGGAGCAAGAAATATACATATTGGTCAGCTTAATATTACTTTGGCAATCCCGTCCGCGGGAGAATTTAGAATTCTTGTTAAATTATATAAGTTTAGTTGAGAGTATTAGGAATCAGTGTTTCGCTTAATTATTTGTAATGTAAATTGTGAACTGATGGAACAATGTGCGATAAATTTATTTAATAATGTAAAAATAAACAAACAATACTTACATCCAATCCAATCAACTATAAAAAAACTTATAATCTTCTTAATCTTTTTTCATACTAACTTCTTATATTCTCTTCATCTATATTTCCACTGGAAATAGGACAGCTATCTAACAAAAACCCGACGGTTCGGAACACGCAGCGCTAAATCAATCTTTATGCCGTGCAGAAATAGGTCAGCGCTTTATAAAAGCGCTGGATAGGACAGTTTATTTTTATTTGCTAATCTGATAACTAGCGGCCTCAAGTCTTTTTCTCTCGACAAAGGTCTGGGGTACTAATTAGAGTAATTTATAGGTATCACAAATTTACATTAATTTTACACACTTTTTGTTTTCGCTGAAAAACATTATAATAAAACTTATATACTTACTGTAAAAGTAACGATGTTTACAGGTGGCCCGAGGAGACGGAAGGATACGCGAAGAGTTACGATTACCGAGTTATTTTTGTACCTAGCGGCCTTGCAATATCGTATCAAATAAATAATTACTTCATGATATTTTAAAATAATTTATAACATAAGGATATCTGTCCGCCATCTCTTCAAGTTAATCTTCGTCACTATTAGATTTCTGGTTACTCTTATAATGTCGTAATCATCGTCACGCATATAATAACAAGAATCTACGCCACCGGTGGACCTCAAGATACTATATTTCATAATAATCATCATTACCTTCCCTTTCTATCAGCGCCAGATGTTCCAATTATTAGTAATATTTAGACATTACTATGTAATTAATGTAAGTCTTCTTAACTAACTGTTATTCATATCACCGTATATCAGGGTCACTAATATTTCGGTCCCAAATTATAAAACCATCAACTTATTTTTCAACTGCTTCAGTGACAACTGAAGCATATTTGAGTCACAAATTATATTAATAATCCCTAGTTGCAGCACATCATCGTAACAGATAGATATTCATGACGGCCTTTCACAAACTATTATAACATCTAGTTACTGTACATCCGTGTAACTGACGCGTTCATCATTATCTGTCGGGAGTAGATAAAATGATGTAGTTTTACTTTTGTGTGAGTGAGTGCGTATGTGTGTATGTGTGTGTGTGTGTGTGCGTGTGCTTTTCTGCCTGTATGTGTGTGTGCGTGTGTGGGGGGGGGGGGGGCAATTGAAAGGGAAATGAGATACCCTTCTTTCCTCCTTTATTCAATGGGCCACCGGAAAGACTTAGACTGCACGAAGAACGTATTTCGTGAGTGAGAGACAATTTTGTGATATAATATGTGCTACGGTATACGAAAAATTTTACGTATATTAGTACAATATGAGGTAATCGGGTCGAATCATCCGAAGGGCAACGCACATTCAACCTAATCCAAATAGGAGAAGGATTACTTAAATTAATTATATTGACACTTGACATGCGTCTATAGCTTACGTCTCATTGGCGCTAAGCAGGCATCTAATAGTTTACAAAATGTCACTAAATTGACAGTGAGACAATCTGAAAAAGAATTGATTTTATTCTAAAGTAACTTCGAGTATAATAAAATATATAATATTGTAATTAATAAAACATAATCTATGAATAGAACATGAACATGAAAGGTGCTTTAGTAAGCACCTTTTTTGAAAAACTGATGTTTACTGTAAATCCTATCCTAATATAGTAAGTACGATAATTCATATGTTCTACTTCATATGTAATACTTCTTGTACTTTCATGCCAAACTGCTCAAGAAATTTGAATGAAATTTGGCACAAATATATATATAATTTGTAAATTGTCATAAATTTACTAACGGAGGACTGTAGAATGTTTTAAGAACACTTGGATAGGATAGGTAAAGTAACTGAAGCCCTGCAAGATTTTTCAAAATGGTCACCTTAAGTTTAGGGGCGACATAATGTAAATACGTAAATATTTTCAATTTACTGTCCCTATAAACATTGGGAATATTCACATAATTTTTTATTTACTCGAGGTTCAGAACTAGTTCAAATAATGTTGTTGAAGACAATCCCTCAAGCCTTTCGTATTACATGTATTACTCGCAAGCAGAAGACTAGACCTATTTCATTTAAATGTTCGAACCTTATCATCAAACCTTATCAGCATTCATCATTGAGATCTTGCGGGCCAGCCCTTGAGACAAGTGTGAAATCTTTTCTTGAAAAAATCCGAGTCGTGTCTGTTCGGAAATATTGATGCACATTTTAAGTATTAGTGAGTGTTATTTAAAACAAGTGTTATATAAAATAAGTGTGTGTGTCTATACTAATATATTAGTTTTAATTTTAATTACATCGTTATATACAGTGTAATAGCTTGGCTTGGAGGCGGCTTTCATTCTGAATAATTTGGTCGATGAAATGTAGTCACCGCAAGACGATCAACCTATATATCTAATCTTACTTAGTCATTATTCACTTTGAGCTCGACCGAGCCCATTCTCAGTAACCACCCGTCTTGCTCGACATTCAGAAGATTGTGCGGGGCCGGAGGTTTCCGACGCCCAGTAAGATTTTAGGTCAAGTAGGTCGACTCTTTAGGCGCTCTTCAGATCAGAAACCGAGGAGGCAGAACACAAATGGAAGGTGGTGCTGACGGTATCATTGACATCGCAAATGACTTTTTAACAGTCTCCCCCACAGTGTCAAAAGGGAAGCATTCCAGTGTCACGGGTTGCCCCCTTATTTGAGAAGGCTGTAGGAGTTATACCTGGAGAATATATAAGTGCTTTTTGCGGACCGATGGGGCATTTCAGGACGAAGAAGAGTACAGTGCGGTATCCCACAGTGATTTGTTCTGCAACCTACCCTGACATTGGCTACGACTGGCCCTTACGAGGCAGCCTTCTCCTAGGGATGTGTATTATGTGTTACGCGGATAACACTCTAGTATCGTCCCAGGGGAAAAACTTTGCGGAGGCAGAGAGGTTGATCGAGATGGGTGTAGTGGTCAACCGGATTAAGATGGTGGGGCTGCAAGTCAGGCTAGAGAAGACCAGTGCTCTGCACTTTCGTTGCAGGGTAGGGAGGAGAGCCCATCGGAGCACACCTTCTTATTGGAGGAGAGAAGGTAAAGCAATCCGTATACAAAACACATTCCCCTTCCACACTTCAAAGAATCGGTACCGAAGATTGTAAAGGCGGCGTTGACGCTGGGCCGGCTCCCCCTCTCTAGTATGAGAGTCTAGTTACGCATTTCGACAACTGTATTGTGGGGTTTGCCGAAATATTGACACGGACGGCACAACAGCGGAGAGATCAAAGGATTTTGACGGTGAGGGTCGTGTTATACAATTTCTTAAGACGGCAACGACTGTCCACGCTAGTGGACCGCCCGCCGTGGGCGTTGGTGGCTAGTGTGCTCACTTGAGTATGTTTCCTTTTTTTAGAGAAGGAGGAAAAAAATACGCTGGCGTAGAAATTACGCGTTAAAACGGAGGTGGATGGAGACTTGGCTCAGTAGCGGTACGGACAACGTACCGTTGTAGGACTACGTCCAATCTAGGAACGATGGATGTGGCGTAAGCGGAAACCACTCACACTTCGCATGACTCTGATGGGCAGGCCATGCCCCGTGAGTAACAGTTAATCACTAAAGCATCTACGGGTCTGTGTTGAGTCACCCAGAGAAATTCGGAGCCGGGGTGCCACCAATGTGGTGAGGCAGTAGACTCAGCCTAGCATACACTCGAGGTACGGTAGTCTTTATAAACCTATATTTATTCTCCTCAGACAATAAGACAAAATTTAAGAAAAACCGTGCTAGCTCTGTCGACTAAACCACACTAATCTTAAACTAATATCGTTGGTTTATATGTGAGAACTAAGCTCCTTATACTTGCAATTCAATGATCCCCGCATGTTGAACGACGGTAATTTTTTGATTAGGCCAGGATTTCTAAGGTATTTATTTGATAAGTAAATATCCATTGCGGCGGAATTGACTTGACATGCCCGAGGAGGTTTCTACAGCTCACACGAACACACACAGCAAACAGCAGTCCCATGGGGATAAATGGGTTTATGGAGGGCAGCACAACCGCTCAGGTTAATAATTAGCATTGATATTTGCAAAAAGGGTCCTGTTATTTGTTTTCCGCCTTTTATTTTATAAAAAAAACTCGTTTTCTCACGGTTTGTGTGGATTTTTTAACTTCACTTAATATTTAGTTTTGTACAATAAATCTAATAAATTATCAAAATTTCTTTCGTATGCTTCCACGAACGTTATTCCTTATTATAATTGTTTTAACTCATTATATTGCGTGTCTCAACATTGTGATATTCATATATACTTATGTGGACGTTGCTAATCTTAAGTGGCAATAGTCGAATTCAATATTCTGGAATAATGTAAAATAATAATGGATACAAAAAAGAAACCTTATTTTACGTATATACAGTGAATTTCGGAATATGATTATCTTATATATTGCTATTTATATATTTACACAATATTATACACAATATAATTAGCATATATATGAATATTGCATTCGTTGTGTTATTTTTCTCTATTATGTTGGTGTTTGTGAATCTTTATTTCATTAATGTAAAATTATTATATAACGTTACCTTTTTTTTGTTTTGCTCATTCATTGTAGTACTTTAATTCCTCATGGATTCTTTTAGCTAATTGTTTTAAAAATGTAGCATTTAGTATAATAATATAATTAGGCACGAATAAATCGTAATTAGGCAGTGGACTTTACTTGGGCGCGACTCTGCCGTTGGTTTGGATGTGTCAACAAGTAAATGTACGTATAGAATGTGCAACGTACACGTTACATAACATCGCCGAACAGGGTACCGCCGAAAATATTAAAACTGTTCTTGACATCTCGCGAAAAGTTTTCGAATATCCAGTTTTCGAAATTTGAAGTGAAATATATCTGCGGAAATGTACCAAATTTCTTACAAATAAACACAGGTAAATGTTTACTCTCTGTGCCAAAGATATGACCGTCCACAACTGGCATTTACGTGGTTAACCAAATGAACATACGAGATTAATAAATATCGTAAATAAATATATAAATGAATTTTGATTGTCTATTTAAACATATTATTATATATATAAATAGACTATTATAACTTATGGCCTCTCATATTTTGCATTACCTTTATTCCCTCATTTATATTATTTTGATAGTAGGTATACGTTTAGATATTATGAGGTGTTAGGAATTTACAATTAAATTGTTTGGCCAAACAGTACTAGCTAAAAGCTCAGGTCCCATCTAGCTTCTTTCGAGCTTTTGTTTTAGCATTTAAGAAACGTACAAGTAGAAACAAAGTCTGTACGCTACGACAGGGGAGATACACCTCGCTCACGAAATACTGCGGTATAGTGACAAGTGTGCTGTTGCGGTGTGGTTGTCGTACAGTTTATGAGTAACCGGTGGCATATTGGCTGGGAAGATGAAAGGAGAGCAACGCACCTGTACGACAACATATATGCGGATGTCCCTTCAATCCGCAACTGCCAAGGGCTCCGATGGCTCGTTCAATCCATATATTATTGAAAGTAGACGGTTGATCAGTTCAGGTAATAAGGGGTTGGTAAAGTCATGCACGGACTGTCAGCAACATCATGTTTGGATCATTTGGCTTTCATTCCAATATCATTTCATTTATGTTTGGCTTTGTTTTCCTTTTTTTCTCATTTTGTTGGATGCTTCAGTAGTATAGCGTACCAATCAAGTTCTAATAAAAACGAGCATAGAAATAAAAACTTACAAAAAATATATATATTTGATAATACTTCGTACAGATTATTTATTTTGTGAAAGAATTTTTGTTGAGATCAACTTTATCTATAATCGTGTGCCATCGGAAGACTAACTAGCCCCGCTACAGTGTTAGTTGTGGAGTGAGAAATAACAACTTCTTAGCTGGCACGTCCAGGTACTATCGGATATCCTTTCGCTCACTTGATAAAACCGCAAAGTTGCAATTCCCTTTTTATTGTATTAATTCCTTATTTATAAAAAAAATATGGGGGTCGGTAGTCATTAAGTATTCGTCAGATGCCTCCTCATGCTATGATATATTAATGATCTACTAATATAGCGACCAGTTTGCGAATTGATATGAACTAAACAGATGTCTCTTCTAAGTAGAGATGGCCGCCGTAGTCGAAATTCGGCTAGCAGTACATTATAAACAGAACCCTATTCAGCTACAACAACATATTTGAATATGACGCACGATGATAAAGTCGTAAACATGACATAATCACACTAGCGACTTGTAATGCCTACGTTGTGTGTTGCCCTAAAATATTTTTCACAAACACATCGCCAGCTTTACCCACATCAAAGTTGACGCAAAACTGGAAACAAGATTGAACGTGAAGATTCCTTCACATTTGGCACTTGACATAATGTGTCATAAAAGGTGTCGCTCATCTCAACCTGGCTTTTTATATTTATAGATAAGGCGTAGGTTTCTATTACAGCAACACCACAACCACGTTTTATTATAGATGTTACTGCATTGCAGCTTAATTAGTCTGGTGCAAACTTTTACAGTTGTGAGGAGGCCTACTTCCGTTTGACCTACTAAAAACACTATGAAAGAGAATGTACAATTTAATAGAATGCATTTGACAAAGATACAGACTATAAGTCCAGGTGAGGCGGTCGACGGGGAGCATCGATTGCTCCAGCTGACCTTATAGACCAAATAGGTTTGCATCCGTGCATCTACCCAGCAGAACAATAAATGTAAATCGCGTCGGTAAAAATTACACTTTTATAACAAATATTAATTAGGTACTGAAATTTCATTTCAACCAAATAATTTAAAAAACCATTTGACTTCGCAAATAGTATGTAAGTAAAACTACTCGTAAAAATATATTTGAAATGCAAACTTGTACTATAATTCGTGTTTCTTTTCTCCGCTCATAATGTCTATAAAATGGAATTTCGGCAAATCGGTCAGCCTTTTTCAATTTATGTTTCATATACAAAACCGGGCCAGAATACTGGCGCGTTTGAACAATGGAAATGAATGCAAGCGCAGTAGGTTGCAACCCGTCCTATGTTAGCTTACAAATTGGTATTTGAATCATAAAAGTCTTAACGTACATACATTTTTCCCAACTCAACCAATTGGTCCGATGAAAAATTACGACTGTTGTCTGGTGGGTACGTAACTTTAACGGAAACAAGTTTGCGTATTCTGGGTGCATCGTAGGTTTGCATCCGTGCATCTACCCAGCTGAACAATAAATGTAAATCGCGTCGGTAAAAATTACACTTTTATAATAACTATTAATTAGGTACTGAAATTTCATTTCAACCAAATAATTTAAAAAACCATTTGACTTCGCAAATAGTATGTAAGTAAAACTACTCGTAAAAGTATGTTTGAAATGCAAACTTGTACTATAATTCGTGTTTCTTTTCTCCGCTCATAATGTCTATAAAATGGAATTTCGGCAAATCGGTCAGCCTTTTTCAATTTATGCTTCATATACAAAGCCGGACCAGAATACTGGCGCGTTTGAACAATGGAAATGAATGCAAGCGCAGTAGATTGCAATCCGTCCTTTGTTAGCTTACAAATTGGTATTGGAATCATAAAAGTCTTAACGTACATACATTTTTCCCAACTCAACCAATTGGTCCGATGAAAAATTACGACTGTTGTCTGGTGGGTACGTAACTTTAACGGAAACAAGTTTGCGTATTCTGGGTGCATCGTAAATTCCATTGCTACTGTGTAAGCTGAAATAAGGTGATGTAATTAGAGAAGGTCTTAACGCAGACGTGACAGCTATGTGCTGAAGATCTTCAGCACATATATGTGCTTTAGGTTGCACTTTCTAGATATATTAAGATCGTAGGCGTGACATGCAATATTTCGTTCGTTGCGTTTTGTGTAGATTTTGAGAACGCAGATGTGACGCGTATGCGCTATACGTCGCGTATCATAATCGTTTCGAGATTCCACCGGTCTCGAAAGTGTATGAAGAGAGAAAATATAGAGGTCACAGTCGTCAGTAAGTGGCTCCGTGTCACGTCGACCAAGTAGTCAGCACACCGATTGGGGGGCCATCCGCTCCGTCTGCAGCGTGACGCTGCCACTAGATAGCCTTCTCCCCATTTACCGGTGCTGCGGGGAATGTAGCGTGATTTTTTTTTGAAAGATATTTAATGCACATACACTTATTGTTTTATTATATATTAGATTAGATATATAGTTTACTATTTGTATATGTGTCAAATATTAATCAAATCCGTTCAATATTTTTGCGTGAAAAAAATTAAATGAAACGAAAATCTCAAATATCATCAAAATAGAACATAAAAATTACTTTTTGAACGTCAACAAATCTAACAAGGTAGTAGGATGACTTTAGTTTACTTCTGTCTAGTACTCATTCCCTGACAATGTTGATGCTATGCAACGATAATGTAACCTTTTGATGACTGTCAATTCTGATATAGCATTTTTAAGTGCTTGTAAAGTGAAGACATTTATTGTATTAAGAGAAGAAACACTGCACGTTCACATGTCGCTCCGCATGTGATACATTAAATCGATGCAATTCGTGTGTAGCTGACAGTCAGCCGCAAACGATAGCTGTCACACCGGAAGAGGAGAGAGAAGTCAGAAAGATACAAGAGTCGAGAGCGATGTGGAATTATACAATTAGGGGGCATAAACAGTCGGAGATATTGGGTAATAAGGGTCTAATGACTGGCTGTATAGATTTTGCTAAGGATATTCTGCCGCTGATCGAGATGTCCCAGGTTCAAGACCTGGGTCAGACGTTCGGTCAGAGTCTTTGATTTCTTATACGACAATACATTCTAAGTGAGGAAGATGGCAGCGTTTCTGCAACGGGAAGCACATTAATCCGTCGGCCTTATTTTTCTTCAGCCATGTCAAATTGCCGTATAAGGAGCTATGAAGAGTCTGCCAGTATACTACTGCATACTTCTGCATTGCGACCGTTTTTATTCTTTGTTGACGCGGAGAAACGCATTTACGCGCCTTAAGCGGCCCTGGATGCGGTCCAGTGGTGTGTGGGACTCGCGGCACATGACAGTGCCGTATACCCACAAAAACCACAGCGAGTGCCATCAGTACCGCCCTTGGTAAGGTGATCCGGAACAGCAATCATCAGGGTACCTCGACGACTAGTCAGCCCCCTAAGGGACCAACTCCACCTCCACATATGGGGTTACTCCGCACTACAGACAACCTCACCGACTTTGGGACAGTGCAATGGGGTGAGGTTCCCATCCTCGCTCCTTCCTCCGTGCGCAAAAGCGCCACCTCACGTTGCTCTTAGGTCCCCTCTTCTAATAAGAGGGGCACCAAGAGCGATTCCTGATCCTGTTCTTGGACCCCCTCTGCTTATAAGAGGGGTGCAAAGATCCCCCTAGGTTCAATTTGCTTCGCCTGTATTCTCCCCAGGCTACTAAGCCCCACCGCCACAACAAAGCTTGAACCATGGTGGGGACCCTACATTGCGAACTAACATATAGAGGCCACAGCCGCCGTAGCCGAAAATTTCAAACTGTATATGGCTATACGAATGTTTATGGCCGTAGTTCAAACTTGCGTTACGGCCATGAATAAGAAGCTGCGTGTATTTTTACAATTTAGTGCCGCAAAAAGTGTTGCTGCTCTCCGACGGTGGTGCATGAATTGCTGGACCAGCACGACCGGGGAAGTGTTCTGCTGCTCGATCACATGATCAAGTGGTGAATATAGCGCCAATAATGTTTGTGAGTGACAATATCTGGATGTAGTTATAACAAGTGACAAAATCATACCTACGATAATTTTATCCCGAAGGAATCATTCCATGCATCCATCTCGAAGAAATCATTTATATTTCCCTGAGGTGTGTGCGGATGAAATTGAAGAGCTCAGCTAGTGGTCAATAACTTCAAGCAGATTATGTCTCAATTATAAAATTCTCACAAAACTGGTATTAGGCCAGCTGTCGTAGTTCAGGCTTTATTCAGTAAAATCAAGTTTTATAGCGGTGCAATGTGACGTAGGTTTTTAATAGTTTAGTTTCAGAGCAAATATCTTCTTACTTGACAGTGCGCGTCGCGTAAAAGGAGGTCTATATGTGAAGATATATTTGTATATTTTTAACAAGTTGGTTCATGTGATGGAAAAGTGGAGGTGCAGTTGGCAACGCGGAGGGGTGACTGAGTTGCTTTGGGGCGCCTCGTGAGTAAAGTCGTGTAGAGTAAGCGTTGTTGAATAATTTATTTATTTATTTCTTCCTTATGTACATACTTACAATTTATTACAATTAAAATAAAAAACTAAGAAAGCACATTGGTGTGATTATATCGTAAACAGCTAGCAAACCGAATAAAGTCCATTAATAGAAGTTATAGCGGATGTACATAATAACAAAGGAAATAAGAATTGTAAGAAATAATGAGTATATATAAATACAAATCTACAATCTTTATACATAGAATACAACACATACAATGTATACAAATAATGAGCCTACATATAATACACACACACACTCACACACACATACACACACGCACACGCGCACGCGCATGCGCACGCGCACGCGTACGCACGCACGCACGCACGCGCGCGCGCGCGCACACACACACACACACACACACACACACACACACACACACACACACACACACACACACACACACACACACACACATATGTATATATGTATATATGTAATGGTGCGGGTGTCATAGATAGTGATTTTGTAACGGTACATGATCTTATTATAGCCTGTCGCTTGGAGGAGTATAAATGAAGCGTTCGGATAGGTAGGAAGGAGAGGAAGTGTCAGGAGTCTTAAATAAAATTGTGAGGAGGCATAAGTTCCGGCGAAGCCGAATCGAGAGTCACTGTAATTTGTTGCGGTATTCCGATGTGTGGTTGATTATATTTACGCGGCCCGTATACGTAACGTATGCACAGAATTCTAGTATTTTGGTGAGCTCCTCAGAATTGTATCCAAAATAACGGGCGACCGCATAATCAAGCAGAGGGAGTAAAAGGGCTTGTGCTAAGAGTATTCTGGTAGCGAGTGGTAGAAAATTTTGCAACCTCTTTAACGCATGCAAGGAGTAGTAAATCTATCACCACTGTTATATAGAAACGAGGAAAGTTGCTTATCTACAGCTTGTTCTAAAATTTTAGATAAGATTGGTACTATGAAAATAGGTTGGAAATCGGAAGAAAACTTAGGATTAGAATATTTAGGGAGAGGTATAACTTGAGCCTTCTTCCACTCGGACGGAAACGAATAAGAAGAAAAAGAGAAATTAAAAAAAATGGGTAATGACAGGAGACAATAAATCGGCAACCAGTAGTAACATATCTTTACTCAAACCATCACAAGCAAATGCGTTCATGGCTATTGTAAAATACCAGTAGAGACTTGATGCTCTGAGATTTTATTAAAGTCAAAGAGGTTTGCAGGGCGGTGGGTTAGATTTCGAGATTGTATTAAAGCAAGCTGATTGATACCCTATCAGCAACACATTTTTACCTCTGTAAAATTTGATTATTCAACGAAATCCCCAATGATAAGTATTTTAAAAAGAGCATTAGGTTTTTAGTAAATTTTTAGTTAAAACATCCATTTAGTATACAACGATTAAATTATATCCGTATGTCACAGACGTTTTACGCGGAGGTTGTGGGTAATCTATATTTGAAACTTGGAAGGTGTATTTTATCAACCGCTACAAAATGACACAGTAAGTTTCTGGAAAATAAAATTATTATAGGTAGCAGTGCATGCTTGTAACTGAGGGAAGCTTTTTTTCGAGTAGCATAGCCTTATGGAATGTCATTGAATAGGTTGTTCCAAATGAACGCTTCTAAGAGTTCTGTATTGTAAATAGTAATAATCGCTCAATTTACAGCCATACATAAATCTTAAGTTATGTAGATAAAAGAATATTCAAACATCTTATACATACTCAGTTAATTATATATCATGTTGATTAGAATAGCAAAATTATTTCTCGTTGAAATGGATGTATATTCTATTTTAAAAATGAAGTCTAACCAAAAGTTAGAAAATAAAACGAACCTCTTGGGACATAATTTATGTGTCTAAATTTAAATAGGAAGTATGATATGAGACCATTCTGACGAATGCGGTTGACACCACTGCTCACAGGATCCAGTTGCAAAGGGACAGCTATGCTATTGAGTATCGTGCGGTTTGTGAGTTTACGGTGGCAGCACCTCTGCAAAACAAATATGCGGTTGTTGATAGGCTCCGGTAGACATCAAAAAGCTCCAACTGCCCGTTTGCCTCTCAATATTTTTAAAAAGGAAGGAATGTTACAATGGGCTAAAATATAAAAATGAATACGACAGAGTAAAGATAACATTTTACATTATTCTCTTTGATGTGAAAGAAAAATGTAGAAGGCATCACTATGGAATTGAAAGTTAAAGAATGTACAATCTTAAAGCAAGTAGATGTTTGCTAAGCGCATAGCTCACTTTTTTTATTCGGAAGTCAAGGCAGTCCTTTGCGGTTCTAACATTCTTTTTGTTTAGTATCTCTAGTTACTTTGATAAGTCTTCCAGGCAATTCTTTTGCAGTACTACATTTTTTTTGTTTAGTCCCTCTAGTAACTTTGGTATGCCACTCAAGTGATTCTTTTGCAATTCTTTAATTCTTTTTGTTTGGTCCCTCTGGTTACTCTGACGAGTCATCCTGGCAATTCTTTTGCAGTACTACAATTACTTTGATTTAGTCTCTCTCGTTAATTTCATAATTATCCTAGGCAATTCTTTTGCAGTTCTACATTGTTTTTGTGTAAGAAAAATTCTCTAGTCACTAGATAATTGAAACCGTAATGTATTTTTATTTAATCGTCACGGTTCGGAACACTGTATGCCTGAGTCAAACTTACACTTTGCCGGATTTTCTTGTTTGAAAGTGTATATTCTTGAGACATCATCACCATTAAGTAATAATCCTGTAGTAAATCGTGGGCGACCCTAAAGCTTTATATCCTAAAGCGTTATATTATACCATATACACCTACATGTTATTTCATCCACCTTCGAATGTTACTGGAACATTTGTATCTGGTTGTTCTATTTCGTATCATTAAACTGATGATGGAAGGTGTAGCTGTTGAATGTTGAGGAATCAGTTCTTTGAACCTATGTTCAAAAGGCTATCTCTTACTCTAGTCTATTGTCTAGTGTCATATACTCTCACAGTTTTAACAAATAATATTAGTTACAGCATTTAGATATTTTTACAGAAGTAGAGGTAGCGTCGCACATATAGCGTGGCGTGGCATTTAGCATGCACCCAGAATAAGTCGGTTTGCGTTGCACAGGGTTCGCGTGAGAACTCCGGTAAACCAATCCGCATCATCCGCAGAGCCACCTGGTTGACGCTCCTCTAATCTTAACACCCCTTTTCCGGTACTCATACTCTATTGCAATTATCCCAAGGAATCGTTACACGGAAAAGCTCTCTGGTACACCCAAACCCAAAAGAAGGCGACCACTTGGACCCGTCTAACTACAATCTTACAGCAATGACCCCTTTACTTTCAAAGATAATGTAAACAACAATCAATGGCCAGCTCCTGTGGTACGTAGATGAACACCAGCTACTTAGTGACTGTCTCCACGGTTTCCGCCACGGTCAGTCAGCTGGTGACCTCCTAGCTCTTACCTGACTCATAGGTGGGCGAAGGCTATTGAAACATAGGTGTTGGAGTTTAACCTGGACATCGCAAAAGGCCTTGGCACAAAGCTCTTCTTTCCAAATTACCCGCTTTTAGGATTAACGTGAAATTATGTGACTGGATTTCCAGCTTATTGAAAGACCGGAGCATAAAGATCGTAGGTGATGGCGCATGCTCATTCCTAAACCCTGTCAATGCTAGCTCGCAAAAAACTCGGGTAAAATGAATGAACGGCACAAATCGACTAGTACATGACAAACATTTTTAACGCTATTGTCAATACATGACACGACTTGACTTGATGTCAGTGCCAAGAGCATGTTTTATCTCATGGTGAATATTTGAGAGGGGCAGAAAAAACTACCTTTGGCTTGACGTTTTGTTTGTCACGTTTTTCCGAGAAAGAAGGTCTCGAAAGAGGTACATACGGAGTGAGGGATGGACAGATCTTTAAGAAGATACAGTGCTCATACGTCCAGTTGGTACGGAACCCTTAGTGTGTGAGTCCGGCTCACATTTGACTGATTATATGTATTAAACGGAGTGAAAAGACGATTTTAATCAGACGAGTGGTCTTTCAATATTCTCGTTATTGGGCCACTGGAAACTCACATATCACACATGGCAGTATATCTGTCACTTTAAAGTAGGACCACCTTAGCGACAGTTCGTGTTGATCCAATTCAGCAATGACCACTACCTATTACTAAATCACATGAAATAAATTGTAACACAAAATAGCGATACATATAAATTCAAAGGGATTATATTGAATGGATTGTACGTGCGAGCTCAAATGAAGCTTACTTCGATTGTAAATGTATTACGAGTTCCGTGTTCGGACGGAAACCAAATAACATTAATACGATGCCTCATAATATTTATTATATTTTTCATAACGTGAAATATTTTATCTTACTTGTGATCTAAGTACATACCGGCCGAACCAATATAACTTGTTATATTGTACAGAATAATGGTGGCAATCAAGTATTCAGAGATTTAATTTATCTCCTTCCTTCCCTCTTACCGTCCAGTGACCCACCGTAAACTCAAAAACCGCGCTTGAGCTCAAAGAGAGCTTTATTCAGTTATAAATCTCATAGATTTTTAACTATTATTCACAGATAAACATTGGTACAACCAGGCGTTATACATACGTGTTTTGCTTGACACTATCCGCCCTAATGGCCATCGGAAGCTAGCAACGTAAGCAAACAAATAGCTGTAAATGTTTTGTCATTAACTATTGTTATTTACTTTTGGCTTTGCTTAAATATATTTTTTTTCTATCTTAATCTGCTTTTTTAAAGCAAAAACTTGTTATGAACAATAAATATGCATTAAACTATATAAAAACTGGTTTTAATTCGATTTTATTGCCATATGTGTGAACACTAAGCCCGATAATATCAGATTGTCAGTAACAGAATGGTCAAATGATTCCAACTGAACGATTGTTACATTTCAATATACGTAGGGGCCGACTAATTGATAGCAGTGGCTGGTGCGGATAAGTCAGTTGTGAAATGACATGTAGTAGGGCTCCAAATATAGTGATGATTTGGATTGATTTGAGGATTTATATTTTTTTTGTACTATTACGTCATTTAGTAGTAAGTAGTAGTTATTTTTCTTTTTTTTATAAGTGAAAATTTATATGCAATAACGACACAATAACGACAAAATCTGTCTACACGACGCTATGGCATAGTGCTATATTTGCTACATCAACATAGTACTACAACGTTTTCCTAGTAAAACGTATTCTACACCAATGTAGTATTGCATCGTTGCCGTAGCAAATCCAAAACATATGATGCACCAACGTAGCATTGCTACGTTGCCGTAGTAGAACATATGATACATCAACGCCGTATTGCTACATTGCCGTAGCAGATTATGTATGTAGCACTTACTACAAGTAAGCTTAGCTAAATTTGTCAGTTATACATGACAATGTCTTGTTAAGAACCTAGAACGGGTTTGAGTTAACCATATTTTTCCTACCAAATAGCTTTAGGAACGCTAAGTATTTCTCGTAGGTACACTTTCAAGGAAAGTAAATAGCGAAACACATTTAATTGATGTTACTAGTAACCGTAATTAATATTGCAGACTTAACTTAACAGTAAATTGGCATCTGCTGACCGCGCGAGACGAGGTTGGACAGTTTCCAAAAGTTGTAACCAACGTTTATTTTACCTAATTTAAGTCTATATGATTTCCATTAGAGACGATGCGAATTCTTATGAGTATTATGTTCCTCATCCTTAGTGTAAATTGGCCCAGTACATACAGGCACGTATTTAAGGAAACGCAAATACTGCCTAAATGACCGTATATCGTTTTGACACAAACTCGTCAATTACCATTCCGAAGTTTTGAACTCAGGAATCATAAGTTGATTCCTTAGTGTTAATATGAGTGTTGAGGCGGATGCACTTACATGTTTCTGGCCCGACTGGAGTGCACTGCTATATTGGCACTACTTGTACAATGTTCATGCAACACGACTGGAGTGCAATGCTATACTGGCACTACCCGTGCAATATTCATGCAAACGACTGGAGTTCAGTGCTATATTGGCACTACCTGTGCAATATTCATGCAAACGACTGGAGTGCAATGCCATAATGGCACTACCTGTGCAATATCCATGCAACACAACTGGACTGCAATGCTATATTGGCACTACCCGTGCAACATTCATGCAACACGACTGCAGTGCAATGCTATACTGGCACAACCTGTGCAATATTCATGCAACACGACTGAAGTGCAATGCTATATTGGCACTACCTGTGCAATATTCATGCATCAGTAAGGGGAGGCCATTTGTTACTTTTGTAAACATATTTTTTTATATAACATATATCCGCATTATTGGTATACCGTCTTCACTACAATGGGCCACCGGCTACGCACAATTACTGTCATTTTGCGGCAGAGTTTTTCGAAACAGGCATCAAACCATCGGCACAATTCTTGAGAAGGAAATGAAACCCCTGAATAACACTATGTTCAGTAACCAAGTATCGTCGTTCCAGCAAGACTCAGCGCCGAAGTAAGAAGAGTAAGTGCCTTTGCTGATACGACTGGGGAGATACCTCACGGTTATAAGGTACGGTTTTGACAGTTAAGCCTGTTCTATTGCATTCCGTGCAGTTTGTTGAAGAAAAAAGGGAACGCATACACAAAAAGTGTGCGGATGGTAATGGGTATGCGTTGTAAACATTTTCTTCTTTCTATGGTACAGGGGTACAAACGAGAAATCGGAGGCTTTCAAAGACTACTGACGCCCAGGAACATTAGTAAAATTATGCCGATGCGTTGCCCTCCTTTTCACCTCCCCCAGTGGGCCACGGGCTATTCACATGCTATACGAAAATTTACACATGCTGAAAGAAAAAAAACACTTTTCGTACGGCGGTATCAAGTGAGCGAGAGGTATCTCCCCGGTCATGCCGGCCCAATTCCGTTGTAGTGTCATGCACTACCTCTTCCACGCAACATGCAGCATGGCACTACCTCTTATAAAACTACCTTATTCAATTGCTCTTTAGCCTTCTAGCGTTGAGACTAATGATGATGATAGTATACTCTGTGGGAGTATGAATATATTGAGGGTGAGTAGATAATATAACGCTAATTAACTGAAACTAGATTACAACAGTATCTCTGGCGTTAATGATGCAGGAGGTGTCAGTCCCTTTGGGGACGGAGTAGCCGTCGAGATGCCCTGATGATTTGTAGTCCCGGGGTATTTCGATAAAGACTGCACTAATGAATCTCGCGGTATGTGTTAATGATGTGATGTATCACATACCGTATCATAATAAAAGCATTAATTTCTAAAAAAAAAAAAGACACACTTGTTGTTTGAAATCGTAAAGTGTTTGGGAATATATATTCATATACATACATACATGTGTGTGTGTAGGCCTGGGTCTAACCAGAGTTTTCTGTATGTAATTTATGCACAATTTTTTTTTTAATAAAACTATTCATCGTCATCATTAATCATTATCAGCCCCTATCGATCCTCTGCTGAACGGCTACTGCACGGAGATCGTCCTCCCAGCTGGTGAACGGTCGACCAACACTTTTTTCCTAAATGCGGCGTCCACTCTAGAACCTTACTGTCCCATTTGCCGTATTTTCATCTGAGTGTGTGACCACTCACCACACCACCAGCCCATTTCCATTTCTGCGAACTTAATCGTCTCCTGATATCGGATACCCTAGTTCCCTACCTTATGACTTCTTTATGAATTCTGTTGGACAGATATACAACCCAACATAGTACGATCAATAGCCCGTTGAGCTACATTATCAATTACAGTCCTAAATTAATAGGCCATGTTTCGTTTCCGTAGGTCATCACAGAGAGAATGCATTGGTTGAAGACTTTTGTATTAAAGCTCTGCGGTATAGGCGACGTGAGAATGTGATGCTCTACCCAACTGAATCCTTGTATCGACTGCCTTATCTAAGTTATGTCTACCTAATTACAATAGCTGCCCGAAGTAGTCGTATTCGTCTACGACTCCGAGAATAGCACCACCGACATTGACCGCTAAGGGAGAACGTGTTCGTTGAACATGACCTTTGTATTGTCGGCCAGTACGTTGGGAGGATTAACTTAAGCTGAGCCTTTCCCACTTTAAGCTGCGCTAGGTAATCTCACAAAAGCTGACGACAAATGTCGTCTCAGGCTTGCACGCAGAATGTTGTTTAGGATATCGGGATGAGGAGATTGCGACGTATATAACTTGCTATAGAAATCTTGGATCTCAGGCTTAGAAAAAACGGTAAACCCAGAATCAGTCCTAACCTTTGTAAGATAACTTTCTCCTAGCTTCCCCAAGAGGATATCCGACCCTCAATTCTGATCAATTGCTTCGGCAACCGGTTGCGTTTTGAGCAGCCAAGGTCTCGGCGTATTAATTTGCGAATTTGCTTAGATAGAAGCTCGACATCGACAGACATCTTCGAGTGCTCTGCGCTCCCTCATAAGTCCAAGCGTCTCATCTGAGAGTTTAACTTTCCTGCTTGCATACTTACAGTATCCTTCACCCACGTCCAGCATGCAACCAATCACGCTACTCACTGCCTCTTCAATTTATATTGTAGTTTCCAACGTATCTTGGTCATCGCTACCGTAGCCGGGACTAGTGGACCTACCGGGAAATAGAAACCAAATTCTGCTGTTGTCGTCCATTAAGGGTAAGTGCTCGTAAATGTCACGCTGAGCAGGTGCATTGGCAATCGCAGATTAGGTTTCCGGTATTCCCGTCTACTTCACTGTTACTATGAAGCAGACGGAACACCAAACAACCAGGTCGCTGAAGCCTCGTAGACCCTAGGAGACTATTGCCCTTTGACGACTTTTCATCAACCTGGGCTTGAATGTATTGGTGGGGGTATTCTTTTGCCACCCCACACAGCAAAGTAGTTCCAAACAATCAATTAGTGTTTCCTCTTTATATCATTAGTATACAACGGATGATGATGGACACAAACAACGTATTCCTATGTGGAGTTCACAATAATATTTGCTTTTGATATTGACGAATAACATTGATGGATATGTGATGTAATTAATGATAGGTACGTATCGGGAGTCTTGTGTGCCTAATGTTCGTTATTCCATTAATTAGCTTCAGATTTGTGTGCCATCTTTGTTTCGATATTCAATTATTATCATTTAACCGCCTATTAGTAGGAGGTAGTTTCATGCTGCAATGCAAGACTTTTTAAAGTTATTTCTAAGTAGTGTTCACACTTTTCATGCTCGATGCATCCGAGCTATGGTTCATGTTTCTTGTGACATTTCTGGGTATAGTAAATGAAAAGCATCGTTTATGAGATACAGCGTCAAAGGATGATATTTGAAAAACCGTAATGACGATATTGCTAGACGTTTTAATTAGGAAAAAGTGTTTGCAAAATGTGGAGCTGTTTTTATGAGGGAAAAAATATGTTTTAACTCAAATATCTGCTCTCTTCTATATTATTCTAATATGAATTTTGCGGGTTAGGATTTTAAATTGTTTTTTCTCGTCTTGATCATGGCTCAATATATCATGAAGAACGGCTTTTTTTGGATATTCTATATGCCATATTGCTCTTTTAACGACAGGTTAGAAAAGCAACAGCAACAGGACAGGACACAATTTCATACTTTACCAATGTCTCACGATTACCTTCTGAATTCTTGAAGTGAATGCAAACATTCTACGCGATAGCTACGCATTGATTAGGATGTATATTTTCGAAATAAACACTTGCAAAATAAAAATAATGTTGCTTAACAACTTTTAACGATGTTGTTGTTAAAACTTACGAAATTACGTCGTCATATTACTTACCGTACCCGAACATTTACATTGATCATGAGTTATTCCGTTACTTTCCACACATATGGAGGCACTTTCACGTTGCAGTAACATTGTGTACGACGTATATTTTGTAGTTTTAGGACGGCGCTATTATTATAGTTGTGTGCGTTACTTTATACTTTATTTTCTGAAAGCAGACGATCAGTCAGCGTCTTTTGGTGATTGATCTAGGAGAAATTAGGCAGGCACGACCGAGAGATACCTCTCTCACATTATACCGTATATATTATATATATCTCTTACATGATACCGCAGTTACGCTGTCGTGCCCGTTGGAGAGAGGAGAAAAGGAGGGCAGCGCCTCAGTGCTAAAATAATATGAATTTCTACGTGCGTCGGTTGTCCTCAGTATGCTCCGATTGCTTATTTACCCCCATTATTATATTAAAACAAATTATATGCTTGACCTAAGCAATTGTAAAGTGAGATACTGACTTTCTCCCGTGGCACAGTGACCCGAGTAGGTCTGAGTCTCTGAAACGAGATATTTTAATTTTTTTGTATAATTCTACCTACTATATCGTAATATCAATTATTAATTTGACGTAATAATAATAAAATATGATAGCTATACAGTTATACTGTCGCGTTTTGTGCGGTTCAACAGTAGCCAGTAGCCTTTTGGAGGGTAGGAGTAAGCGAGACACATCTATATTAAGTCGTGGATGTAAATGGGCGCCGACAGTCTCAAAGCCGGCTTCGATGTGTTTTCTCCTCTACTATATAAAACAAGGCTGGCAGATCACGGATATTATTGGGATAAGTAGGCCTTAAGGTTCTGTTGCCCGTGCGGTCTGTTGCGGGTTCGAACCTGAGTGCTGTTGTATGTCATTCGGATACGCGGCTATAAGTATGTTTCTGAACTTCTGTGCGCGTCGTTTTGTCAGTTTTAAGAGCTCAACATATTCCAGTGGTAGGTTATTACCTTTTAGCTTTACACTCTTCTCTCTATTGGTAAGCATTTAAATAGGGAAATTAAATTGACGTCTTTGGCAATAAGATGTGTGCGCCCACGTCTCGTTCATAGTAATAAGACAATATGATCAAATGTGTTCTCGTTAGAGTTATCACCGATATAAGGTTAGCATACAAATAAGTATTATTTATAATATTCTTTGAAAGTTAAAAGTAAAATTTGACAAAGCTAGAAAGCAGTAATTAGTTTTTACTACTAAGTTGTATATGCTCTAGCCTGTTTTTAAAATTATTAACATTTTCCAGAGATCGCACAGTTTGTGGCAAATTATTCTAACACTTCGAGGCCATGTAGCGGAAACAACCCCGAAGTGCTGCCGTCCTGCGAAGCAGGTATGCCGAACCCCACTTGGTGAGGGCGTGCTGTTTAACGCAGGGACCTGCGTTAAACACGTTAACTGATGCTCATCGAACAGGTATTCGCGACCTAATGACACCGAATAGCAGTGTGATGAACTGAAGTTGTCCTCTTTGATCCATACGAAGCATTTTGGAGTTCTTGGTAAATGGTGAAACATGCCCTCGTGGTGGGGTCCATCGGAACAGTAAATTTTGTACTTTTGTATAAGATTTTTCAATCTAGAAAGTAGACAAGGTCCGATCACCGCATGTGCATAGTTTAAATTAGACAGTATTAATTATTCCCATAATTTTATACAGAGTTCAGGATAGAGAATTTTTAATTTTCTATATAACATTTAGCTAATAGAAGCAATTACAGATGGTACGTATATGCTGTTTCAATTTTAAATTTACAGTAATAATACCTAAGCTTAAATTTCATTTTATTAACACTTTGATGACAGTACAATTTTGGCACATTCTCCATATTTGATTTCTGGAACCTTGCAAGATGTACTTAATTTTATTCAGATTAAGTATTAACGTGTTAGCCTCATACCAGATAGCAATATGGGACATATAATCAATTAATTTTATTATTGTGTGTCATATATCATTGGGTTTGCACGATATGTAAAGTTGTATGTTGTCCGCGTGAATACGATATTTGTCAAATTTTATGTGATTGACAATATCTGCACAGTATATCGCAAATAACGGTGAATGGTCCTTGAGGAATCGCTCTGTCTGAGAAGATTTTTCAATTTCTTAAACTCCGTACATCGTACGTTAAGTAAATGCTACTTCTCGCCTGGAAGAGTGACTGAGGGAATGGAGAAAACACTTTTGTCTCAGAATACAGTGTAGTATAATTTAATAATGGACAAGCTACGAGAATATTGTTATCACAAGAGTGACGTTCAATTTGTGCAGAAACACTTTTGTATGTAAACAAACATACAAATATTTGTAACAGCAAGTGCTATTGCTTCATGAAC
The DNA here is from genome assembly GCA_017140195.1 of Eumaeus atala. Classification (NCBI taxonomy): domain Eukaryota; kingdom Metazoa; phylum Arthropoda; class Insecta; order Lepidoptera; family Lycaenidae; genus Eumaeus; species Eumaeus atala. Next base: position 293,426 of record JAFELO010000044.1, on the reverse strand, counting down.
GCCCCAATTCAATCAAACGCTGACAGGCAAGCGCAGGAGTAACGTAGCTCGGATAATCGCGCATGTTACACCAGAGGACGCGGGTTTGAATCCCGCATAAGTCTGGGTGTAACAATTATGTTATAAAACTTAAGTATTTTATAAAAAAAGTATATCTGTCATCTTTGACTGTAAGGCTTAATGTTCTCTGTGTTGAAGAAATGTCACCCTTTTCTCTCTTCGGCGTGGCTTGGACGATGGATTACGGACGGTTAAATCATTAACGCTTACGCTGTCTGCCTTTGCCAATTATAGTTATTTAAATAGTTATGTCTTTCCGCCGTTAACAAAAAGTAGAATAATTAATTAAAATTATATTTCATAAAAATAGAGCTCTACGATTTTTATATTTTTTCTCTCTAAACTGACAGAACAGAGAAGATCTGACAGAACTATATTCGTCAAATATGGAATATGAGGATTGAAGAACAATCCGTCTGGGAGGAACAATTATATATATAATGAACCAAGTTGCAGCCGGGAGTCTCGGACAACTACCATATAAGACTTCATACCCTCACCTTTTTATTAACCAGTATCAAAAATTGTATTAATTCCATTGTTGTTCTTGTACTATTTTAAATCTGTCCTGGATTGTGAATGTGACCAATTGAATAAATGTATCTAAAAGGCTTAACTAAATATTGATAATCCTGTAACCCCTTATTGATTCCCTTATAGAATATTATATAGAATAAATGGCTTACGAATATTAGTGAGTTTATTTCAAGACGCAGCTAAGGTGCTAAAATTTTTTACAAGATGTCTATACCATGAAGCTATTCCTATGAATCGTTGTGAAGTTTTCACGTTATTTGGGGTTGGACAACTAATAATAGCAGATACTCGTTTCAGGTTCATACGGGTGCAAGCAGTTTTGGAGTAGGTGCTATGCTTACTCAGATCTTTGATGGCACGGAACATCCCGTTGCGTTCATGAGTAAGTCTCTTAGTAAACAAGAACGTAACAATGGTATAACGAAACGCGAAACCTTAGCTGTTCTGGTCGCTGTCGAACACTGGCGTTATTATTTAAAGTGGCAAGCAATTTACAATTTACCCGGACCATAGCGCGCTTAAGTGGTTTCTTTCTTTATCCAACCTTTCTGGTCGTTTAGCACGTTGGACTACTAGGTTGTCTGAATTCAACTTTGAAATTAAACACCGTAAAGGTGCAGATAATGCTATACCTGACGCTCTCAGTCGTTTTGTTCAAGTAGATCATATTCCCAATTGTAGATTACAAAAGTTCGGATAAATGGTTTCTTATTATATATATAATGGTTGTGCTAATAAGCCAACGTCTTTTCCAAATTTTCAAACAAAACGTAACATTTTTTACATTTTTTAAATTATTTAGATTGAGAAAAAACAAAAATAACCTAATTTCAGAGTTTGATCAGAAAGAGGTGATCCCAAAAGAGCATTGTCAGTATATTATCCCTAATAATCATGACACTCCTAGTGCAGGTCAATTAGGAATTTAAAAAAACGTTAAAAAGTTTAAATTTACATTATTTTTAGCCTAAAATGCATAAAGATGTAGCAGATTATATTAACAACTGTTCTAATTGTTTGGAGTATAAGTCACAAAACACTTACTATTAGGGGACATGGGTAGACCTAAGAATTGTGTGCGACCATGGCAAGTAATTCTCTTACTCACTGGTAGGAAGTGAAATAATTTTATTTTAGCAGTCCCTTGTTGTTTTTATTTTTCCTATGCGGCGAGCTGTTGCTAACACAATAATTAAATTAATTGAAGAATATATGTTTTTGGTACATGGGGTACCTCAAACTGTAATTTTAGATATTGGTGCTCAATTTACAAATAATGAGTGTATAATTTAAAAAAAATATAACATACCAAATGTACATTTTACTCCTCTAGTAAATACTGTAGATCGTTATAATAGAATAATTTTAACTTGCATTTCAACATTCGTTAATGATGATCATAGATCTTGGGATGTGTTTTCGCCTCGAATTCAGTTTGCTATTAATATTGGTTTATATCCGAATATTACCAAATTATAAATATTCTGATTTAGCAAACACAATTTTATTATCCCGAAGCGGGTTATTTCGCTCGCTTGAGTTCGTACCAAATAGTAACAGCGTGACATATCTATCTAAGGGTTATTTGCTAGCCTGATACAATAATAATATTGAACTATAAATCATAAACAAATATGAAGACAGGAGTAACAGACACTGAAAAATATATTTCATAAATATAAACTGTAACAACAGAAACCAGCTCTTCCAGAGTTTTGTGATAAAGCGGAGCAGAAAATTAAAGAGCAGTGATCCGAACGCTACGAAACATTGGAAAGAAAGAACATTTAATGTTTTAACTAATAAACAACATTTAGTTGTTCTCCAGTATAACGTTTCAGATATTTGATTTTCCTTGAGTTCCAGACAGCATTATAGACGTACTATAGCAAGGAATCGGAACCTTTTAATGACTACCGACGCCCATGAACATCAGCATAATTACTATACTGATGCGCTGCCCTCCATTTCACCCCAATGGGCCACCGGTAATTCACAAACTGCACGATAGGCGACACCGAAGAGTCACTTTACGGGGAGGTACTTCTCGCTTAAATGATACAGGCGTTGGGTATTAATACAGCGTTCGTGCACATTTTACTTGACACAAATAAAAATGACATTTGCAATAACTTACAGTTACCTTTAATTCCGAGAAAAATAAACAGTTCTTTTGGGATTTTGGCGAGCGAAACCATGGAACACATATAGTAATATTATAAATGCGAAAGTATGTGTATTTATTACGCTCTGATCAAAAAACAATTGAACCAATTAAGATGAATTTGGCTTAGGTAATACATTCTGAATAACATTCAAAATCAGGTAACAATTTATACTATTTAACTCGACAAATAAGGAATGACTTCCATGGGATGTGTTTCGCAAGACAACTACCGCACTAAATATAAGTAATATTATATAAGTAAAATGTCAAGGAGAGTAAAATTTTATAAATACCGTTATAAAAGATATATAACAGTTGTAAAATCAACATACATGATTAACAAAATTTGTTAAATTTGTGTGTAAATTTCACTGAAATTCATTTAATACAAGTTAGTGAAGGGTAGGACATTCATGAATATCGACACTAAATGTTTACCTTTGAATCCTTTTCTGGGCCACAATCTGTAACACCTCTCCTAGAGAGTAGAGGACCTTTTTTCGAGCTTAATCAATTCGTGCTTTTATTTTGTAAGTTGTTTATTTTGAAATGCTTTCTAATTATAAAAGAGAAAACAGAAACAATCTTTACGTTAACAGGTGAAGAAAAGAAAACTCATGTTGATGGGATAGGAAATTTGAGATAGAATTAAAGATTATATGGAGAAAATGTGCAGAAAGTGAACGAGAAATCGGTACCTCTTGACGACTACCGCCCACAGACATCAGCACCGTTGTTATGCTGCAGTGGCGTTGCCCTCTCTTCCCTCCAGTGAAAGTGAAGCTAATATTTTATTGCAGTCGAATCAGACCACCACGATAGATTTAATATGTCACACAACCACCAGCGTGAAGTTTGTAAGGGCATAGGTAGGTATTTATATGTTACACGAAACTTTTAGCGCATTAGGTTGAATGAAATGGGCTAAAATCCCTTTGAGTAGGCGTTCCTGTGACGTTTATACGATATATTAAATAACATTATGATACAACCAATACCGATGGGTTAGTGCTATTAATAAAAACAATGTTATTAGCCACTCGTATATTGTTCAGCACAATATTAGTACACAGATACTTTACAAGGTACGCGACATCCTGATTACCGGTATACCATAAACTATATTACATAGATAATAAACTCTAACCTTTTCTTAAATTACAATTCATATGCACAAAGACACGAGCTCACGGATCTTCGTATATCATAATACGACGGATGTGAAAACTTTAAAATATACGCAGATAAGGGTTTATTTAAAAAAGAGCGACAACATGAGGTTATGGACTTATTAACCAAGTCGTTATACTTATAATATCTACTAAAAAGCTAATACAGCGTAACATTGTTACACATATGTAATTTTCCTGCCTGCTTCTGTTACGGTTTCCAAACAACACCTCATTCGTGAAATTATATTCAGCGATACGTAAGCGCGACGCATATTGCCAAAATACGCTTAAATTCGTTAATTACGAAATACTAGCGGAATGTAAATTTGCACAGCCTTTGAGAAATGTTGTTGTTTATCTCAACTCGTGCCATCAGTCAAGTGGAAGGGTTTGAGTGTCGACTTCAACTAACGGGATGTTCACTTATACGAATATATTTCATGACATCTTTGTTTAATTCCTTCAGTGGCATCTTTTTCTTTACAAATTTCATTAATTACGAAGAGTATTCAGATAATATAATGTTGAGTTTTATTTGTTCTTTCTCCTAAAATTGTTATAAGTGAACTCGCATACTGACTACCTACGACTATAGTCCATGTCACGCGGACGTAATTTTTCGTTGTCCCGTCTCACTCTAATTACACAAACCATGCCGCACTCCTGACTGATGGATAGCACATTGTCCACACACGCTGGTCGCTACTGGGCCTTCCTCGATAGGGGCTGACTGCCCAGGCGCTATATTGGCATGAAGCCTTCTTCGACAAATTGATTTAGTTTGTTGTATATTTACCAGAAGTACCTAATTTCAGGGCAGTAAGACGATTCTAAATATTTGACTAGAAATAACGTTTACACGTAATAATATGTTAGCTTATCAATAACAGTTTTTTCTACGTACCTTCCGAGTTTAGACCCACCTCTGAAAAACAGGAAATTCTATAATTAATAGCACGATATATTCAATATTTCAAAAATAAAATTAACAATAAAAACGTATTTCAATGTTCAATGAAAATACACACATAAAAGTTGGACGATATGTTTGTATACAAACCTAGCTGTGAAATGCGAACGTTGTCGTGGTAAGTTTAAACTATTTTTGTATATATGGATGTGGGGACGAAGTATGAGACTATAGTTCAGCAGATGGGAAGAGCCAGAAATGTATGCGAGTGGCTGCAACTAAACAGTTGACTGATAAAGGTAGATCACGACTGTGATGATGACACTATCCTGATGACTCCAGAGAAATGCAGAAGAAATAGGCAAAACTTTAGTCGCAGTGGTTTGGAAAGTGCTTCGATTGTGACTTCAAAATGTAGGGTGGCCTGGAGTGGTAGGTGGTTGTCACGAGCGTTTTGGAGATATGTCCGCACGCGACGAAGGTTGGGCCGATCCTGTCATTTTCGATGTACTGGGCCTGTGTTTAAATAGTCAAACCTTGCCTTATAGCCGAGATGCTATGTTCCATAATAGAAATAGGCACACGCCACCGACCGTGTGCTAATTTCGTGTCCCCGCGACCGTAGCAAGCGCTGGCTGCGGTTCGACATACTGACGGAGCATACTGACGGAGTCGCAGCTACTGGCGTGCCACTTTATACACCGGGAAAATTGTTTAGAAAAATATGCGTAGTCAGGCTTACTCTCACATATAACATGACTAGATTTATAATTTTATTTCTGTGTTGTAGAGTAGTTCAAACAAAACTCATTAAATACTATGATAATGATGATAATCTTCAAGGAGGTAGTATGTGCCAGGTACACACTGTACCTTGGACAGACTACCTCCTTGGCCTCCTTGAAGATCACGATGAAGAGGTGTATGTACGTCGCGATTTGTGTGGTTTGTGATTATTTGTGTGGTTTGTGGCCCATGTGAGAACGAAATGTGGTGTTACGTACGCCCAACAATTATGCGGACTACCGTCGTCCAGGGACATTTGCATGATTGTGACGCAGATGAGTAGCCCTCCTATCCTCCCCTACCAATGGACCACCGGCTACTCATAAACCGCACGAAACACGACAGCGACGCTGTCACTTTACGCCGGGATCAAGTAAGCGAGAGGTACTTCCCCGGTGGTGCCGGCCCAATTCCGTTACATAGGAGGTTGTAGTGTCATGCACCATGCACGGCATAACCCCCTCCTTTACAGCATGGTATTATCTATTCCTAAATATGATGTTATTTTAAGAGTTTCAATTTCTTAAGTCTGTAGTCAGGGAATTCGTGGTGTTACCCTACCTCCGCGCCCTGCCTCGGACTGCACGTTAAGCCGTTGGCCCACCGCCGGATTTCGCTCCGATCGTGTCGAATTGTCGCCCCATAGGAACAGGAGACTATGGGAATAGAAATTGCATATTTTGTGTGCACTTTAATAATACCTGCGCAGATGGTTCTTCTCAATGGGGATGGCCGCTGTAGCCAAAATTACAATAGATACCAACCAATTCATCTTCCACTCATATGTGATAAAATATATCCCTCTGTCGTAACTGTGCTTAATTTGTTATATTTCTATGAAGTACAGTCCACGTTGGAGGAATTATATTGTACGCGCCATCTGTTTTGTAATTAGGAACGCTATACTTGGTGTTTCCCCCATCGTATTTCGAGATAACTGAGCCTTACGTTTTAACTTGCGTTTATTATCTCTGGGAGATAATACTTTTATTTTATAGAATAGTAATTTATCTCTAATTGGTTAAATAAAAGCTGTTGCATTAATAATATTTGATTAGATTTTGTGTCCAGGTAAGTTGAATGGTGAAATAATAAAACGCCATTGCGTCAACCTATCTTCTGATTGCGAAGAAGATGATGATGCTATCTCTCTCTCTCTCTCTCTCTCTCTCTCTCTCTGTGTGTGTGTGTGTGTGTGTGTGTGTGTGTTTCTCTCTCACACATAACACACACACACACACACACACACTTCAGCCGATGTTAGCACCATATAAACGTAGTACCTAATACAGTTCCATGAGGACAAGTTCATCGCCTCTCGGGACTCAAAAGACAGGGCCGGCCCCGCGGCACGGGCGCTGTCTTTTTTGATGTAGCAAAGGCGTTGGACAAGATCTGGCATCAAGGCCTCATCTTCAAACTGTACCAACTAGGATTGCCCGACAGGCTGGTGCTGGTCGTGTATACGATCAGCACCAGCCTGTCGGGTATAGTTAACTAGCAAACAGGTAGTTGCTAAAAAGTGGAGGGTACCCTTCCCTCCCCTCATTCTCTCAGAGCGGGATTCCTCGATCGATCGATCCTCTCTCTCACCCTCTTCAATCTGTATACAACCGATATATCACGACACCCCTGCGTCCATCTGGCGATGTTAGCGGATAGCACCGCACTATACACGTGGTACCTCCCCAAATTCGGAGCCAAACTACTCCAAAAGGCCAACACCGAACTCGGTGAATGGTTCTTAAAACGGAGAAAAGAGGTAAACCCGGAAAAGAGTAAGTCCATACTCTTCTCCCTATCGCCACCCTCCCGCAGTCGAGGAAACATGATCGCCAGCCTGCTCTATGACTAGAGACGGTGAAATATCTAGACGTTACGCTCGATAGGTCGATGAGCTTCAAGAATCACATAGACAACGTTCTGAAAAAGGCACGGCATTTCCTTTTCAAACTATATCCTCCCATTAAGAAAAAGAGCAAAATAGCAAGCGGCCATTTACTTTTTGATTTGATTATGTTTACCCAAGCAGAGGGAAGATCCCAGCCGTCTTCTCTATTGAAATTTGGATGTTTTTTGATTTCAATATCCTCACGGATCATCCTTGGAAGGAATCAGTGATCCCTGGTGAAGATTGCGCTTTATCAAATCTTAAACTTACCAGCTGTGTTCTCGTAAAATAAAGTTTAAAGAAACAATTCTTCCTTTCATGATTAAAAGTAAGTGTCTATTGTATCCACCAGCGCAGCGCATGACGCCAGCGGTCGTCGTTCCGAATGTCAATTAGGTTAGAGAGAGGTGTTCATTTTCAAGTCCGTTTAGAAAACAGTTAATCTTAATAGCAAACGTCTGACAATTTAATTTCGCTGTTTTATATACATGAATTTAACTTTCTTTAAAAAAAAGCTGTAATATTATTTTTCTGTTTGATAGCGTCCTGTATTTTAGCCCTTACGCTTACTACTTTAGTACTTCTAGAGATAGCTTAACTTATTCAAGTGGCTGTATTATCTTCAGACCTCATGACCACTTCACGCGCGCCAAATTTCTAATTTTTATACAAACACCCAACTTTAGGCATTGTTTGGGTACTTATTACAATATATTCATATGGCTCTTTTAGTGGAACAATTTACTAATTGTTAAGTATTAAAATGGTACCCCATTACAGTATGAATTTCCGCTATTTAGAAAACTATGCCACTTATTAAATTTGGTTTATGTTTTTTCACGTGCCTTGAACGTCATTCACTTCTATAACATTGCCGCTGTATGAGAACACCGCTTTCCCAGGCCCAACTTTCCCTTAGCAAATAATAATTATTTGAATTGTTGTATCTTGTTTTCCCAAAGCCCAAGTTTACGATTGTGATCAGTACTCAGGTTACACTAACGTCTACAGGTTTATAAGGGCCTGAAGTGGATTCCACATCAACCCCTGTTTTGGAAACCAGCCTTTCGAGAAACTAATCAGTCATCGATGATGTCTTCTTTTGTCAGATCCAGGGTAATTCATCGACGGGTTGTATGTACCCACGGGATTTCAGAATTCAGTTCATTCGAGATCCTCACATATGCACTGGATCCCATCCAGGTCCGGTGACAAAAAAATTGTATTTAGGCTTTGGTATTTTTCCAAATGTTCATTTGTAACCCGTGCGTCCTTGCTGCATGCTAAAGTTGGCCCCGGCCATCACATCACATTCGATGAAGCGCAATCTTCACCTGGGATCACAGATTCCTCCCAAGGATGATCCGTGAGGCTATTGAAATCAAAGAACATCCAAATTTCAATAGGGAAGACGGTTGGGTTCTTCCCTCTGCTTGGGTAAACATAGGCAACTACTGCTATGTGTTAAAATAGTATCTGAAATTCAGATTTATATATTGTATGGTATTTATCTGATATTTCAATTATATTCAAATTCGTGTCCTTTCCTATTTCAGTCTTATTTCAACAGAGGACTATAAACTAATTTTGGGAAAGCTTACTAATTGATAACCACTTTTAATTTTGAATTATAAAGATGGAGATGAAGATTTGTGTTGTCAAAATGATATATGAGGGAGAATACCATACGCCGTGTCCAATTGGGGACGAAATACATATATTTCGCGTTGTTTTGAATCATACAATATTTACTATATTGTTAAATAAATATTACAGCGTCTATGATCTAGTGAAAACCATCATCATCCATACAGATTAGATTATAAGAGATTTTGGTAGGATGAAAATGATACTCGGGGTTTTTTATTAAATTTCAAGTAAAATTAAATTTAGCTTTAAGCTTAAAGTGTGGATGTATTGAATATTTCACTGAGTAAGCTGAGCTGTTGTTCTTGCGTGTGATTTCTCTTCGTTCGGGTGGAATTGTTACAGTTGATGTATTGCGACAGAAGTACCTACACTGAATGAACTTTCTATATTCCATTCGGCGAAGTACTGTTGTAGATCATCAAGTAGCGGAACACAATGGAAGGCGAAAATTGCTATGTAAACATTTATTGTTCGATTATCGAAACAAAACTATTATTTAACATAACCAAAAAATCTTTATATGTTTTGCATGCAGCAGTGGTGTGCCATTGAGCGTTCAAATCTATGGGAGGCCGGAATTATTATATCATATTGTGTTAACTGCACCATGCAAGAGGCAGGGCACAAATTTTTTTTTCTTTTTATACAAACTCATATATAAATTTCCTTTTTTGACGTTAGCAAATAAATCTATCACCCGATCAGAGTGACATCTCTGGCTCACAATACAGCGGCGTGATGTCTCGCGTGACGATACTATGTGGGATGTTAAGTAATAGAAATGGACTGTATAGCAATTTGTGTATATATACTAGTGTGACGAAATGGGTATATAGCTGTTGAGTGCACAGGTTCGTGTCCGATAAGAAAAACACTGGTGTGCGCACACCGGTTTTTTTATCGGAGGGACGTAGTACTGGGTGGCGGCGTTATTGCTCCGCTTCTACAGTTTAACGGACTAGTGAAGACTTTTGTGTCTTCCTGTTCAGGGAGACGATAGGGGGACAGACCCCCCCTTTTCCCGCAGATGGGAAGAGATGTCCCCTGACGGCGGCTGCGGGGTCGCACCCCATAAAGATGGGGCGGTCGTTTTGTCCGGTACTAGTGCCGGGTTTATGGTGTCAACTCATTTGTTTTTATGTATTGAAGGGGGGGTTTATCTCGTGGCGTTCCCCGACCGGTGCCGCCACGGGCGGTCAGCCCCTACCGGGTGAGATCGCCTGTTACCGCGGCGAAGGCCGCCAGCGGATAGCTACGTTCACGAACGGCATCCGTCCGCAGGTTACAATCCCCAAAAGGAGCCCCGGCTATTTTGTATAAGAGGGCCATTACACTATGTCCTTCTTGGCCCACCCGACCCAGAAAACATAGAAGTTTCACTATGCGAAACTATGTATGTCAGGTAATCGAACAATCATGCTAGTTTCTGCATACCAACCACCCGGCAAACCTATCTTACATAGTTATATAAAAACGGTTATATACTAAGGATCCATCTGCGATTATAGTGGGCGAATTCAACAGTCGCCATACAAAATGGATTCCCTGATGAATGTAAACCCATCTAACCATGCCCTCAGTCATCCTATCTAACAGTCTTCCTGCAATAGACGACGATGAAAAAGCCTGGTTACTTGCCCACTGGCTAAAATTTCATTCACCGAGTACCACACAACTAGTAACTTTTCATGTAGCCAACGTACACCGGGTAGATGAGCACCGCCTCTCTCTCTACTTCCGGAAGGCAATTCTGTAGCTTCTACGACTATAGACGAGGTGAAACGCCTCATCCGAGATCTCGTCATTAGATGTTCCCCCGGAGCGGACGGGATCACAAACAAAGTGCTCAAAGTAATGCCGTCCGCTTAAATAAATCTTCAAGTGGGCATAGTCAACGCCCTCCTCGAGGGATATTTGTTTCCCGACGCATGAAAGGAAGCCATTGTTACTGGTATTTACCAGCAGCCAGGCAAGCCTAGAAACTTTCTCACAAGCTACCGTCCAATAAGCCTCATCAGTTCGTTAGCTAAGCTGTATGAGAGAGTCCTTCTCGCGCGAATCAAGGATGTAGTAATTGATAAAGAACTCTTCATAGACCTGCAACTCGCATTTCGCGAAGCTCACAGTTGCCCGTTACAAGTACACCGCCTCACAGAATATGTAATTCCGATATGCGCAGTCTTCTTCAACGTAGCAAAAGCGTTTGATAAGATATGAAACTCTGATTTGCAAACTATATAGTCTAAAAGTCTCACTTATCATTAAGGGCTACATATCTGAACGACACTTAGATACCGGGTAGAGGGCACAATATCCTCTTCGCGCCCCCTCAGAGCCAGAGTTCCTCAGTGTATTACCTGTACACGAGCGATAACCCGCACCATACTGAGTAGGCGTATTTCGCAAACGATACCGCCCTTCATACAAGTTTAAGTCTGCAAGGTATCCCAAGCTAATCTCCAGCGGACCCACGGCGACCGGTTCCCACGATGGAGAATCAAACACAACTCTGAAAAGAACAACGCTATATGATTCGGCGGCGCCGCCGTCGGTGGTGATCGGCATAGCAATCCCAGACATATCATGCTCCCCCACCCTAACTCTCTACGGCAGTGAATTTCCCCGAGTAAACTCTATGAAGTATCTCGGAGTCACTCCTGATCGTGCTCCCCTCTCACCTTCATAGAGCACATATCTACGGTCAGCAATAAATGATAGAAGTAAAATAAATGCAGCAATAAATGCTAGAAGTAAAATAAATGCAGCAATAAATGATAGAAGTAAAATAAATGCAGCAATAAATGCTAGAATTAAGTAGTAAATGTCTTTCAGACATAAAGTCACAGTGTTCAAAGTCTGATTCCGCCCGAAATTGTCATAGTCCAGTGTAGTATTCGCTCACGCAAGATCCTCTCACGTAGAAATTTCGCAGAAAGTGTAAAATCGCTTCCTACGTATAGGCACCGGCGGACCGAGGTACGTGCGCATAGTGCGTTTACTTACATAAGGACCATGAACTATCCTCCATCAGAGAACACTTCAAAGATATTTCAGTTGAGTACTTCCATCGGGTGCCCGCCACCCAAACACTTTCGTCACAAATGCAGTGGACTACTATCCAAACTGTGTGACAATCACGGGTCGTCGTACTAGAAACGTTCTATAGGACGAATACGACCGCCTCACGACAACTGTCAAACACTATCAGCAAACACGCTCTCAGGCTCGAACAGTCCGAACGACACCCTTAGAGTAGGGACTAATCCCAATACGACCCGTGATTAGTCTAGCGCAAATAATACTGCCATACCGGTTATGTATTCCGTGACTATCGCGCGCGACTCCTTTCACCCGTCAGAAATCGAGGGGAGACGGCTCCCCAATCATGATGCTCTCCATGAGCCAAACGTTCACGTCAACGCCGCGCGCAAGCTGCCCTCAACGTCATAGTCGGGGGAGCAAGAACCTCTCGGCCCCTTTGAATAATAGAGAAGTTAGCTGTAACAGACCTTATATCGGGATCTCTCCCATATGAGGGAGAGACGGGGTCGGTCCCTCTTCCGTCCCCAAACCTAATCTCTTTGCCAGACGAGCATTCATAACAATCCGATGAAGCTGTATCGCTTCCACAGCAAAAGTTCGGATCCGAAAAAATGAAACAGCTGACAGTACACTCGAAACAGCTGACAGTACACTCGAAACAGCTGACAGTACACTCGAAACTCGAAATTCTCGATGCGCCAAACTATGTATACAGTCGACAGTGCTTCAAGCTAAAGAACACTCGCGCTTGCGCATTATGCGCATAATATGTACAAATTTACAATTTACTATTTGAAATTATGGTAATTTTTGGTTATCTTTTTATTCATATAATATTTTATACCTATTTTGAATTATTCATAAATTTAAGATTTTTGCGTAAACATTTATATTTTTAATGTTTTTTTTTTATCAATAGGTACAATTATTATTATACCATAACACACATTATACATAAAGTCTTTACATGTCTTATTTCATATTTGTATGAAATAAGCTAAGACATTCCTTTGGTCCTCAGAAAGTGTTAAATAAATTTACGTATATTCCACATTAGGTACATACTACATACATATAAAGATATTGTGCTTACAATTTGTGTAGGAACTGTCGTTGATGACACTCGTTACCCAGTGGGTACAGACGCAGAACACTATAACATAAAACCCAGCGAGCAGCGCACGGGCTCGCGCGCGACCGATAGTTGGTAGTAGGCACTACCTTTTTCTCATCTGTCTGTAGGTATCATCCACCATTACTAGTACATTACAACGTTTAAAAATTATTGATTCATCTTACAAGAATTTGGTTTATTATCGCCTCTGTAGCGTGACGGTGAAGATGTCGCCTGTTCCCCACCATGGTTCTAGCCTTGTCGTGGCGGTGGGATTTAGTAGCCTGGGGTGCACCCAGGCGAAGGCAATTGCTCACGGGGCACTATTGCTCACGGGGCAAGGGGCGAGGATGGGAACCTCACTCCATTGCACTGTCCCAAAGCCTTGTAGTACGGGGCAACCTCATCTTTGGAGGTGGAGTTGGTCCCTTAAGGGGCTGAGTAGCCGTCGAGGTGCCCTGATGATTTGTTGTTCCGGGGCATCCTACCAAGGGCAGCACTAATGGCACTAGCGGTGGTTTCTGTGGGTATTCGGCACTATCATGTGCCGAGAGCCCCACACACCACTGGACCCCACCCAGGGCCGTTGAGGGCACGTAAATGCGTTTCCCACGTCAACAAAAAAAAAAGAGATGTCGCCTATTAAGACCTTTAGCCGCGTGAGGTCCTGGGTTCGATCCCCAGGGCGGGAAACTATTATTAAATGTTTCGCAGATTATTTTTAGCATGCATTACATAGTCTGGGATTGGAATGTTCCCGAAGTGGCCATAGGCAGGCTACCTATGACATCGTGGGCCTCAATATCTTGTCTAGTCGTGGGTGTGCTAGTATATCTACAGTCTTACGAGTTGTGGATGTACTAGCACACCTCTGCCTACCGCTTCGGGGATACCAGGCGTGAAGGTACTTCTTTTATCATGCAATAGTAATATACTCGTACATAGATATAACACAGTAATAGTTTAGAGAAATTAAATACGAAAGTTATGAAAGTGAACTTACTTATACAATGTAGTTATGACAGGAGGCAGTCTGTCATTTGCCTCGTTATACATAAAAAAGATTTTCAAGAAAAAATAAATTTTGTCATCACAATTGCAAATTCTACTACACTTTATGACAACAATACCGAAACTGACTGGGAGGACAGTCTTACTCCCAAGCTGCGGCAGCTTCGAAAAATTATTTCACCTTCCATTAATTACCCTTTAACACACAAACGTTCTTATACGGCATTTTCAAATTTATAATTTTATGAATATATTATTTTCGAAACCATGTCGCGTAATATTCCCAAGGTCATCTCAGAACATTGACGGTGAGGATATCCTCACACATGTTACAAGATACGCCGAGTGGCACACGACATGGTGTATTTCCAATAGAAATAGTTTGTGAAGTAAAATCCCGATTAAATAATTTATGTTCTAATTGTGTTCTGTTTCCTTACGGATTCTTATACTAGCAAGCCGCCCGATTTGACTCGTAAAAAATTCCACGCATCCTCGAGAATCGGTATATCCATGGGCGAAAATCACGGACTTAAACCGCATCAAATTCATTTAGTAGAATTTGAGAAAATCGATCAGATACAAACAGACAGCTATCGGGGACGTTGTTTTATAATGAGTATAGGTTCGTGTAAAATATATTGGGCTGGTCTTCTAATTATGTTCCATGATATTTCATTTTTCATACAAATTTTGTAGTTATTAGTTTGTTACCGTATTAGACAATTTGTTATATTCTAATTTAAAACACGTAGTTGGAGATTAGCTTTGATGTAATGTGCATCAGTCTCTTACATGTATGCTGTTACATTTAGCAAACAACTTACTTGCTTTGTGTAAAAATTTATCATCATCAGCGGGACGACATCTACTACTGGACATAGGCCTCCAACCATATATTATTATTTTTCTTTTATAGAATATAATATATCAAACGAGCAATCGGAGCCTTTTTACTACTACCGACGCCCATGGATATCCACATAATTAATATGCCGATGCGTTACCCTCCTCCTCCCCGCCAATGCGCCACCGGCTCCTCACAAGCCGTACGAAACGCGACACTGAAGATGTTACTTTACGGCGGTATTATGTGAGCGAGAGGTACCTCCCTGGTCGCGCCGGCCCAAATCCTTTCCATGGGCACATGTAGTGTCATGCACCATACATGGCACTACCTCGTCCTATGCGGCATGGCACTACCTCTTCCTATTATATGTGTAGGTATATTATTATTCGAATTTTGCCAAATACATTTTGATTAAAATATATTTGTGTAGGGTACTCAGCACCGGGCTAGGGCGTGACCACTGCGGATTTATCACAACACTAACGTGGTGTGGTAAGTATACAGATATTATTATTTTCAGCTCCTTTTCACATTCAATTTCGAGATTTTTTGGAATCGAGGCACTTCGGTGTAACACCTGTTGACGAGATGATATATTACTCTGTTTATTAAAGCCACGTTTCTTTTATTTATATTTATTAGAAATCTAATATTTTATTCAAAACTTGATTTTTAGATACCTTTTTGAACATCGTTGCTACTCTAACACCGATTTGACCCTAATCCTTACTAAAACTGGGCTGGCAGAAGACTTTCGGGTCAAAAGAACAATAGTAGTAGTAAGTAATACAACCTTACAATAGAAAAAAAATTCAAATATATACTCTTCTTTTTTTCTTATATTATCTCATTGTAATGAGAATCTTATTTTATAAGAAGCCGTGATGACAATAAAATAGCAAATTGATCTTCTATTATATCCAGTTATATTTATTTCGGCTCCGATATAGCTTCATGTGATATTTTTAGACTTTGCAACGAAAAGTAGCGGAGCTCTATCCAGCAGATTAATCCTAGGTTACATAAGAGTTATATAAAAATATATTATAAAAAATACTAAATATAATAATAATACATATTACTAAAGTCTGTCGTTCAAGATTAGTTAGCCAAGTTTCCATCGTTTTAAAATCACATGAAACGTGAGGGCATAAACATGAATTTATAACATTAAAAGACATTACAATTATGTAAGCAATTTCATTACTCGTCAGGATGCAATGCAAATTATAATTTATTCAATACTTTTCCTTTTTATGTTCACTTTTACTATTTAATACTATATTTTTACTATTTGTAATTTCCTAAGCTATCCAAAGTCCTATATAGTCTAAGCACTTGTAACTCAGAGGATAATGTCGCTTTATTTGAAACACTGCGCTTTGACAATTGCTGCGTGAGTCCGGAAATGCCCGCGCTTTAACAGGCATCACCGACACGCCGCTATACATGCATCACGTAATGCTTGAATATTTGGCAGCGATATGAGCACGACACAACTGCCTATCAGCGGTTTATATTTGTTAGCTGAATTGCGAAGTGGCGGATAGCGTTGTAGTCATGCAGGTGTACTGCTCTCTGTTCCTCCTCCTCTCCAGTGTACCACCGGCTACTCACAAGCTGAAAGACACGCCCCAAGCCATGTACCACATGCTACAGTACAACCACAAAATGTTTCGTGGGGTGGTATCTCACAAAGCATTTTATGGTTGTATTTCTATCCCACATTACAGCAACACCAGCAACTAACGAAGTATGCGATAATTTATCAACCTCTTCGGGCCAAATAAAGTATGTTTAATATTTTTGACTTCGCCTTTTTAACTTTAACTTTAATATTCTTGACTGACAAAGTTTGTCCGCCAATACCATTTCTAGGATCAAATGCGATGAGCTTGTTTGCTATGACACTCTGTAAATCTATTGATTCCCGGAAATATTTACACAGAACATTATTTTTTGACATGCCATCATATTTGTCATATTCATTATATGGTATTAGTAATAAAAAAAGCAAAACTCTATAATTTGTCATCCTGTTTGAGAAACCCGGCAATGATTATTGAAATATTTAATTTTCTTAATTTTGTTAGTGAGGGATTTATAAAATTCATTTGAAACAACGACTATATGTACTGATAATCATACAAAGCTGAAGAGGTTATTTGTTTGAAAGCGCTAAGCTCAGGAAACACTGGTCCAAATTGAAAAAATATGTTTGTGTTGAACAGTCCAGTTGAACAAGGCTATAAGCTCTTACTGTGACGCTACGACCAATAGGAATAAACATTGTAAAAAGTATTAACAGGTTTCCAGGTAGCCCCCGTTCACCGAGGCGTGTCAGCTGACCAACTGTCTTTGATACGCTTCACCCTTCACTTGAGGTATTTGAATCAAATGATGTTTCAGAACACAGGCCCATTCGTTGTATATTAAAAAAAATATAATTTCTATATATTTATAATGTATATTTTATATTATACGAAGACAACGAGCAGTCGATGCCTTTTTATATTTATCGTCGCCCATAAATATCGTCAATATCTTTATAATACTTATTTAAATAAGTTTTCCTCCTTTCCTCATCAAAGCAATGCGCTCACAAACCGCACGAATCGCCACATCGAAGCAAATGTGGTGACGATTATAATAAAAAAAGGTGTACTTTTAAGATGAAGTACATTGTGTTGAATAATACCTTTAGGTACGTTCTCTCGTTCACCCAGCTGGGACAAGAGAGGAGGCTCATGGACGTGAGGTTCGGCATCAGTTCAAACTCTCTCTTCACGCCACCATTCTGTATAATGATATTTTCCGAGCTATATGAAATCTGTTTTCTCTGTTGCACCGCCACATTTGTAACGTGATAAGAGTCGTCATCACCGGATTTACTACTAACTGAATAGTGACTTCCATAACTCCTAAGCGAACGGCACCGCATAAAGTATACCCAGGAACAACTCTACTGAAGCCGGGCATTGCAATGGGACGTGACCCTTCTCCTCGCCCCTTGGATTACAAAGAACAGCTTGTCTTCCCAAGATGTCTGGGTTTACTTAGGGTACTACGTACGTTCGTGGTCATGACATGGCTTAAACTATGTTAGGGAAATTAATCGAAATTGCCTAGAGGCCTTTTGTTTTAATGATGATTGCAATAGATGTCTAACAAATAATTTAATGATCGGATATAGCCTCGATTATTACTTGCTATTATAGTAAATGCAGTTTAGTTTAGTTGGACGTTTCCTTAATGGCGTCTCGAGGCTGACTTAACAATCTGAGCGGAACAACTCACTTGTATCTGAACACTATTAAATAGCCAGGATCTGAGATATTATATTCTGTATATTAGTTTTACTGTAATATTAAAAGTTAAAAGAAAGGACTTTAGAACTGGCCGCCCGAATAAATGAAAAAAGAATAAAATAAAATACTAAGATTGTATTCGTTCATTCGATTTGTCGAGAAGTAAAGAAAAACGCATCAAAAGACCACGGAAAATGAAAAAAATAGGTGCCAGGAGCCCCTCGCGGTTTTATCCGCTTACTCCGACCCTAAAAACGCACCTTTAGTGCATAGAAGTGAAGTTTCGTGAAATTCGATGCTACCTAAAATGACCGGCCAATCTTAATGTTTGCAGGTGTTATAGTTTAGGCGATGCAAATTAATAAAATATGTTTATATGTTAATAACCACAACAGATATATATCTAAATTCAATCCACACCGGCATAGAAGCCATCTGTGTGGGCTTGTGCACACATTTCTGATGCACTACAGAATCGTGGGAGCCCCAACATCACCCTGAAGGCATTATTATATTGTACCCGGAGCGCGTTAAAGGCACGCTCTGTGTAATTGACCCACAGATTACAAGTGAACCTATTTTGACAGTAAGCTTTAAACAGAGCTACTTTAACTTCCTTGCTACACCGTGCAAATCTGCGGGCCGACATATTGCAGCGGACAGCCAATGCTCTTCTCTCTCTCGCCACAGCACTATCGTATAAAATAAGGTAATATAAATAATAGTAAATCCATGTTCCCTCCATCGGCCCGCTTTTCCGGACTTTCTCGTGTGAGATCTCTTTAGATTTTTTACTTATAACGCGACTGTCATGAAGTACATTTGGTGGAAGGGGAGGAAGGAGGGCAGCACATGGGCATAGTAATTATGTGTATGTTCATGGGCGTTGATAGTTGTAAAAATGGCTGCGAATTCTCGTTTGCCACCAATTATTTAAAAAAAACTTCAAAAAGAAAACAAAATGGCAGATGTTAGACGCAAATTCGTGATGCTAAATTGTTTTTTATTTCTTATCAAACACGTCAAGTAGTGTATGAAAATGTTATATATACTGATTTATTAGTTATTATGTATTTTAGATAAAGCCTCCATTTACAAATAGCAATATTAGAAAACATTCTTCGCGTAGTAGTAATTAGGTAATAAGCCTAGGTTGTTGGGCATAAAACATAATCTCCATATCTTATTGGTGTGGCAGACTTATGAGCATGTTATACATATGGGAATAGATTTATAAATCACCCAACTCCAGTTAATTTATCAATTCTAAGAAACGCATAAAATCCGCACCCCTAAGTTGTGAGAGCACGTACGTACTACTGGCGATATCAGACTGGATGGACCCATGATTTGAATTTCCTATGGAGGCACAAAGGTTACGAGATAATTGATTTGAGAGCAAGACTCATTTCATCAGTTAAGTGGTCGTGCGTGCTGCGTGCGCATGTCCTTGAAATATTTAATGCGCCGGTAACTTCTGATGATTTAAGTATGATTAGTTTTTCTAAAAACACTGAATGATGAAAGTAGGCATGCGAGTACTTCACCTTAGCATATGAGCATTGGCTCATTCGATTTGTAATAATGACAAAAAAATTATCATCAGAAGCAGTTATGAGCATTCAATTCAAAAGTCGTAAAGAAATTAAAAAGGCATTTCTTTTTTGCCTACACAATATCCTAAACTCATATATTGTTCAAGATACAATAAAAATTGAATGTGTTAATTAGAAAGACTAATTAATTATACATACCTTTGGGCAATTTTAGTTACTTGTGACATTTGTCATCTCAGTCCACTCGTGAGCATGGTAGCTGTAAGGCTCCTGAAATACGTGGATTGTAAAATACTTAATAAACCGCGATAAAATCCACTAAATTAACTTTAGTATAATGTGTAAGAAAATGAAATGTCTTGATATTTTTATGACTTAACAATCTTTAAAATGTCTAGACATTATCCCAAATTTACGGACCCATCGCACACATTCGAAATGTCAGGGTTGATGTGTGTTTAAAGGGTTTACATACATACACACATTAAAGGTTTCACTAACG
>JAFELO010000044.1:200069-249934 GCA_017140195.1 Eumaeus atala | reverse complement strand
CACGCACGCACGCACGCACGCACGCACGCACACACACACACACACACACACACACACAAGCCGTTGGAAGGTTTATTGCTGTGCGGTTTAGTGACCAGATCAGGCACGGATTTTCAGTCTTACTATTGGGTGAGAATAGACAGGATGCGGTGTTATAAAAAAGTAGTAACATCCTTTTTCTTAAATATAGGCTATTAAATGTATTGTCACCTCTTAACGGAACTTCAGGTTAAAATTTGAATATATAAATAAACTTTCGATACTCTTTCCACAATTATTTAATTTCAATATACATTTACGATCGATTATCATTATAACTTGATGTAAATTGAAATTAAATAATTGTAGAAATAGTATATAATATAGAAATATTATGTAACATACCTTTATAATGTTTGGTAATATGTTACTTGAATATAATTTTGTAAAAGAAAATGTTATGGCTAAGGTCAGTACTTGGTGTTAAAAAAATCTTAATTGCTGCAGACTTAAAATCTAATCTCATAGTAAGTAGCATAAATGATGTAGCAGAGTTATACTCTATCACTCTTCATCACATCTGTCGATATACAGCGGTATTATGTGAGCAAAGGGTGTCTCCCAGGTCGTACTAGTTCTATTAAACCGCAATGCAGGAAGGGCCATGTTCCCTTCCTTTTACAAAAGCGTCTCTGGAACTTTCACAGCCTGTACTAAATGCCCCTGCTTGCTGTCACTTTGCGTCGGTGTGAATGATTATTAGCATTAGCCGGATTCGGTAAAAGAAGGTTTAAACAATTTAAAAGAAATTCAAGTGACCAAGAATATCTTTTTACCAATTGGGGTGACAATATTTGTACAATTTTTTTTTTCAGTACCAAAGCAAAAAATCAGTAAACTTGTGATCTGCACTAACTAAGTGATTTATTTCCAGAAAATTAATGCAAACTCCGCTGCGATGTTAGTAAATTACAACAGGATTATTTTGTCTCATTACTTACATTGAACTTGGGTTTATCAGGTTTAATTTTTTTTTGGCTTTTCACGTCAGGACCTCGCACCACAGGATGTGTTTCATCCAGTTTGCGAGAGTTCTTACAGCCGAATGGTTACGCTGATGTTGTTGTCTGTATGTCCAAATATTCGTTCACATAATGTCCTCTATAAAAGTGTAATCTATTTTTTTTACTTTATCGCAAAAACAACACAAATTAATACATATACTAATTACATGCGTCGTTAAGATCATTGAATCCGAGAATTATTTAAACTCACTGAATTCGAAGAATAAATGTTTTACTGTATCGAAAGTTCAAATTCTCAACCCAGACGCGGATACTCTCATTTATCTCGCGTCAAATTACCTTTTGATTTGTACACTTATTGAGTAGTATGAGGTAGCGCCATTGCTGCATTATTATTGAGTAATTACATATTGAGTTTCTCATTTTAGTACCAAACACACACACACACACACACACAAGTACTACCAATACATTTTGTAGTATGGTCCTCCGAGCGGCACTCTGCACTAGATAGTAAAGCTCGATCACCCAATCTTGGAAAAAGAACGTGTCTGACTTCATCAGAGCTGAAGACTGTACTTCATCCAGTCCCGATGTTAATCCGCTGCTCTATGATTTATGATGACTTATCATAAAGCATAGAGCAGCGGATAGAGAGTACAGCTGGATCTAGACGTCGTAATAATTTGGAGTCTCTAAAACAATCCATGTGTATGCAGTGAACAATTTCTGCATGGAGTGAGCGCGTGCTTCTATTGATAACTGGCCTCAACGTCATTTAAATTGTTGCAGCCAACGCAGACCGCTTCGTATAAGCTTTTTATATTTTCAATTGTTTTATATCAGCGTATTCAAATAACGTATTGTAAAAGTAATTAATGTTACTTGCAATAAAAAAATATTTTTTTCTTCAAATACAAAACGAATGGCAAGACTGAGTAATATTGCATTAAATATGCCTGCGTGCCTTGATAACCTAGGACACCTAGGTACACAGCTAACCGTTTATTTTGTTAGCAATTATATAATATATCGCGTATGAACGAATTGGTTTTCATCATTACTTTTAAAATACTCAAAATACAATATTTTAAATATTTTTTAAGGTGTTTCAATTCAATTAACAGCAGCTTGATACTAAGTATTATAATGAATATAATTTAGACTTTTCACAACCCTAACATATTTCCAGCAAGCAATCTCCACAAGCGATCTAATGAAGTCAGAGGTCCTCAACAAGGCGGCCGCCATTAATCACGTCAAAGCTTAATCTAACAAACGTCTTCACACTCACCACAAGCACCTGCTAGGTGCAAGTAATTGTGGCGAGACTCGATCTCTCAATGTCTCATTTAATTATAGTTTCAATATTTACCTCCTCAGTTTTGTTTTATTATTTTCTTTACTGCTTTGTCGACATAGAATACGTGGCATTATCAGAATCAGCAGAATCAATTACCGCGTTGGCAAATAAGAACTTTATATTCACAATAATTCACTTTCCTTCATCTGTAGTCTATGTTATAAAGATGTAAATCTCGTAAGCTTCTGAGTTTCTAACACTGGTGTGGTGGACTGTGGTCTGGTGTTTGGTACATCATTAAGTTTAATAACACCTTTTGTGCAGGGCCACATCATCTAGACCCACTAGCTAGTGATACAACTTCAACAATTTAGTCCTGATATAATTCATAGAATGTATTGTGACTTCTTGATGGAAATTCAAGTTAACATTTGAATAAATAAACTAAATTTATATGCTATTTCCACACTTATTTAATTTCAATTGGCATTTACGACCGGTTCCGACTCATCGTATCGGTCGCAACTAGGTAGTACTACATAGACTTTATTTATTTATTCTTGTGTTAATTCAGTCTTAATTGCAATATGATCCTCCAAAGTGGTATCCCAATTCTAGATATCAAGATATAGAATGCTTGCCACGAGACATGAAACTTATATAAATTAGTTACAAGTAAAGTTTCCCAATGTTTTGTATGTGTTAAGTTTAGTAGCAAAGTTAGGCGCGTCTAGACGGGTGACGTCGTTAGATCCCCAGCATGGTTCAAGCCATGTCGTAGCTCTGTAGCCTGGGGTGAACCCTGTTGTAGCCAATTGAACCGAGGGCGATGCTCTTTGCATTTTTTTTTTTATAAAAAGAGGGATCAAAAGAGCAATAGGAGGAGCCGCTTCTACGCACGGGGCAAGGGGTGAGGATGGGAACCTCACCCCATTGCACTGTCTCACAGTTGGTGGAGTTGTCCTGTAGTGCGGGGCAACTCAATCTGTAGAGGTGGAGCCGGTCCCTGGAAGGGGGCTGACTAGCCCGTAGAGGTGCTCTGAAGATTTGTTGTTCAGGGGCACCTCAAAAAGGCGGCACTGATGGCACTCGCGGTGGTTCTTGTGGGTATTCGGCACTAGCATGCGCCGCGAGTCCCACACACCACTGGACCCCACACAGGTCCAGTAAAGGCGAATAAATGCGTTTCCCCGCGTCAACAACAAAGAAATGAAGAACAAGAAAGTTGTTAGATATTGACGTCATTAAACAATTTCTAAAACAACTTGAAATTTATAGTATATTTGTAACGCGAATAAACAAGGTATATTCTGAGAGCACATATAAATTAATAAGTCTGCAACTTTCGAATAATAATTATCCATTTGTATAATTATTGCACTTCACAAAACACTAAAACAATAAAATGTTTGTTATTGAATTTCAGGCAGTGAAATTATTTGTTCCAGTTTTTTTTTTCATTATAATTAATTGAATGAATATCAAAAAAATATTTTACATCTAATTTACATTTAATTTATATATTTTTCTGAAAATACTTAACTGTAAAAGATCAATCAGAATGTCGTCCGCTTAACTAATGCACTCTCTTGGCACACAAACCTTCAATGGCCAACTTATGGGCTACCGAGCTCAACTGTCAGCTGGTTTACATTCGGTTTGGTAAGTGATAGTACAATGCCTATAAAAGGTAGCGCCTTGCTATTGTGAGGTACACACATGCTAGAAGGAGGTAGTCTCACGCTGCTCTCTAGAAGAAGGGGGTCTCCATGACCTGGGAGTACATGTGACTCACATGATACCGCGTTCAGAGCGATGACTGTGCTATAGCGTTTCCGGTGGCCCCTTTGAGGGGAGAAGCGCAATAAGTCTGCACAACAATTGTACGGATATCCATTGGCGTTGGTAGTTTTTAGAAGGTCCCAAATGTTCTTATAATATGGATAATACGCTACTACTAAACAGTCTGTAATAATTTTCTTTGTAAAAATAATGTACATCCAATAAACTTTCGTGACTTGCGGATATCCAGGTTAATCGAATTTATGTAAAATTAATCGCATAACAAAATTAAACCATTGCGGGGGTGAGTTTAACATCGAAAAGCAATAAAAGTGTATCTACGGTCCAGTGATTATACTGATGGCCCAGTCTGGGCTCCAGTTCATTTAGTCACTGATACGATTTACGTAATGTTTATGATTATAACTTTACCGGAGCGGAGCTACTGCTGTTATTTAATTTCTTTTTTGTCTCGCGAAGATTCTTTTTACATCGTATATGGGTGGTGTCCGAAAGGGTGGGACTCGCAGCTGAACTGTTTATCCACTAAAACTCCTCGAATGAGTTTGCTGTCGAACTACCACCAAGGCCCTGTGCCGTCGGCCTCTTGTACTTGTTATGTTCCTCATTATGACGGGCGTTTGTTTATATCTTTTTCGGCCCCAGTACCTTCTAAATATCTTTCTCCGCCCCTACACGAGTGTACTGCTCTTCGAAGATGATCATCGGATTTACATTTTATGGTTTTAGCCAATTTTCTTATTACAAAAAACTTTTC
The DNA here is from genome assembly GCA_017140195.1 of Eumaeus atala. Lineage (NCBI taxonomy): Eukaryota > Metazoa > Arthropoda > Insecta > Lepidoptera > Lycaenidae > Eumaeus > Eumaeus atala. The sequence goes on along the minus strand of JAFELO010000044.1, from coordinate 245,067 downwards.
AAATAATTTATTGAAATTAGACTATTCCGTTACATAGGAGGATGTAGAGTAATGCACTGTGCATGCATTACCTCGTCCTATGCAGCATGGCACCTTATTTCATTTAATAATCTTGAAATAATATAACACACAAAAAATAAAAACAAAACATCGATATAGAGCTTAAAAGCGCCTTGTACTTTTACAACACAAAAAATGAACAAGCGGGTTGGAGTTGGCACTGAACAGTGAACGCAACGCAATAAGAGGGCAACGCATCTGCGATCATGCGAGTGTCCATGAGCGTCGGTAGTCGTCAAAAGACTTGGATTCTCGTTTGCCCCCTTGCGTTATTAGAAAAAAAAGCTATACGTATTCTTCCTACTTAAGTGAGCATATTATTTGCTACTACTTACTGTACTGGCTATGCTGTCGCATTTCGTGCGGTTTGTAGTCCAGTGGCCAATAAGAGAAGTCCGGCTAAAAGAGAGCAAAAGCTTCTTTTATAGTACAGGGAGACAAATGGGAGCCTACTGACGACGATTTGTCCATGAGCGCCAGTAGTCGCAAAAGGGCTCCGTTTCCTCGTTTGTCCTATACTATAAAAAAAAACCACTGCTGATCATTGATTACTATGTCCGGAAGTGATATTATCAGTTTGAACAAGAAAAACGTCCTCTTTCTTGTAGTGCAGAACTATATCTTCCTTAGCATATACAACACTAAGATTCTTATTGGACAAGCTGACTTAATACTACAGAAAAAATATTGTAAATAAATAATTTTATTTTTCGGACCTGAACTTTCGCGACGGAAGCGAAGAGAAGCCTAATACAGCTTCAACGGGCAGCTATGAGTGCTGAGACAAGGAATGGGATTTAAAGAGGGACACACTCCCCCCTCACCCGCAGATCCCGATATGAGAGTGTTATCATGCTCAGAGGGACCGAGAGATCCCTCTTCCCGGGTATCTGACGTCGGAGGCAGCTCACGCGCGGTATCACGACCGGGGTCAATAAATAAATGTGTGTCACCTCTATTCAGCTCTATTAATCATTCACATCATCTAAGCATGCATCTATGTGACCTGCTATACGTTTCTCTTTATACGACTAAATACGTGTGAACATGATTTCTTGTTTGGAACATTAAAATTTTAAGTTATGAAACTTAAAAACACACTATTTATAGCTTAAATTGCCTCGTCTTGTCGCGTTGACAACTTAACAAAGACACCGATTTATAACCATGATTCCGAGCCCCGCCGCCCGCTATCAGCGCTCGTCTAATAAAGCAGTGATAAACGGTCCATCACAACAATTTGTTGCAGTAATGTTGACAACAAGCTTCGTATCCATTATCTGCATTAACATTTTATTCAGTGGGTTCGAGCATCAGTTCAGTGGAACAACCAGACAAATATAATTAAGCAGATCTATGACACTCCTACTGTTATCCCCCTAGAGGGCCGTGGAACACTAACAAACTTCACGAAATATTATCAGTTTCAGTCACAATGGCAGACTGCCATCAACAAATACTAATTAAATAGTTTTTTTTATTTTACGCCGGGAATCTATATACTCGTGATATAAAATACGTCACGAACAATTATTAACAAAATAAAAGGAGCGCCTCTTTTTAAAAATGGGATTTCATATGAAGATATGGTGTCTCCATAATCATCTACTATAGAATTAGGACTGAAGAAAAATTGATGGATTTATAAATATATATAGAAAGGGTTGCAGCAGGGAGTCTCTGACGACTACACAGATAATTGTCGTTCCCTAACTTTTTACTCACCCTTATTAAGAACAGCACTGATTCCATTGTTATTATACTTTTTTAAGTTTGTTCGTTTGTTCTTAATTGTAAAATATTTGACGCCCGACTCCTTTTATAGAATTTTATAGAATATATTGTCACATTATATATAATGTGTATACACCGAGGATACGAAAACGAACAGAAAGTAGATACAACTGCCTGCTGTCCCATAAATTATAAAATAAAACAGGCATAAACTATCTACATGCTAGCGCCGCGTAGCTGTTGCGAGATCCACTCTCTACTTGCCTGTGCTACAGCATGTTGTTGATGTAAACTCATATTCTAGTATCCTGTCGTAACGCCGCTAAAGCAGCTTTCAATTAAAAAGTATGAAGTCATAATTTCATTTCTAACAACGGCAATGGTAAGATTGACTACAGAAAAGCCAACACAAACTAGGCTACGGACCAACTTGCTTTTGGTATGAGGTGTCAGGGATTTACATTTAAATTGGTTGGACGAAGAATACCAGCTGGTTTCTCAAAGTTTCCTTCCAATTTTTGTGTTACCAGTATGTGTTAACACGTACAGATACTTTAGTCTGTACTGTACTGTCAAAATAACCAATATTTCATAGAAGCAGGTAGTGCATTGGTATATTGCAGGGAAATTGGATCGTCATGACCGGAGAGGCACCCTTCGCTCACATAATACTGCTGTATAGTGACAAGTATCCTGCCGCGTTTCGTGCAATTTATGAGTAAACGGTGGCCCATTGGCCGGGCAGAGGAAAGGAGAGCAACGCACCGGTATGACAACATATATGCGGATGTCCCTTGGCGTCGGTAGTTGTCACAAGGCTCCGATGGCTCGTCTAACCCCTATATTATAGAAAATAGACTGTTGATTAGTTCAGATAATAACGGGATGGTAAAGCTACGTACATTCTGTCAGCGACATCGGGTTTGGCTCATTCGGCTTTCATTCCACTATCATTTATGTTTTGGCTTTGTTCTCATTTCAGTCTCATTTTGTTGCATGTTCCAATAATAAGGGGTACCAACCAAGTTCTAAACATAGCAATAGAAACTTACAATAAAATATATTTAAAAACACTGTGGACAAGTTAATTATTTTGTGAAAGAACTTTTGTTGAGATCAACTTAATGCATAATGGTTTGCCATTACAGAGCAATTTGAGAAACACCAACGGCACTTCCAGGTGCGTCCTACTGGGTATTGTTCAGTCACATGATACAGCCGTAAAGGTGCAATATGCTGTTTCGCTTCTTGCAGTTTTTAAGTTTCCTGAGGCCCATTGGAGGGGATGAGGGAAGGAAGGCAACACGTCTGCATAATAAATCCCGTATTACTATGGGCGTCGGTACTCATTAACGTTTCAACAGTTTCCCCCCTCGTGCTATAAAATATTAACGAACTACTAACATAGCGACTAGTTCGCGAATTGAAATGAATTGCATATTTCTTTAAAAGAAGCAAATAGATACTTTTCACAAGAGTATCTGTCGCAGCCATTACTTACATTAAATGCCTATCTCTTAACAGCTTCTGTATTACTTTAATGCCCTCTTTACTCTCAATAAGTAGAGTGGTGCCACATATTTTATTTAGCGAAACAAGTTAAGAACTGAGGAGACAGGGCAAGGAAGAGCTTCCGCCTGTCGCTATCCTTCAACAGCTGGGCTCACAGACGGACGAGCAGGTTCGTGTCACACAAGTTTCAACTTTAAACTAAAGGTAAACGTTACAATGCACGAATCAGGTTAATTTTGTTTGTTTACATGACTTTTAGGTTTCTCGAAGGAAAAAAAACACCTTACGCACAAAACCAATAACGAGGTGATGTCATCTTATTGTGGAAGGGCCAAACGAGAAATCAGAACTTTATAATGACTACCGGGGGCCGTAGACATATGTGTTAGTAGTCAACAGAATATAAACGCAGATAACACTGACCTAGCAGTCATGTGCTGGGAAACTTACCCACCTCTCTAAATATCGTCTTCACCTACCAAAGTTAGGACTCTAAGCCTGCAACAGTCATCAGCGCACAGCAACTTCGACGAACAATTCTAGTCTGCATGTGTAGTATTCAAATAACTTCATATCAGGTTTAAGGCAAAAAATAACATATTTTTAGAAATAGGTAACCTGCATATCCGGTGAATGGCCCGACACGACTGGTAAGCATCTCCGGCTCAGCAATAAATTGAAACGTGATAGTATAGCGCACTTTAAAGCAGTAGGATACTGCCTCGTCCGGTTGCCCTTTGGAGGAGGAGATGAGGGGACACATCTGCATTTTTTTATATTGAATAGGGGGCAACGAGAAGTCGTGCCCTTTATGACGCCCATGAATAGCCACATATTTACTATGCTTATGCGTTCTCCCCAATGGGCAACCGGCTACTTACAAACGGCACGACGTGCGACACTGAATATGTGAGTGACATATTCTGTGTCGCACGTCGTGCGGTTTGTGAGTAGCCAGTACGGCGGTATTATGTGAGCGAGGGGTACAGAATTGAGCCTTTCGTGCCGGCTCAATTCCGTTGCATAGGAGGATGCATGGCACTGTGTCTTTCTATGCAGCGTAGCACTATCTCTTCCCAGTAAATATCTTCAATTACTACTTCGCTTCCCTATCCTAGAAATCCTAGAAAACCTCAAGAATATGATGGCAGATGTAATAGTCTTCAAAACGTTATAAACACATTACAAATTCATATCATGGAAAGTGCGTTGCCATCAAATATATTTCTTAAATACATGTTTGGCTTTACCCACATCAAACTTGACACTGAGCTGAAGGCAAGATGGTACGAAAAATTTCCTTTAAAGACAGCTACTTGGCGTGGTATGTGTCATCCAAGAATGTTTCTATCCCATAGCGGTTTGATGGCCATTTTAATAGGTCTAAGGAAATTGAATTGATTTTATCCCATTATGCATGTTATCTTATTCAAAGTCGAACACACCTATATAAAATAAGATATAATTCATGTAAAGTAGACTTATAACAATAATATGTTTTGCCCACGAATTTTTATACGAGATGACAATTAATCTATCATAACGAAAGATTTACTTTTCGAAATGTTGAAGATCCATTATACAAAAGGTCTTCCTAGCCGGTGGATTGACGACTCGGTTAAGGTGGCAAGGAGCCGCTGGGTGCCCGCATAATATACCGGCCTATGCCCAGCAATGGACGTCGTTCGGTTGATGATGTTGACGACGACGATATAACAGTTTAGTGAATTAATTTAAAACTATTGAACAAAATAACAATTACCTAGAATCCGAAACGAATCGATATTCGCAAGCATTGCATGGTAGTATTGCAGGTAGGTCCTTGACAGTAGCTGATTTCATTCGGTTTCTGTGATGCAGATGGGAAAATCGGAGCTTATTGTCTTGCAGAATTTGCTTGACATATAGAACTTCAGCCTTCAGGTGTTGCTCATCACAGTTAGCTCGACCTCTCTGAAATAAAAACTTATCTACGGTAGATAACTGTGTTAGATGGTAGAGAGAATTGCCGCTAAGGTACCTATCTCTGAATATGTTTCTTATAATCGTGTGACTTAATGTGTTATTGGGATTGCGAATGATTAAAACATCTAAGAAAGATAAATAATTATTTGTTTCTTGTTTAGATGGTTGAGGAATGCGGTTGCTTTATCTTTAGGTAGAATTGTAAAATTATCATCAACATACCTCTTATAGAACCTTGGTGTTATTTGTGAGGTTAGGAAAGCAACGACCACAAAGTCGTTAATGGAAATGTCTCCGATTACGGGGATAACGACGAACCCATCGCAACGCCGTCTACTTGCTTGTACAATTGATTGTTTTTTTTTTTATAATGTGTTACATTTGCGTGATCCTAATAAAATTCTTAATTTTTATATGTTTGCAAATCAATGTCATCCTCACCTTCCTAGCTTTATCCCGTTTCTGTATCAAATGATGTCGGGATCGGCTACGTAGTCGAGGGGATTTGTCGAGGGCCTTAATTTTTACACAGAGCGACTGCCATATGAATTCTGTAACCCAGAAGGGAAAGTAAGCCCAATCCTTAATTAGGTCGAATTCGAATACACGTATCGGGGTTTCTTCTCGATGTTTTCTATCACTGTAGGAGCACCCAGAAATGTGTTTCATTGAAAAGCACTTGGCAGAGTTCTTTGATTACGTATTATTTTACAATATTATACTTTTGTTTTAATTTACTTTCCTGTGAGTTTTACAGTGTTTTTATATTACTCCGGGAGTACTTTAACAACAGCGCATTTATTGTTGATACTTGACCACAAATATATCGTGCTCAATAAAAATCGATAAGTTGAACAATGAACAGAAAAAGGAGGAAAACGAAAAAATATTTTTGGACTTTTTCGGTATGTCCTTGCATTACATTATTATTGTTTGGTATTTATTATTATTATTATTATTAATAATAATAATAATAATAATAACCAACAATGTCTCACTGCTTTATAGAAATAAAAAAAAAATGGAATCCCAGACTAACCAAAACTAATTGTTACTTTTAGATTTCTCAGATTTTATGAAAAATTACCAAGAACACTATCGATTAAGGAACCTTTCTAACGAAAAGATTTATCCAAGTCTGTTGACTCGTTTGCGCGCTACGCTGGAACACATAAACACATACACTTCAAACGTATAACTCAAAATAAACTAAATGTATGGATTGTACGTGTAGGCTCCAATTGAGTGTTTCGTTTGTAGGTATATTACGAGGCCAGTATTTGGAATAATACCAAATTGAATTAGTGCGGACTCAGTGGTATATTTGGAAGATAATTTTCGATGAACATAATATGAAGTCTTTATTTTTAGGTGATACAAGTGTTTTATAGGCTTTTATATTAATCTTAAATCTAGATTCGGTATGTACACACAAAATGTAAGAGCCAATTGACAGCGCATAAATCCACCATGAGCATGACAAAATAGCAGAAATCAGTTGGCGTAGCAGGTTTGTCGAACGTTTAAAGATGTGTGTCGGTTAAAAAATAAACATCTGAATAAATAAGATTAAGGTGTCCTTAATAGATGATCATACAAATTCATATCGTAATCCAACATCACACCAGCTATTATTATTATATTTATTTATTACCTGTTTTATTATTATTAAAGTTATTAATTGCCAGATTACTTACTACATTTTTTCCTTATTTTTATTATTATTATTAATTTTCAAGTTTAATTTGTGTGTAACGCAAATACATTTATTAGCACTCCTTTCTTCTCCTCCTAGCATCTAAAAGCAATACATCCTTGATAAAAGATAGTTGCCTCGAAGATATCGCTTAAAGCGATAAGGTCGCCTATTTGTATATATAGAAATTATAACATTATTTTTATATTTTTCAGTTGGTGTATGCAATTTATTATTAATTATTATTATAATTAGAGTGTGTTTTGCCTCCGACTTTCTGATAACAGGAGACTGTGACTTCTGACCACACCACACTTGCGAGTACGCAATGGCAGGTTACAAGGTTTATCGATTAAGAATTTTGAAAGTTATGTTTTTAAACTTTTACACCGCGTTCGGTGTTCGTATCGTTACACGAAGCCAAAACATTTTCTAACTACGCACTAAATCCGGCTACATCTGCTACACCTACGTACTATTGGTCGCAGCACATTACGTATGTAGCACTTGCAATGAGTGAGCGTAGCGCCACTTGCCTGTGCTACACAATGCCTCCCTAGCAGAATTTCCGCTACGGCGGCAGTTTATATACATGTCTTATTCCTACTATACAAATCGCCGTATAACATTACGGCCAGCCATTTTAAAATACGAGCCATTTTTTTTAGCCGGCCAACAAATAGCCAGATTATCATTGCGAGACGTTCTTCAGTATAGCAGCTGGCGTTTAGTCTTATTAAATCTCTTGATTTTTGCACAGTGATAGCGATGAACAAAAGTATGAAATTAGGCAAAGTGTTTTGAATACTAATGAAAAAAAAAACCTCATCACGAATGCTTACGACGCGAATATTGGAACCTATCTGCGCATAGTTTTATTCCTCTGTATTCTACAATCGACGTCATTGCTGTTGTCAAAAAAGGTGGATAATGATTAACTTTAATTTAATAAGGCTAGTTTTTGTTATTAACGTAAACACTTTCTGGCGGTATTTCACTCGGCCATAAAAATCCGGCTAATCGTTGGCTTGCCACAAAACGAAACTGCCCTGCTTTCGAAAATAGCTAGGCGTAATGAAATACGGAAATTTAGACAATCGGACGACACATAGAGAAAAACCAACTGCGTAGAATGTACTATAGTATACAAGTGCGTGCACAGAAATAAGCTCACTAGTTTCCCGCATTTCACTTCATTTCAGTGATGGCAGTCCGACACAAATAGGAGGAAAACACGTACAGGACCAACCACCAACCACTCCTCGAGCCACTCGTGAAAAGTTTTCAATCCAAAAGACTTATGATTATTATCAACTAGAACATTAAATGTAGGTACTTATTTTAAGTATACTTTCAATGGAAGTCAATAGCGAAAGGCATCCAATTGATGTTACGAGTAACTGTTATTATTATAGCAGAATTAGGATAGGAAATTGGTATCTGCTGACCGCGCGAGTCGAGTTTGGACAGTTTCCAAAAGTGCTGGCTAACGTTTATTTTATCTTATTTAAGAGTATTTCTATTGGACATATTGCGATTTCATATGATTACTATCGTCTCCATAAATATAGTAGAAAATTTTTGAACCTTTTATATTATTTCAATGCAAAAATATTAAGAAAGCCCAATAGGTAAATTAAGAAATATAGCCTGACATACACTACGCACCGTGCGCACTATTAACCATCTAACTAGATTGGTTAGACAAAACGTGTGTCAGTCTCAGGATTTTGCTAGGATTTTGCAAGATTGTGCTAGTATCAACAGGTAGCCACTGCGCGAGCCTTAGGACACCAATTTGGGATGTTCCAGAACTATTAGCAATAGGATACCCTATCCTGGCTGGTAGCCGACTACAAACCGGGCTTGATTCAGAAAAGCATAGCTCAAACACTTGTACTGTTCCCAAAGACGATGGATCCTGAACCGGACGGATCGGAACTGTGGTCAGCCTTCAGCTTTTCCTGCTCCAACCAACCAAACACGCTTGAAAGCACCATCTGTCGCCAAGTCACACTTGAGACTTTACAACTTGAGAGTATTTGGAGCTAGAATTAATTAATTATTCAATAGGACACTCTGTTTCGGTGAATGCGAACTAATTACAAACTAGTAATATTATTAATTAATTATGTATCATTGATTGTTAGATGACTCTTCTTCGTCTAACATTACAATAATATTATTCTAATGTTAGAAGATTTTATTTATATAATAAAAATCTAAAATTATTAATTACTTAATTGTCAATTAATATCGACTTAATATTATTCCTCTTTTAGTAAGTGCCAAGGTGCACCTAGAGAAACCATTCACTCTTCTTTGAAAATTTGTATTACTTCCATAAAATATCCATTACTATTAGAAGGGGCCTATACTGTACGAAAATTAACTGTCACAAATTACCCTACGCCAATTAAATTACAGATTGTTGGACTTCATTATCATCAGCTGGTCTCTACGAAAACACGCAACCAGTGCGACGACTCTCGGTGATATTTTAAGGACGCTGTATTTGTCATTATGTAAATAATGCAGTAATTGAGTTTATGCGCGGTTTGCTCGCAGCACTGACTTTGTTTCGCGTTACAATTGCTGACTGAGTAAACATCGAAACGCTTGTGTTCAAATTTCCCTATCTAAAAATTATATTATTGATTTTATTGTATATTTTAGAGACATATAGTATTTTTATATTTCGAGACAAACGAGCATCCTCATCCTTGTCGCCTGCTAGTAAGTGACTATTGAAGACTATAGAAAATTTTGAATTCACGTTTTCAAATGATAAACATTTCTACAGTAATTATTATTATATATCTGCGTTGCAGTCGTATTAGGCTGAACTGGACGGTTGGTTGTCAGCACAATCCCTGGGCGTAGACACACTTGCGCAGGCGTATAGCACAGTTTGTGATAGATCGCAGTGGAAAATAAAATAACGTATAAATAGGCGGCAGTACAGTGCGTGCGGTCACAATCCTTAACAGTGAGGGACCGACAAAGAAAAACAAGAAAATCCGGTGGTCTGCTAGAGACATGTGGTATCGATAGCCAACAAACTTCTCGTTTCACTTCTATTGTATAATATAATGGTGTAATTTTTTTTTAGTATAGGGGGACAAGCGAGTAATCGAAGTTGTTTGACGATAACCAACATCCATGGAAGGAAAGAGGAGGCATAAAACCATCCTCCTCGTGCCTTCTGCGTGTACAGTTTACTTATTTGTCTAGTTTAGTAAAGTAAGTAGGCGCGCAAAGTTGAAAAATCATTATGAAGCAATTTAACAACGCAGGTGTATCAGCGCCATAGCGTTTCATTCAGCGAACTCATTGCGGCCTAACAAATGGGACTTTTGGAAGCAACAAGACAGCCGCTGCAAATCCTTTTATACTCAGCTCATGCACGCTGTAGCCGCTTAGGCGCAGACAAAGAGATAGTTCTGTACAAATAATGCACTCACAAGTACACGCGCTTGTGGAAAATTTACTCTTTTCGAGACATACGTATTTTTAGTAGCTATAACGAAAACCTCACTATAGAATTTATAAATGTTTTATTTTTGCAGGAAAATTACATAACAAATTTGAATAAAACTTGGCACACATAAATATTGCCATAAGTAAAATCAAATAAATGTTATTTATATATCTGCACAAATTACTGATAACTATCTGTTCCGGTAGGCACCGCTCTGTGATAAATTTAATTTCTTGTTTCAAAAGTAGGTAAAACCAGCCGGAGAAAGGTGTACTAGTTGTTGTGTAAACGAGTTGCCTTCCTTTCCTACACCTCCAAAATCTTGTATGATGATTATCATCATCATTACCAGCCCTTATTCTCGGAGATCGTCTTTCCACCTGGTGAATGGTCCACTAATACTTCGTTTTCATGCCGGCCCAATTCCGTTGCATAGGAGGATGTAGTGTCATGCACCCTGCATGGCGCTACCTTCTCCTCTGCAACATGGCACTACCTCTTACTATGCAGCAAGGCAATGTCTCCTCCTAATTTGTACTGTCGTTGCTATTAATATAATTTTATTTAAATTCTGCTGCCGTGTAAATTGTTCGACGGCTGGCTCAGTTGGTAACGTAGACCGGTTTCCAATTCCGCTTAGGTCGCGGATGCTCATATGTATATTTCTATAATCAAAACCATAAATGTATTTCCGTTGTCTGTAGCACAAGTCCTTAAGATACTTAGCACAGTACTAGGATGGCGTGGTGTGGTAAGTCCACATATATCATATAATATAATGTAAATACAACTTTTTTATATAGAATAGGGGGGCAAACAAAAAATCGGAGCGTTTACACCACTACCGATTATCATTAATATTAACATAATTACTATGCCGATGCGATGCCTTGGGCCTCCGGCTAACTTTGAGGCGGAATATGTGTACATTTTCATGTTGTAGCGTTTAAAAGTAGAGTTCATGGTCATAAACAAATCACTCGTCACAAGAGTTAAAAACCCAAGAAGTTTTACAGACATTTATTTGGTAAACCAAGCGACACGTAAACACACATCGACCCGCACATGTACAGTGCTCAGTGCCGCTCACAATTGTGACGCTCGTCTCTCGGGGCAGGAATTTGTGTAAGTGGCAGGCCGGGTGGTAGCTGGTGAGTGGTATTTGGTAAACCAAGCGACACGTAAACACACATTGACCCGCACATGTACAGTGGTCAGTGCCGCTCACAATTGTGACGCTCGTCTCTCGGGGCAGGAATTTGTGTAAGTGGCAGGCCGGGTGGTAGCTGGTGAGTGGTATTTGGTAAACCAAGCGACACGTAAACACACATCGACCCGCACATGTACAGTGCTCAGTGCCGCTCACAATTGTGACGCTCGTCTCTCGGGGCAGGAATTCCGTAATATTTCTGAAATATTACTTACAATATATCAATATACACTACTTTATCAATGTTGCAAGAGGTAGTACCATGCTGCATTGCAGCCAAATTAGGCCAGCAAGATGGGAGATATATCTCTCGCTCATATGCCACAGAACAGTCATAAAGTCGCAACTATCTCATTACACACTATGCGGTTTGTAAGTTTCCGGTAATCCATTGTAGAAGAGGAGTAATTTTCAATGAATTAAAATGTATGTGAAATTTAACCACGGGACTTAAATGAAAACGGGGCGCTAGTATTTTATAAAAAAGTATTCTTTCGCTCATTACAATAAAACTTTCACGGATTTTACCGCGGTTTATCTAGTTATTTTACTAGCCTGATGTTTCAGAAACTTTACAGCAACCATGGTCACGGGCGGACTATGATGACAGATGTCCTGATGTTATAAGTTTTTAAAAGTACCCGAAGGATTAGGAAGGAGCGCAAACAGTAATTGTTATGTCTTGCTGTCTTGAGGTGTTATGTTTACTTCTTGATTTGATTGTGTTCACCACTGGGTTCCAAGCAGAGGGAAGAGCCCAGCCATCTTCTCTATTGAAATTCTCATGTTTTTTAATTTCAATAGCCTCACGGATCGTCCTTGGAAGGAATCGGTGTTCCCTAGTAAGTATCAAATCTAGTGTAATGGCAGGGGCCAACTTCAGCATGCTCACAGCACGCAGATTTTTTAACACGTCGGTGTTTCATATCGGCTATATGTTATTTAACGCGAGTTTTAATATATCTTTTAGTTTGCCCTATACAAGAGAGTCGATAGTCACAATCAAGCTTTTACAGTCCTGCATGTTGCAGGGAGATGTGACACTGGTAGTGAGAACTGACTAAGCTTCTTTGGCGGCTTAAAATAAGTTTTTATGGAAGCTCGCTTGAGAATATAGCTAATTTTATCAGTCATCCTTTTTACCTTCGGCTTTTGTGGAACATCGAGCTATTTAAATAATTAAATGAACCGCGATAAAGTCCGTCAAACAGTTTTATTGTAATAAGTAACATTCGCGTAAACTTAAGACATAAGTATTCTTTAGCAAAGCATACTTAGGAATATTATAAATACCGGTATAATTCCGTTTTTTACTCACTGAGACATCAATTCCCACAGCTCGTCACAATGTCCCGTCACAATCTTTAGATAAAAACTCTTAAAATCTTTAATGTACAGACGCAGACATTCACAATAGGAATACGCATAAATGAATATTTATCGTATTCCTTCTATCTTACTTTTTTCTATTAAGTGTTTCGTACCTTAAAATAAAAACCGAACCCTTATATAATGAATTTGCGTTTCATATGTCTATCGATCATTAGTTCTTGCAAATTTGTAAATTTGTTTGATTGTAGGTCGACTGCAAAGCATCCTAAAATTTTAGTGCAATTCCACAATACAAATAAACAGTAATCAGTTTGATTTCGTTGCATTAAAATTATGCTTTTAGCGCTTTGGGGGTGTGGTAGATTATTAGTATATAATGAAAAGTTTAGCTCGATCCTGGTAGAGTTCCCAAAAAAGGTCTTAACAGGTATAAATATGACGGGCGGACGTGGGAGAGCTTGCAGAAAATGTTTAACAACCTCAATGAATCCTCCCGAAGTACTGGCCTTGGGATGAACTTGAAAATGTTCAACGAACACGTTCTCCGTAGACCGGTCAACGTCGATGGCGCTATTCTCAAAGTCAAATACGCCTATTTCGGCCAACTATTGCAATTAGGTAGATATAGTTTCAAGAAGGAAGCCGATAGAAAGATTCAGTTGGTTTGGGCAGCATTCCGGAAACAACGTTCACGATCAACAAACACGTTCTCCCTAAGAGGTTGAATGCACCTTACTTGGTTGAGGGATAACGCTTTCGTAGCTTATGTAAATCATACGCTGTTTTCTGCTTGTTTATTCTCGCTTTCATTTCTCCTCTAAACTTTCTACACTGAGCTCTGGTGCTATACTCAGTGCTTATTGCTCCTATCCAACATGTATTCCTTCTGTTAAATGTATCTAGTGTACTTGTGGACAACATACATTTAAAGCTGTTCATGATTTCATGAATATTTGACCAACTCAACATCGTGTTATCACATTACCTATATCAGTAACTGCAAACGAATTACCAACCACAAGCCTTACCACGGTTGATCCATGCTTTCCACAAGGTCGCCATATGTCGTCGCGTTATCTTTATTTCTTAGACAAGTTGGTATAAGACTCGGTTAAGGAATAATTGTATGCACCGAGACACGCAACAAACAGTTTCACAGCTCCTGAGCTGCCTCCGACCGGCTGATATATGAATAATGAACAGAACTCAAGCTGCGGGGGATGAGCGACCTAAACAAATGTTTTACGACACAGTAATTGCTGTTCAAAGCTTTTGTATGCTTATGCTTGCTTATCTTTTCGTTTTATACTTCAGATCAAGACTTTGATATAAAATGAAATTTAATGCATAAATGTTTTTCATCGAAGACAAATTGAGTCCAGTGCACTATCTAATCAGAGGTCGCATGTCCGGGTTCTATTTTGTATTTTAGGATAATGGGGTCACAGAATAGTAAGTGCTATATGACGTCGACAGAAATTGACAAAAATTTCGAAGTACATATAAAAATAATCTATTTTGTTTAAGATCCCTAAGTTGTATCTGTTGGACAATATCGAGGGCGACAACGGTGTGATTCCGCTTATAGCAAAATAGTACATGTGGTCCGTGCAGTAAAAGCCAGACATGTAAAAGACCTGGAGACCAGAAAGATACGTAAGGCAGGTGAATCAACATTAACGATTCCTCCGAATCTACTTAATTTACGGATGTAAAAAGTTGAAGTGCTATTCACACGGCGCTCTGTCTAAACCAGTAGCCGAAAATTTACGCACCATTTTTGATAACCGTTGGTGTTTCCTTAATTACCCGAAGCGAAGAGTTGAAAAGGCAGCCTGTTTCTTCATATTTTATCCTTTCACCGAAAACTCTATTTCAATACCGCAGACAATGTATTGCGTGCGTTGCCAAATACAACACAATCCGGTGTGACATGTTATTACTTTGCAGTTTATTTATGCAGTCCTTGTGATAGATAATAGTAGACAGCTGAAGCGTATCTCTAAGCACAATCTAGTCGGGCCTAAGCATTCGGTGCTGACGTGTGTCATACGCATCACTTCACCTGTAACATTGACGTAACAGGGGCCAACTATGTCACTAAACGACAACACGGCTGACCTTCTCTTGCTTGCCTTTAGCCCACGACATAATAAAATCGTAAATATAAACATAATATTTTTCACACATCATTATCATCAGCGCATTATGACCAGAGTGATAATTCAATAAGTGGACAATCAAATAATAAAATGCTCCTAGAGTCATGGTAAAGCGGAGAGGAAATTATTTTTCCGCTCCGTGGCGATATGTCGCCAGCGAGCCAGTGTGAGCAAAACGCTTACGATACGTATGTAGGTATATATAATGCGTCTACTCTTACACTAATGTTCTGCAAATTATTTATTGTATTATTTCCCAATCCACTAAGCTAGTTGTGCTTTTCTGTGTCACAAACGTCATTCATACAAAATTTCAGTCCCCATTTTACGTGTTTAGTGATTGGAATAGATAGTAATTTCGTATAGGATGAATGCATAAGTAAGTAAAATAAATAACATGTTTTCTTTGGGAAATGCTAAAGGTGTGTCAGAAATTCTGCTCAATGCTTTACTTACTCAATATGTATGTTAACTATACTTAGTTAGCCATAAGTACTATTACAGTATGAATCAAAAAATTATTACATTTGAATTTGGAATCCGTCATTGAACAATATTTTGCGATAATAAAATGAAGTGTGGTGATAAAGAGAACAGAATCGCTGTGATTGCATTACACAAATTACAATTGGTATTGGTCGAATTTTTGTGTACCGGGCTATTAAGGGATACAACAAGACTTCATCTGTTTGTGATGGAGAAAGATCTGGCCGTCCACGTAGTTTTCGTACAAAAAAAGGTGGACAAAGCAGCAGGGTAAAGAATTCGACAAAATCCTGTCCAAAAACAAAGTATTTTACCTCGGGAAATGAAGACAGCTTCTAGAAACATGTTGCGTATTCTAAGAGATGTCTTGGGAGTTACATCCTATAAGAGACGCACTGGTAATATCTAAACAGATAAATGAAAGATGAATATGGTCATAAAGTCGAAACAACTACTAAGGCAGTACGCAAAAGGGTCTCAGACGAGAAATGTTTGCCGATGGGATTTTTTGTGCACTTGAGCAAAATTTTAACGAACCTTCAAGGAAGCTTCTCAATTTGTCGACAGATTGCGGCATAAGCATTATCTGACTTCAGGGATGGTTTGGTGGGGTGTTAGTGGTATGTTAGCTATGAAGGAATGACTGGCAGTAAGGCCTCTTTTGTGGAAAAGGTATCAAAACATCGGACCAGGTGTATAAAAAACCGTTCCTGTGTAGCTTGCGAAGCCCTTTAATGATACCATGTATAGTAAGTAGCCAAGTATGGCATTTCCAGCAAAACTCGACACCGTATCATAAAGCGGCAGCCAATCTTGTTTAAAAGGAACGCTACAGACTTCACCAGAGCCGAAGAGTGCTGCCCTTCATCTACTTCCGATCTAAATCCGTTGGATTATGATTTATGGTCAGTTTTAGAGAGTAAAGCTTGCTCTAAACGCTATGCTAATTTAGAGGCCCCGAAACAATCCATACCATTGGCAGTGAATTCTACCATGGATAGATTGCGTGATTCTTTTGATACTAATAACTCGCCTAAATGGTTAATTGACAGTATTGCTACCAATGGAGACCGCTTCGAATAAGCTCTTTATTCTTAATTGTTTTATAGTTGCGTATAGTATAAACTAACACACTGTAAAAGTAATAAACGTTAATAGTATTTTTTTTCTTTGTTACAATATTTATGGCAATACTGATATATTTATATCTAATTATCAATTATCATCTTAGTCACTTACTTATCAATAAAAACTTTTATTTGGCCTTCTTAAAATGTTGAGTTTGAGAAGTCCACATAGAACTTTTATAATAAAATTTTAGAACATAGTAAGAATAACAATTTATACGTCCTATGTATACTAGCTCAAGGTTTTCGTAAGAAATGATAAGAGTAGCAGTATATCAAATTTAAGCTCTGTAGCTTCAACCACCATAGTCAGCCAGTGAACCTATGATTCAATGAGTGAGTGTGTTCGGTCATGTTAATTTATTTATAGGCATGGCTGTGCGTTATAAGTTTTTTTACCTATTAATATTTTTTCTCTTATTATACATAACAGATTCCCTGCCTTTCTGCTTACGTCTGTCCGTGTCAAAATCTATTTTTATTAAATTTAGCGCGCTTTATTTAAAAACACGAACTACCCCGAATAATGCATTAAAGCGGAATATATTTTCGTTTGTTTAACTTGCGAAATTGCGTTGATCTACTTTTTTCCTCCCCTTCAAAGGGCCACCGAAAACTCTGAAACTGCATGATACGCGATAGCTGTCACTGTCACCTGAGAAAGAGGTATGTCCTCCATCATGTCGGCCTAAATCGGCTGCAATGAAGTGTAGCCCCACCTCTCACTAAAACTATTTACTACCTCTTACTTAAAATGGCCGTATCAATTTTACATTTGACATAATCTATACAAATAATACAAAGTTGGAGTGATTGTTTCGTTAGTTTGGTCATTTAGACGTGCTAATCATACCAGGAAGGTGTTGAATAGTTCATTTATCAAAGGCTACGAGTAAGTGGAGCAGTATAAAGCGGGCGAAACCGCGGGGGGATGCACTAGCATCATAAGATACTAATTTAATATTATTACTTATACACAAAATATATTATAAACAGAATGTTCACAATGCATCGTGTATTAAGTTATAATTCTCACATCCTCCTGTTAGTTATAACCTTGTTAACATTATAACAGTCTCCCTTACACACTCCTCGTACTGTAATACAACGTCTAAGCCTGTAATGGCTACCCATTGACACTGTACTTAATACTCCCAAGTTATTATAGTAAGGTAAAAACCTTGCTCATGATTTATTTTAGATAAACTTAAGAATACTTGAATAACTAAACAAACTTTATATACTCTATCCACTACTATTTAATTTTCAATTTACATTTACGACCGGTTTCGACTTATCATCACCAGGTAAACAAGTATTTTTCGTTAATTTGTTAACATGAGTTTCTATAAGGAGGAGACCATCATCATCACTATTATCAGTCCTTATCCATCCACTGCTGGACATAGACATCTCTCCGACGACCGATCTCCTGCTACTCGCATCCATCCCGGACCGACTACTGCACGGAGATCGTTCACACGTGGTGAACGGTCGACCAGCACTTCGTTTTCCTAGACGCGGCCTTCACCCCAAAACCTAACTGGCCCATCTGGCGTCTTCAATCAATCAATGAACATTTGAGCATGTGACCTGCCCATTGCCATTTCAGCGAGCCTATTCGTCGCATGATATCAGATACTTTAGTTGTCTGCCTTATGACTTCGTTACGAATTCTGTCGGTCAGAAAAACATCCAACATAGCACGTTCAATAGCCCGTTGTGCTACCGCAAACTTGCGGACCAGTTCTACATTAGGAGGCCATGCTTCGACCCCGTAGGTCATCACGGGGAGACCGTATTGGTTTATGACTTTTGTCTTCAATCTCTGCGGTATAGGCGACGTGAGAATATGACAAATCTTCAAGAATGCTGCTCAGCACAACTGAGTCCTTCTACCAGCTTCCTTCTCGAACTTATAGCTACCTAATTGCAATAGTTGCCCGAGGTAGACGTATTCGTCTACGAATTTGAGAGTAGCTCCATAAACGTAGACCGATCAAGGGAGAACGTGTTCGTTGAACATGACCTTTGTCTTGTCCAAGTTCATCCTAATGCCGGTACGTCGGGAGGATTAATTGAGGATTTGCAATATTTGCTTCAACTCTCTAACGAATCAGCCTACACAACGATATCGTCGGCGAATCGAAGATGTGAGAGGTACTCGCCGTTAACATTTAGGCCACATTCTGGCAAGGTTAAAGTCTTAAAGAGGTCCACAAAAGCATTAGTGAACAGTTTTGGGGAAACATACACCTGTCGCTCTCTTCGAACATACATTTTATCTGGCCATAAATAAATGAAAACCATAATAAATAATTTATATGCATTGATTAAAACTCTAACATTAACTGAGTTTTATATAAGCGTATATAGCGTCGGTAAATATTCTCTATATTATTTTGAGTTTACTGATACTTATGCAAGTTGTGGTAGTGCGAAGTATTGTTACTTTAGTGTAAACATACTAACATAACTTTATGAGAAAGACATCAATAAAATATTAATAACACATTTCTTTTGTCTAATTTTATTTATATCAGGAAGTTTCTGTTGCATTACAGCGGAAACCTGTGAAGTATAAAAATAAATCTCTTGACTTGTGTTATGTTGAACATTACACTTTACAATCACAACAAAATCTATTTATGATTGAACAACGTCTGTGTCGACAGCTACTTGGAAATAACTTCAGCACCTAAATAAATAAATAGTAATGACTTTTCTTTATTGAAATTTTCATCATAATCAAAACGTTCTAGAAAATGTCACATAGCCTATGTTCGCCAAAGATAATGTAGGATTTTAATGGTAGAATAATTTTTCAATTTGCGCTCGTAAGTTAGGAGCCTATTCAATGTAAAGAAACAAACAAACGTATACAAACACGCACACACGCACGCATGCACGCAATCACGCACGCACGCACAAACAAACAAATAATTGTTTCCTCTTTATAATATTACTCCAAATAATGAATTTAGTATAGCATTACTTAAAATAATGAAATATAAATTAGCAAACACATCTAAAAAATTAATATCATGATGGCCTTTTATCATTTATCCATAATACTGCGCGCGTATCGTATAAATTCTTAGAGGCGTCAACAGAATGAGGTACGCTCTAAGGAATAAAGTAAGAAATATAATTTATTGATCACAATTTCATTTCTTTATACCACGCAATTAGTAACTTAAGTCAACACAACACGCTCCAATCGTACTCAGTAGAAGAGATAAATATTTAATTTATGTCTACTTTACGCACACATATTTCATGCTCGATGCATCCGAGCTATGGAGGATCTGGAGGATATCGAGGATGAAAATTGAAAAAGCCGTAATTAGGATTAATAAGTTAGGATAACATGAAAATTAATGTTCTATCTCAAATTATTTTATGATTTATTTTACTAAGTACGTGAACCACGGCTAAACTGATAAACTTTTTTACTATTTTTGATGAGCATCACGATAATTACTATACCGACGCGTTTCCCGAATGTTAGTCATTACAATAATTCGCTTCTGAAATGTCGGGCTATATAAATAATTAAATAAACCGCTATAAAATCCGTCAAAGTAGTTTTTCAAATCTTAAATATATAAAACATTTTAAATATATTTACCGTACCGGCAACACTTAACACGGCTAGATTAACGTGGTGTGATAAGTCCACAGATATTATTATTATTATTATTATTATTATTATTATTATTATTATTATTATTATTATTATTATTATTATTATTATTATTATTATTATTATTATTATTATTATTATTAGATAATATTATTAGATAATATTATTGTGAATCGTCTTCTCTGAATGGACAATCTGGTGGTCATTGAATTTCTCAATTTTTACTGCCGAATTATTTATTTTCCGAAACCTTTTAAAGAGATGCTACTATGCCGCTAATTTGGATTGACATCGAGGTACCTCTTGCTTACATAGTATTGAATTTCGTGCGGCATATCTGTCTGTGTATCGGTATCAAAAGGAACTGACTGCTCGTTTGCCATAATATACCCTATACCAAATATCAAAAGTCAAATTATTAGAATTACAATGGAAACCGGACCGCGTACTTGAGAACTGAGCCGGCACACTATTGTCGCAGTATAATGTTATAATTTTCATAAAATATGCTCTATGATTCAATTTCCTACTCAGACTGAGCACTAGCTGGCTTTGTAGTCTTCGCGTTTTCAATTGCCGTTCTTGTTGGTTCTTGGAAATTTAAAAATAACTTTCAAGTTTACTTCAGATAAGTATGAGTAGCTTGTTTATGCGCGTAAGAAAATTGTCGCCGATGTTTGCACATGGGAGATATTTACGCAAAATTGTTTTTTTTTTAATATATGAGTATTTTTATAATTTATATTTACAGTAACAGCTAATAGTTGTTAAATTCATTCGATTGAAATCATTCTAAAGACTTCATGGTTTGGTTCGTTCTGAATACGGTTGGTTATTGAAGAAAGAAATCTTTTAATTTTGTGCAAATGTCTCTCATTAGAATAAAACAGCTCTTACAGATTTTTGTCGGGGTTTATTTCATTATTCAACTGGCCCTACGCTTCAGAAGCTTTACGGTAACCGTGATCTGATTACCGAGACTGAGATGACAGATATCCTGATGTCACAAAATATTCAAAGCAACCGAAGAATTATAAGTATTTAGTTGGAACAACTAACTTATTAACTTGAGTTGTTATGTTTAGTTTTTTTAATCTGATTGTGTTTGTCATTGGGTTCCAAGCAGAGGGAGGGTTTCTCTAATGAAATTTTAATGTTTTTTGAATTACAATAAAATCACAGATGATCCTTGGAAGGAATTTTGTGACACGCTATGAAATACCGCCGTGTTACAAATCAATTACAGTGCATTCAATAAAGCGCAAATCTTCACTAGAGAAAATCGATTCCATTTATTGACAAATTCAGCTCGAAACTCGATCAAATTAAATGACACTTAAGTACTAAGGATATACCTTTTCGACTCTTTTATCCAAAAATTATTACAGTACAGATATATGTATTATGATCTGAAATAACAATTTTACTTATCATCTCTATAAAAGTAAATGTTTTAGAAATATATTTTAAGCGAGCGAAATTATGGGGCACAACTTGAAACAACAAATATTTAATTAATGATAGGGTGATATAAAATAAAATATTGTTACATACAATATCAGACGTGTATTAGATTCCTATAAAATATTTTTCTTAATTCAATTTCCTACAAAGACATCCTTGTTGACATTGCAGCCGGTCATAGCCTAGGCATGAATAAAACATTCGAATTGTCGGCTTTTGTAATAATAAATGATATTCGTACTTTATAATAAGAATTTGAAATCACATTTTGCTGAGAATTATGTCTTCAATTATTTTATCCAACTCGAAGGGCCACAAGGAATTTGTGATTTTGTGTTTCGTTCACACAACAACTCGTCTACTTTGATCGTTCCAGAACGAGAGTGATGTTCTTCAAGCGTATGTGTGTATGTATGTGTATATGTATACTTTTATACTTCTATTTTATTTCACTTAGCCGGTTTTATAGTAGGGTGAACCAACACTCAGAGCGAGTTTACCACTACCGACGCCCACAAATATCGGCACAATTACTAGTCGGATGCGTTGCCCTTCATTACTCCTCCCCTCCAATGGGCCACCGGCTACACATAAATCGCACGAAGCGCGACACAGAAGATGTCACTTTACGCCATTAATATGTAAGCGAGAGACACCGACCAGTGCCTGCCCAAATCGGCTGCAATGCAGTACGGCACGACCAAACATTTAGTTCACTGTCCTGTAACGTATTTATAACAGGAACAAGAGCAGGAACTCAATTAACTTTTCTGCCCTAAAATTGGTTCCTCAAATATATTCTGGTGGTAAATCAGAATGTTATATTGAATTGAAGAGCCACTGAGAGCGTTATTCATATTTGCTCATCAAAGGGAGGAGAGCTGTACCGCCGGCCGCGTGCGGATCAGCGTTAATAAAAGCAAGCGACACAAAATCCCTTTGAAGCCTCTGCGTATGTCATTGAATCTGCTGTATCGCATCGTCCTTTATTAAAACTTTTACTGACGCTTTTGTTGCACAGACCCTTTAACGTATGTTTGTTAAAGGAAGAGGTCGTGCCATGCATATTGCATGGCATTAAATCCTCCTATGCAACGGAATTGAGCTGGCACGACCGAGGAGGTACTTCTCGCTCACATTATACCTCCGTAAAGAGGCATCTTGAGTGTCGCGCTTCGTGCGGTTTGTGAGTAGTCGGTAGCCAATTCTGGGCGGGAGGGGTGAAAAGGTGGGCAACGCATCTGCATAATTATGCTGATGTTCATGGGAGTTGGTAGTCGTTGAAAGGCTCCGATCCGTCGTTTGTCCCCCTATACTAAAAAAATAACTTTCTATTAATTGCCCTAAAATGCTCCGATTGCTCGTTTGGCCCCTATTCTATAAAAAGAACATCTCGTTGAATCTCTTGTACTTTATTTTCAAAGTGAGACGAAATATTAGCAAGAGGTAGTATGTTGCATTATTACCGAATTGATCCAGCACGACCGCAAACTCTCGCTCACATGATACCGCCGTGAAGTGACAACTAAATAGTCGCCTTCATGGGTTTTGTAAGCAGCCAGTGACTCACTGGAAGAGCGTCGGTAGTCGTTGAAAGTCTCCCTTCGCCGGCCGCCCTACTATAAAAAATAAACCAGAATAGCTAAAGTAAATCGGGGTTCAAGTGGTCCAATCCAGGGGTTGAAAGCTTCCGATAGCAGATACGTGCATATATTTCGAGACGCTTAGAGGACATTTGCCACGCTCTTTACATTGTGGGGACTCACAGACAGCCACTTGGCCAGCAAGCCCTCTGGCTCGAAGGGTATTATGTACTTGTAGCGTGGGATCTGCTGTGTTACAGATCCGTTGAGTGGAGTAAAGACGAGGGAGCAGGTACTGCCAAAGGATCGGGGAGTCCATTTGCTCATATGTTGGGTACAATCTATTTATGGTGCTACATCGACTTAGTATCATTCGTGACTTACACATATGTGTAGCGCTCACGGCGCTGTAGAAGGTGAATGGTAGCACACCACGCGCCACAGCACTGAGCTAGTATAATTTACACCTTTCTTTCTTTATGTGATGCGGGGAAACGTATTTACGCGTCATCACCGTCTCTGGGTGGTGTTCAGTATTGCGTGGGACTTGCGACTCATTATATTGCGGAATACCGACTAGAACCACCGCGAGCTCCATCAGAGCCACCACTGGTGAGAACATTTGTCTTTTATTTTGAGTGTTGATGTTGTTTTGAAGTTATGACGCAAATAATCATCAAGAGAAGACTGATGTATTTTTATAATCAGAATGCTAAAAAATGTGGTAACATCCAGATCTGAATATTACAATATTATGTAAACGATCGAGGTGCTCATGTTTTATTTCACGCCGTCTGACATCTGAAATTGTATTTACCATCAAAGGATATAATATCACTTCGTGATAATCAACGACATGATGAGAGAAATATTTGAAACGAGAGTCCATTACGACAACTCAACATCAAATCTTATATTCATCCAACTGAGTAACGCAAATGTGGGTTTGTAGTCTGGCCTGGCCCGTTTCACTGGTATCAATTCCAGGACTACCTTATTACAGAATAATAACATATAACTCAAATCGGTTTTTCAGGTGCCCAATAGACGAAACTATCAAATTGAATATTTTCCTGTTTTAATTAAGGTTCGAGAGGCATATATCTGTATGATTAAGTTAAAAAAACATTCTTTTGTTCTATAGCAAACCTGACTTTTAAAATGTAAACATGTTATTATTATATGAATTATTATTATTTTTGTGATACAAATGATGAATGTCTGCTTGTGAGACTGTATAATGTAATGTGGCTCATTTGATGGGACCAGGAAAGGACATCTCAACTGCAAATGTTTCGATGCATATGGGCGTTTTACAAAAAAAAAATCTAAATTATCTTTAAATTTATCATTTCGCAGTTAATCAATTAGATTAACTTGCAAAAATGATAGGTCATAAAATGTCAAATTTAGTTAACGATTAAAATCTGTGGTTTTACCGACATAAGCTAACACAAGCATTCAGTTGATACTTAGAGCTATTTTTATTAAACTAGATGTCATACGAAAGTAACCGGTGAAACCGGTCCTAAGTACATAAAAGAAAATAAAGCTTATGCGAACAGATTAATTGTGTGTCAAATACCGAAAAAGAACGATTGAACCAGTGGGGCCGTTACATTTGGTCTATAATCCATTAAAGACACTTGATATAATGAAATCAGTATGTTTTATACGTAAAAATCTTTTCTACTAACTTTCCTGTCTTATATTACTGTATTATTGTAGAAAAGATAAACATCCATGACTTTGACGTGATCCGTTCCCGCCACCTCAGAGCTCTGGTGTATGGCGCTCGGCACTGCCATTTACGTTACCACTGCTACACATAATATATACACACCACTATTCACACACCACTACACACACACCACTATACACATAATACCGCCCTAAATTGACATATACAGTGTCACATTTCGTGCGGTAAGTGAGTAGCCGGTGGCCCATTTGGGGGAGGGGGAAAGAAGGCAATGCATCAGCATAGTAATTATGTAGATGATCATGGGCGTTAGTCCTATGAAGGCCCTTATTGCTCGTTTGCCCCATATTCTTTAAAAAGAACTTCGAAAATTCTTCGAATTCATGGTACTATGTCTAGCAGTGTTTAGTAGTTCGCGTCGCGTCACAAATCCACAGTTGTTTAATCAACAAACCTGCACCTGCACATATCTGATTTTATGTAGATCTGATTAATACCAGCGCCATCGATAAAGTGTGCGCGTTTATCGATGGCGCTCGCAAATTAAATTACAAAACTCCGAGGTAGTTGAAGCATTAGTGGATGTAGTTTTTTTTGTTTACGCGGGGTAACGCAGTTACGCGACTTCATCGGCCCTGGGTGGGGTCCATTGATGTGTAGGACTCGCGGCACATCAACTATGATGGCACTAGCCAAATACCCACAAAAACCACCGCGAGTGCTATCAGTGCCGCCCTTGGTGAGGTGCCCCAGAACAACACTCATTAGGGCACCGCGACGGCTAGTCTGCCCCCAAAGGGACCAACTCAACCTCCACAGATGCGGTTGCCCCGCACTACAGGACAACCCCACCGACTTTGGGACAGTGCAATGGGTTGAGCTTCCCATCTTCGCGCCTTGTCCTGTGCGCAAAATCGCCACACCCCCTCCACCTCCCGTTGCTCTTAGATCCCCTCTTCTTATAAGAGGGGTACCGTGAACGCGACTCCTCCTCCTGGTGTTTAAGTCCCCTCTTCTTATAAGAGGGGTGCGAAGATCCCCCTCGGTTCAATTGGCTTCGCCTGGGTTCTCCCCAGGCTAATAAGCCCCACCGCCACCACAAGGCTTGAACCATGGTGGCCCCCCACGGGGGCCCCTGTTTCAATCATGACCGATGTTATTATTTATTCATATTATATGTCTATTATTTGACTAATATATTATAGTCTATTATATTATATGACTACATAATGTTCTGAATATATTTTATAGTTCTTTTTTTTGTATAGGCTAGGAAATTGATTATACATCCGATGTAGAATTTATCTCCTACTATAATGCATAGCCTGGATTTGAGAACGACACAATTAATAAGAGCGCAGTTTTAAACGTCTTAATACCAAAGTCTTAAAGCAAAGACGGAACGGAGAGGTCCGCCTTCCCACAACCCTTAATGTGCTATTGCAAGCAACATAGTGGGCAAGTGGCTATATAGATGCGATAGACCCTTTCCTCAAACCTTATAATGAGCCATCAGAACTTTTAGATAACTTATTAATCAAGATTAAAACCAATACACAATAGTATTATGTGAGCGACACGGGAAGGTGCTTTTAAGCGAGTAGGTTGTGTTAATATATAGTGCATCACTGGTCGCAACTGAGTTGGACCGACATCAGCAAGGAGTACATCTCGCTCAGACGTGACTGCAAAGTTGCAGCCATCGTACAGCGATGAAGTTCCTGATCTAATGGATGGGAGGATGGAATGAGCGCAATACACCTGCCTTATAATTAAGCGAACAATGCTAAGCGTCGGCAGTTATGAAAATACGCAAAATGCTCGTCTGCGTCGTAAGCTCCATCCAACTGGAACTGTGTAGACCGAAAAAGTATGTCGCCCCAGTGCCTAAGTGCTACTATCAACTAAAATAGCAAAGAGAGCCTTTAGCCTCCGTGTTGGAGCATTCGGGTAGGCTGGCCGGTCCCCGACAGAGGACAGGTCTTTATGCCGAAAAGGAGTACCTCGGCACTTAGGGCGACCCAAGGACATTAAATCCCTAGTAACCAGCCTGGAAACTCGGTTGCTAAATTATTTAATGGCAGAAGACGCTGTATGTAGTTTTTTTCTGCGAAATCCTACCGGTAGCCTGCGTGGTTACTCTGCGCCCACCGTTTCCTGTCGCCAAATCTCCGAAAATTCTCGACTATCCAGCGGTCTATCTTTTGTCAGCAATCGTCAGCAAGTAGTATCGACTGGTAGCGGTCCCCGATAATATAAAGAAAAAAGTTTTACTGCGTTCTTTACTTTTGTGCCTGCTAAATTGTTGACTACTGCTGCGTGATAGATAAGATCGTATCGTACTAGTTACATATAAATACCTAGGCATAACAAAAGTTAAGCAAAATAGAAAAGGGCGCGATAATTTAAACGTACAAGTTTTAATTGGAAAGCGGTGGTGTAAATCAGGAGAGAGAATTGTACGAAAACAAGGAATGGTATATTTTTGGACTACTTAGATATAGACTCGAGTCACATAAATTTTTACTAAATCATCTTATGATGTATATACGTTTCTGAGACGCGGCAAAATGCATTTACGTGCCTTCACAGGCCCTTGGTGGGGTCCGAAACCACAGCGAGTGCCATCAGTGCCACCTTTCGTGAAGTGTCCCGGACCATCAAATCAACAAGGCACCTCGACGACTCATCAGACCCCTAAGGGATTGGCACCTCTACAAATGGGACAAGTTTTTTAGACAATACTAATTTTTTTAGACAACACCCAATTTGAAACGTGCAATGGGGTGAGGTTCACACCCTCGCCCCTGACCAAGTGCGCAAAAGCGCCTTCCTCCTGTTCCTTTTTGTCCCCTCTTCTGAAAGTAGTGGTATAAAAAATATCTTCTTCTGTTGCTCTTTTGCTACCTTTTCTTATGAAGATGGGGGGGTATAAAGAGCATCCTCATCGGTTTAACTGGCTTCGCCTGGGTTCACCCCAGACTACTGAGTGAACCCAGTCGAACCCACCGCCACAACAAGGCTTGAACCATGATGGGGAGGGAAATACCTGAGATATTGAATATTATTACTATATATTGTTAAAAAAAATTTTTATTTATTATGGTACTAAATCGAATTCATCTGTCTACCCCGTGAAGTGTATGGCGCGCATTGTTGATATTTTTGTAGTATGGTTCAATAAATAATACGACTGTATTTAATGATTTTTTTATTGGGCTCGACCCACCACACGTTTTCAACGCTGCTACCCCTGCCAGCCAGGATTGACAGCGGTAAACACTACTGACCCTTTGATATTATCGCAGGAAACCCGAAGGAAAAGCAAAAAAACTGTCTTGGGACCCGAAACGTATTTAATTAGAAGAAAATAGGGGGAGTAGGAAGTAGTTCCAGTTTCCCTTTTAAAAGCCTAGAAAAGGAAAGGACGGCCAAGTTAATCCCAGCTGGCGTATTCAATACGATCAGCAAATGTTTCGTAATTTTATTAAAAAAATAAATAAAAAAAATCATCGTCAATCAATCGTTTATGTTAAAAGAAATCAGGCGTATTAACTACAGCAGTATTTATGACCAAATTGTTTGAAAGCACGAAAGTGTCCCACATTGTCCACGAGAACGCTATAGGAGACTACTCCAGTAACATTGCGAATGTTATCAAGCGTTGTGCTTCTCTCCATTCGCCAATGACTACACTCCCACAGGATGTGATGTGCGGTTGGTTCGTATTCGTCATCATCAGTCGGTATCAGTTTGAAACTAAAAATTTTGGCCTTGGTCATGACCAGTTAAAATTGAGCAGATCAGTGGTCAACTTTTAACCAGTGTTTTGATAGTCGGGAAATACTTATGCAAATATCGTTGGTTATAGTGGAACAGCAGGCCTGCCATTCTATGACTTAGTTGTTAGTGGTTGCGTCTAAGTTTGCTAGCCTGTTTAACCCCATGGTTAACTTATTACGGTTTACTTATGTCTGTCTTGGGGTCTTAAGAAGTTTGGATAAGAGTAGTTTCTTGAATTCTAGTACATCGATGTCCGACGTTGTATTTCTAGGACAACTGGTGGGAGTCCTGCTAAAACTGATAATGCCTCCGTACTAATGGTGCGTTAAGCTTTACATAGGAATATTCATGCAAGTCTTTGGCTTTGCGTTAGCTTACATCACGCGTAGTTCTGTCTGCCCACACTGGTGAACCAAATGCTACGGTTCAAAGATACGTCGCATTACATATAATTTTAAGTTAAATTAATAAAGGCGTAAAAATTTCTTGTAGCCTTTTCTCCGGTTTTTATGTTGTTTGTGATTAAAAAATAATTAATTTTCAATTATAAAGCCTAAATAATTAAGGCTTTCTTTGTGTTTTACGATACGTTGTTAAGTTTAATACGCGGAGTTGATTTCAACTTTCCTTTTAATAGTATTTGGAAGGTTTTCTGCGGAGCGAATTCTAATTGATTTCATTCTCCCCATGACGCTAATAAACTAAGACAATTGTTAGATTTAGTCTCTATTTCGGATCGCGATTTTCCGTGAACTATCAAAAGGGTTTTCCGTGAATATATCTGGTAATGATAAGGAAAACAAATCATCAAATTCAATATTCCATAAATATAGTGATAAATCTGAGCCTTGTGGGCGGCCTCGGGATCATAATTATACTAACATTATTTATCAGTATAGAAACAATATTAATAAACCTAATTAAATAATAATAGTAATAAATAATGTAAAAATTTTAAAATAACATACTACATGCAAAATAAAGTCTTAAGTTCATACTTTTTGTAATGGTCCTATTCTTAACTTGTTTGCACACAATGAAAACTTTCAAATACCCACAAATTGATTTTGTCATACAATGTTATTTTAGTACAATACTTTTAGTTTCGTAAACTCACCAAAACCTAAGTTTAGTTTAAATTAGTAATAGAAATATATATCACTGTATATTTGATAAGTGATAGTGTAACCTGGAATTACTGGCACCCAAGATACAGGCGTAAGCTTAGTTTGGATGACAGTGGTTGTCTACAATTACCTACAGTAAACAGGTACTATTTTATACTAATAAAACTGTAAGTGTTTAATTTAAATTTCGTTATTGCACTTAGATACTACACTAGACATAAAAATAATTGCTTATATTTATTATTGTGTGTTTAAACTGTGAATATTTGCACTAAATATGTAG
The DNA here is from genome assembly GCA_017140195.1 of Eumaeus atala. Lineage (NCBI taxonomy): Eukaryota > Metazoa > Arthropoda > Insecta > Lepidoptera > Lycaenidae > Eumaeus > Eumaeus atala. The sequence goes on along the minus strand of JAFELO010000044.1, from coordinate 214,714 downwards.
TATGAGGTATTATACATTAATATTATATATGATTAAATAAATAAATGAATAAATATTACGTGTAAACATGTGTTTACAGCTAATATGAGTGAATATTTTCCTCAGTAAATAAAAATATTTTAATAGTAGATTACTTAAGCATTGGTAAGATCCACTTTTCTATATTCTTTTTTCTTGTTTTAATGTATAAAACAAAGAATTTCAATTGACACAGTTTTGAAATAACTTAACCATGAGGGCGCACCTAAGATTTGTGAGAAATGTTTTTAACAAACCTCGACAAAAGAGATTTCTTAATCAATTATCGGGAAAGCGGCTCTTGTCCTCAATTGAAAGCAACATGGTCCCGTTTTAATAATACCAATCGGATTTCGAAAAATATTTAATACTTCACTTGTTAATTTTAGAAAAGGTGTTTTTATAAGTTATATGAAAATACGCGATGAATGCTTAAAATGTTATACGGATGCTTTAATTTCCTATCTTATTTCTTCTGGCCATTCAGTGCACTCACAAAAATATGCAGCGCAATACCTAGGACTTGGACTTGGACTTAGCCTATATGAGACACACCAGTCATTTCTTAAATGATAAACTATAGACGAATAAAGTGTGGTAAAGTGCAAACAACTAGTAAAGCAGTACGCAAAGAAAAAAATTGTTTAAGTATGAGACATTGTTTACAATTACGCAACAATTTAACAAACAAAATGACCCTATTTGTGCTTAAAGCTCTAAGAAAGCTTCCCAATTAGTCAACATAGTGCAACATGGGCATAATCCGACGTCAATAAAGGTTTAGTGGGGTGTTAGCCATGAAGTAGTGACTGAGCCATTATTTTGTGAAAAAGGTATCAAAATATCGGCACCAGTGTATCAAGATAGCGTTCTTTAAAAAATATCCAGCAGGACTTGGGACCAGATCATACAGCTGGATCCACCCAATCTTGGTTAAAACGAAATTACCGGACTTCATCAAAGCTGAAGACTACCTTTCCACTAGTCACGAACTTAATCCGCAGGATTATGATTTAGGATCCGCAGAATTAGCTTTAGAAAGTACACTTACACCAAGATAATTTGAGGACTCCAAATTGTTAACAATGCACACAAATAACCTAGAACTATCCATACGATTGAATTGCAGTGAAAATTTTTCCCATGGAAAGAGGGATTCTATTGATAAATGGCCTCCACGCTCAAAGGTCTGTATTGCAGCCAATAGAGACCACTTCGAATAAGCTTTTTATATTTTAAATTGAGTTTATATTTATGTATTAAACTAACATATTGTAAAAGTATTAAATGTTATTTCCATTGAAAAAAATGTTTTTTCTTTTTCATATTTATGACAAGATTAGTTAATAGAGTTTATGACAGATACCAACTACACCTTGGGAATGAGATGCTCTTTGCAGGCTGTTGCTATGTAGTAAAGGTTCTACATAGTTGATAAATTATAAAATTTACAAACATTTGACCCGCTGAGTTCGTTCCGCTGGTTCGTCTCAGGACACGGATAAGGTTGAACCGGGTTTAGATTTAGTTAATGGCGTTCAAAATGTAACTTTTGGATTTCTTTTTCAATAAAAATGTTTTTATTTCATTTAAAGTAATAAGCCGTATCCACACAGACACAGCTCTCCAGCTGGGACAAGATCTAAAACGGGACCGCGACAAATTAGCTCAGCGCGATTCAATTTGTATTTTATGCATAACATATTTTTTACTGTGTACTTGTGCAGCGGCAGAACCGCAGTAATGTGGCTATCGTAACTTGATATGTAATACTGATAAATCACGAGTTTAATCTTTAAGATAATTAAATATTTGAAATGTTTCTACTCTTTATGATACTGTCAAATAATTGATAATCGACATCGCGTAGCCATCTTTTAGCTCCTCGTCGTGGTCCAAGCCTTTTCCCGGCAATGATGCTCATTAGCCTTGGGTGAATCAAGACCCCACCATGGTTCAAGCCTTGTCATGTTGGTGAGGCTCAGTAGCCCGAGGTGTATCCTGGCACCTTAGGCGTAGCCAATTGAGCCGTGGAGGGGGTTTTTGTATCGGTCCTATAAGAAGTGGGGACTAAAGAGCGAAGGGAGAGTGAGCTGCACATGGAGCGCGGTGCGGGGATGGTAACCTCACCCCATTCCACCTCAAGTTGACGATGTTGTTCTTTGGTGGTGTGAGTCCCTTAGGGAGCTAACTTACCCTAGAGGCATCCCAACGATTTGCAGATCCAGAGCATCTTGTTCATGGCGATACTGATAGGCTTAGTGGATATTCGTCAGTACAGTGTGTCGCGACCCCCCACATCACTGAATCCCACCAAGGGTCGGTGGTGACGCGTAAATGCGTTCCCCCGCGCAAAAAAAAAAAAAAGAAAAAATAGGGTGAACTCAAACATCTTAAGTGTACCCATAGTGAGAGCTGGTCTTTGTAGCCTTCTTATAAGAAGAGGAAGATTAATAGCAGGAAAAGGAGGCGTTTGAGTGTATGTACCGTAATAAGTGAAGATAGGTTATAGGTGGGAATTTTTGGTGGAAAATTGTGTCATATCGAAGTTGTTTTTCTAGCTGCCTTCATTAGTTATGAGTCACGACCCCTCTAAAATTCTCCGGTCCTATTCGTCGTGGTGCCATGTAGCCTTCCTCCAGAAATAAACTATTAAACACAAGCATATATTTTTATAATTCGGGCAAAGTAACAAAGAAATAAACAAACAAGCACTTCATCACTATACTATGAATATTATTATATCATATTATATTAGTATTCATTCAAATCTATCCGATTGCTTACGATTATGCTAAGAAAAAATATTGCTGTGAAGTATCCTTTTTGATTACAATCATAGGTACACTGATAAATGTATTTGTAGTTTATTGATACGGGTCCGAATATATATTGACGAAGGGTTGAATCTACGTCGTATTGTAATATATTAGATTTGTGTTTATGACAACTTTATTTATAGGCTTGTGAGTAGTCCCTTTGCTGTATTCTGTACATGCACATGTATCTGATATTTTATATGTAACCAGTCCTTTGTTATGTTATTACAACAGATGTATGTAGAGCATTGACAGACCTATTGAGAGACAGGAATTGAACATGGTTCAAGAATGACAATTGTGTTTGGAAATAAAAAAATATGGTCAAATATTAAACTAGTGAAACTTGATTATCGCATTAACCGGTAAGTCGGAGCAGTGAGTTTGGAATGGACCAATGCCACACCCCTCACAAAGTCGACTGCCACATGTATATCAATTAATTATAAACACGAGTGAAAGAGACAGATCTACGCAGAAATAATAAGGACATTACGTTTAGAACACTGTAATAAATCTGATAGCTTTACTCCCAGGAGCAGATAGCTGAAACCCCCTCCCCCTCTTCAGTTGAGAGGGGGGGGGGGCTGTATCGTAGCACACATCGGAGTCCATTACGAGCCGTTATCTGACCGCAGCCGATCACTGGCCGTCACAGAACAAACAATTTACGAGCGCTGTAATTGTTTTTATCTTAAACAATATCAACATGAGTAGACAAGCTCTTTAGATTAGGCTCTCTGCCTCGTGGTCTAGTGGGAAGCACATTCAACACAGTCTCGAGGTCCTGGATTGGAGTCCCCGGGCAGACACTAAGGGTTATTGAATTTTGAATTTGTAATAACCATCCGAAGACAGGAAGTCGACGGTGTTACACCTCCTAAAAAATATTAAGTATATATTTCTCTTGTCTAGACCCGTACCTATCGTTGGTATGCGTTGAATAGGTTTGAAACTACTACACCGATAAGAAACATTCTTTTACCATTAGAATCCTACATTATCAGTCATGAATAGAGGCTATATAACATATTCTAATACGTTTTGATGAATACGTAAACTTCTATAGTGTAACTAACATTTGGAAAAAAATAGCTGCTCTTGAGAACTTTTAAATTGGACTACTGTTTTCAACATACATTCCGAATTTCAACCATTATGATGAACGTGGTAAGAGACATTTTGTAAGAATTGCCGTTGATACGTAGCTGAATCTGAAGGACATGACCGATGATACAACTCAAGAGACATCAAGTGATGGCTACATTATATTAATATTTCCCTAGATACGTTCACGGGGTAACCAATCAATCATCACAGAGCTACACTCCCTTGATATATATAATAGGCACCACTAAAGTGTGGGATGAATGCGGGATGAACCTACTATATAACTTGTGCTGCAAAAGAGAATTTGTTATAAAAATATTAATAAATGAATAAAGAAAGCGGGCAACATATTAAAAACTAGCATATTTTCTATCATCACCATCATCATAAGCTGAACCACGTCCACTGCTGGATTCAAGCCTTCCCCTAATTTTAAAATATTAGGAGAACACTGAAATTAAATTGTGATACAAATACAACATACATTTATAAACTAAATTAACTCAATGCGATCAAAAGAAACTTTGTGTAGACAAGGAAGAAGGAATATGAAAAAAAAAATATATATGAAAGTATAGCTTACTTTCATATATATATTTTTTTGAAGTTTTAATTGAAGAATCACAAAGTACTTGTATTACACGTTTATTGACTGAGTCCTCCAGCCCGCGGCGCTCCCACAAGGTGTTTACAGAACGTCCCTCTTTTGTTTTAGAAAATCAAAGTTATGTTTATTCATAGGGCATGCGGGTACTTGTGTACGAGTTTACACAATATGTACATACGAAGATCTTTGGCGTAATCGTGGGAGTCATATTACGAAAAACTGAGTAAGTATTTATTAGGGAATTAAATATCTTCTGTTCTGGACGGCAGGATTGAATTAGAACTTAATTGTAGATGCCCAGTTACTGAAAGACAAATTTAATACTGACGTTCAAATGTATTTTAAATAAAGACATTTTTGGTATCCTATTGTGTATCCGTCATTGTTTCACGATCTACGGGATATAAATTGGAGTATAAATTTTAAAAGTTCATTGGTAGAGGCGAGATAAATTTTTTAAATAAATATATTTTTAAATAAATATATTCGTATTGCATTTTGCGGTAACGTGAAAAGATTGATTTATTTATTTCTGGAAAACCTAGCTATGTGCGAGTATTGAACGTTCCTGGTCCAATGTATAAACATTTGTATAGAAAATTATCATAAATAAAGGAAATGTCTGAGATAAATAATAACCTCTAAAAGGATCTGAGGCAAATTGGTAGTGACAGAAAGTATCCGTGGGGTTTATCTGCGAATTTTTTAGGGTACGAACCACTTTTTTAGGGTTCCATACCCAAATTTAAAGGAACCAATAATTTCATCATATTCGTCTGTCTGTCCCTACGTATGTCAGATGTTTTACTCGGAGACTATGGCGACTGTATATTTGAAAAATACGTATTATTTATAATCCCCTGCATAAGAGTGTAGTATTATTTTGAAAAATAATTATTAAGACTTTCATTGCTTAGATGTAACTGATCCATGGTATTTTTTTAGAGATAATTGTATCTGGTAAGAAATATTTTGAATTAACTTAGCATGTTTTGTTAACATTGGGATAATAGAAAAGCCCAATAAAAACTTGAAACCAAATGTGATTTGTACCAATTTTTGCAGCAAGCATGCCAGCAAAGAAGCAGATAATTACGCAGCCTACAGCGCAACCACAGAGTGTTTCGACGCCCGCCGAAATCACATAAACTACACGAAATGTAACGAGTGGTAATGGAACGGTATTGAGAATTTATTTGATCTGGTCATCGCTTTAAAACTTCTGAAACAAATTAACAGATAACATTTAGAGTCAAGGCCTTCCTTTTGATAACATTCATCAATGGAGAAACTGACATATCGGGATTATTAACTGCTATACATCAATAATAGATATTAAAACTTCCACCTAACACCAAAGCTAAAAATAAATTCTTGGTTTAGATTTAAAAATCTTATCAAATGTGGCCCAGCAGCGTGGTCTCACTGCTAATCACTTTCGCATGACTGACAGTTGAAACAAATATTTACGACGAATCACTTCACAGGTGATATGAATCCACAAAAATTACAGTATTTAATAAAGAACGACATGTCATCAGCAACCAAATATGTAAACCCCATTTACACACTGCATATCGTAGAAAGGATGAGTGTGAGGGAGTAATAGGTTTCCCAGAGATTAATATAGAGTGGAGTGCAGCAAGAGGTAAGGCAACAGATGGCGTTCGGTTCGATTTCCCGCAGGCCCTCCAAGGCCGAATGTGGCCATCGCAGGGGTTTTAGTGGATAAATTTCCCATATAACTTAGGTGCTCAACCTAGAGCTGAGTACCTTTGGAAGATTATATTCAACTTATCCTACTCCTTTTTTTTCTAATTAAATTTGTGGCGTGTTCCATGGCAGTTGCAGTGGACGGCCTCAAGCCCTACAAAATTATTTTCACTAGTGGTTGCTAATACTTCTTCAATTAATCTTAGAATTCGATATTTCAAGCAGAATAAATATGGTGAAACTCCAGTGTATACTTGAAACAAGTTTATTGGTTGAGGAGCTCTTACAGAACTAACATCTTCCGGTGTACGCCGAAAAGCTTTTTAAAATTTTTACTATCGACACCCCGACCATGGGCTCTTTTGTTTCCTATCAATGTTTCCCCTTATATATCATTATCTTCGCTATAATATTATTCAATTGTCGCGCTTTCGTTCCTACGGTTTCATTAAATGTCTTCAACAAAATCCCTTTTCTAATATAGAAGAAAAGGTTTTTATCAAAGTAACTTTCAACGTTATTTCTTTTGAACAAGCCAAGAACAAAAATAAATAACGTTGAAAATTACATAATGAAAAAATGGAAGGTTACATAATAGAAATGTATAAATGCAAACAAGGATGAGATGTTTATAAATGCAAACAAGGATGAGATGTTTATAAATGCAAACAAGGATGAGATGATGTTACAATGTGTTTTAATAAATTTATAATGATAATAATAATGTCGTCCTAGTCGAATTTCAGTCACGGCGACCATCTCTATACATACGAGCCAACTCTGCTTGCCATATTATAGTGTACAGTTCTGAGTGCAGCCACAAGTGCACTCCTTGTTCCGTCATTCTCCTTTTCCGAAGGGACGGTAACCGACGCGATCGCGGAGAAGTGCTCTTTACAGCACGGGTTGTAACACCGCCGACTTCCTGATTTAGAAAATGCTCAACAGTTTTGTCGTTCATTTAAATGACAATTAGGTAGAACATTTATTATGAAGTTATATTTATGTAAACTATCACCATGGTACCGTTAAGTGAAAGTGATTAAAAAGATTTACTCTTTTATGCTGTTGTTCCTCGCAGAACTAGAACAATACAACAAGGCCTGATTGTAATCATTTTTGAGTAAAATTATATAGAACGTAACGCATTATAAACTGTAGAAATAAAAATGACGAGATAAAAAATTATAAACACTAAACAATATTACACCAACTAAATTAAAAAAAAAAACATAAAACTGTAATTCGGGGTCTAATTTCGGCGAGTTCCAAGTAGGAGTGCGGCGCATCGGCATAATTATGCTGATGTTCATTGGCATGGTAGTCCTCTAACAATTGTACGACAATCGTAAACGTCCACCGTTTTTTATTCGACAGATCTTTTGGGGAAAATAAAACTTAAAAACTGTAAAAGCACGGTTTCACCCACGTAAATCGATTAGAACTAATATTTTCTACATATGTGCCACATTTGAAGTAAAACCTTTCAGTAGTTAAAGTGAAAGAATAACCAACGTGTAAGCAAAGTCTTGTAATTATTGCATTAGTAGGATAGGATTAAATTCATATAAACTTTTATGATTTACGAACAGCCCTCGTTCACTGAAGTATTTGTGAAGACTGTTTTCATGAATCCTTAAATAAGTGGCGCCGAGGCACTTTACAGGTCCTCGGTTGTTGGGTGTTACGAAGTAGCGGGTGAATATTTTAAAATTTAAAACTCTGATGATAATTATATATTTTTCCATGATGTTCATTTGCGATAGTAGTCATAGAAAGGCTCCGAGTACACGCTTGACCCCATGTACCATAAAAAGTTTTATTAAGTCTTGATAAAATCCTTTAGAGAAGATTTTTATTTATTTATTTCATAATTAATCAATTTAATTAAGTAATTTGCAAATCTGACATTCCGAAATCTTTACAGACTCGTAGTAGAGTTGTAACGATTAGAAGTTGCTATCATCGTAAATACAGCTTACATTAGTTGGACGTTTCCCTTAATTACGCCTTGACTTAAAATGTTGCCCTTAGTGTGTAACATAGAAGGTTATGAAATAAACGATTTTTCATTTTCATTTATCTCTCAATGGAATAGAGAAGTAATATTGTATTTGGGGTATCGTATACACTTGTGCACTATAACGCCATGCAATGCTCATTTCGATAGTCTATATATATATATGTGTATATACATAATTTCATAGTATTGTAATATTTGCACTTCAGAAAATGACGCCAATTTTTGAAGTTAGTTTAAGCCGATGGTCGATGGATTAGTAATTATGTGGTTTTTCATGGGCATCGGTTGTAACATTTATGTTTTGAAACTTACATATTTTATAAAAAGTATATATGTCATCTTTGATGGTAAGGCTTAATGATCTCTGTGTTGAAGAAATGTCACTCTTTTTCCTTTTGGCGATGGCGACGATGGATATATTTGCGATTTAATTGTAACAGAGTTTATATCTTGCCTGAATGGAAATCTCATTAGTTGTCTGTACCTTTTCGGAGCTCTACCCCTTTTAACTTTTTATTTTTGTCATTAAACACTTTATTCTTCAAATATGATTTGTGAGGAATGAATAACAATCCGTCTGGGTGGAACAATTATATGTATAAAGGACCATCTAAGTTGCAGCCGGGAGTCTCGGACAACTGCCAGGTAAGACTTCGTGCCCTCACTTTATACTAACCAATAACAGAAACTGTATTAATTCCATTGTTGTTCTTGTACTACTTCAAGTCTGTCCTAGATTGTGAATGTGTGGAAAGACCAATTGAATAAATGTATTTAAAAGTTTAAGTAAGCCTTTTACAGTCTCTTAACCCCCAGAAGTCCTTTTATTTTAATGTAAACTGTAACACGGTAGTAGTCAAAAGCCCCCTATTCTATTCTAATAAGAGTGAAACGTATTTAGTATCAGATACAATGAGATCCGTCTTACTCCTTTGTCTCCACTGCTCCCTCAATAAGCCAAAGGAATATTAGGAAGCGCACGTAAAGAAAACAATTGGCGATATAGTACTGGCTGACTAGTGAGTCATTTTCATCACTGCAACAGGGGTTGCCATCTAAATTATGTAATAAAATAAGTAGCTTTTATTTAACATATCATCGTACAAATTATATTAGGAATGACGTTTAGACCATTGCTAAGAGGGTAGACAGACATCGATTGGGACTCGTCGCATCGCGCACCAAAGATACACTACGGAGACGTAACATGCGATTTTATTCCCTTTGAGTTTTATTCCAAGTTGATGTACATTTTTTTTGAATATATATTCTTTAAGAATACCAACTGAAATATTTTTGAGCCAAGAGTGATGAAAAAATTTCAAAATAAACTCGGTTGCAATGCAGATATCATACAGAAAAGTCGCTTTTTATGTGTTTTCGACGTATCTCTCGCTCATACGTTACCGCTCTAAAATGACGTTCGATGTGCGTGTTAGGTGGTCCTATAAAACCTCAATTATGAATATTTATGGACGTCGATAGTCTCCAAGAGGCTCCGACAGCTTCTTTGACCGCTCAGTTCAGCTGGCGCTGCTACGTCAAGCTACCGTTCCTATCTAATTAATGCAAAGGGGAGATAAGAGATCTTTGTATTTCATATTACTTTTATCAGTGAATTTGATTTTTCAATCCCGGTCTATTGCATCACTTGTGGTTTGTGATTTCCGGTGGCCCATTTACGGGGGGGGGGGGGGGAAGTTATAGGAGGGCAACGCATCTGCGTAACAATCATGCGAATATCCATCGGTCGGTCGGCGTCGGTAGTCATCAAAAGGTTCCAATGGCTCGTTTTGCTATTAAAAAAAACATGAGACCCATTTCTTTTTCATATCTATTTAAAGGCTAACACATAATAAGAAATACATAAAGGCTAATACAAAAATAATTATAAACTTAACTCTAAATCCCATATATATAACGAGTGGATAACAAAACTTAAGAATCTGTCACTATATTCTAATTTAAAATTAGAACTAACAATATTATGTATAAAAAATAAAAGTTCAGCTTTATTACATTTAGTGTCCATCCTAAAATCTTGTCGGAGAAATTCGTTTCTATCATATTCTATAAGAAGATGATATAAGTCTTCATGTAGGTTGCGTGTTGTACAGTTTGCGTTGGTAATTTTATCGTTAAGAAAATTATTCAGTGGAATGTGATCGGAACGAATGCGAAAACAGCGCCTTAAATCTATTTTGCAGATTATGATACCTGTCTCTCACTTAATTTGAATGTCTTACTTGAATGATAACCAGACTGTCACGTTTCATGTGGTCTCTGAGTTTTCAGTGACATGATGAAGAGAAAACAGGGAAGCGGGGTATCACGTCAGGCTAGCGAGTACTTGCATATCTATGGACATCGGTAGTCACCAGGTTCAGAACGCTGGTCTAAACAAAGCAACAAAAGTGTTAGTGAGACTGAGACAAACACGCTACTTCTACGTTCTTACTCAGTGGGAAGGGGAGAAAGGGGAATATTTTGATTTTTTTTTCTGAGGGACCTATTACTGATGGCGGCACTGTTGCCCTCGCCCCTACAGTTCGTCGGGTCTACGGAAGACTTTTTGTCTTCAGGCGGAATATTTTGACATCCCCGCATTGCCTTTATCTGTGCGTTTGACACTCCTATAAATGACGGCCCCTATTCATACTACAATTGACATGTAAATAGCCTGTTGAATGAGCCCATCTATATTTATAGATTTAAAATTGGCGTCGAGGAAGCAATTATGAAATTTACTCGTTCATTATCATCATCACTATCAGCCCTTACACAATACGTCTAGACGTATTAAATGTTGCTTAATTGAAGATTTTGTTCCCTCAATGAATGTACACATAATACACTATACTACACACAGAGAAAATTGGAGACAAATAGCAAAAGCTGCAATCAACAACGGAAAATCGTCTATGGTATGCCACCAAAAAGAAGGAGGATGGAAGATAGTTAGTAGTCTATCTTCAATTCTATTCTATAACGAATAATATTACTATATTATTAGGATGTTATACAACGTCGATATTCCTTCTCTAAGATTTAGACTTATCTGCAAAAGTAAGTAGTTACAAATTATTTCATACGTCTCCATTAAGGACGCAAGCTTAGTAAATAGTGAATGGCAGTCATAATGATGTTGGGCTTGTCATCGACTGTCCTGACGTAAGGGCCTGCCCTTACATATTGATATGATTATTTTAAGTCAACTTATGCAAATATCCTAAATAAACCAAAACTGTCCTGTATCCTGTATGTATTAAGGAGTCAAACAAGCAGTCGGACTCTTACAGTGACCACCGATAGCCATAAACATCCTCATAGAAACGGGATGCCATCCATACACAATGTAGAAACTACACTACTTCTTACTAAATCATACAAAAGGGCAGCAACATTTCTTCATCATCCTGCTCTGTCAGTGAAGTACTTCTCTTATCGTGCTGGCGCTTTTTTAAAACTTCAGTTGATATAGTTGTTAGATAAATTTTACGTCTCTAAGCTAAAACTCTGTTCTCAACTCGTATCTCCATTTCTTACTAGCGGCGGTTCTCTAACGTTTCCTTTCTGGAGTGTGATACAAATTAATGGAGCACTTAAACGAAAACAGGCACACACTTAAATGAAGACACATATTCAAAGAGTGACGTAGCTTTTCTAGAAGCCGTTCACGCAAAAGAGTTTCAACCCTCGCTAACCACATGAAGATAAACATTTAATACGTAAAATTTTCCACTTCTAAGGGAACATATTGTAAGGGTGGTCAACAAATATTTCAACTGCGCATTACATTTGAACATACGAAATACGTAAATGCTTTTTCTTGCTTTGATTATTTCGTCACTAATAACACCTGCCATTTTTACGTTCCACGGTCGAGCGACTCCTCCTTTTACAATAATTGTATAAGGGGTATCAATTATTCCTTTACTATCGGCTATGATTTACTACATTTACTGCACTCACTACATTCACTACACACTACATTCAGTTACTGAATAGGAACGTGTAGGTAGCGTGCCAGATTCAGTCTTACTAACATTTTTATTGCATTGTTTAAACAAGCATTCTGAACCTGGTGACTACCGATGTACATAGACATGTATGTACTTGCTAGGCTGACGTGATGGATCTGCTTTCTCTCGTTCCTCTCCATTGGGTCAGTGAGAACTCACAGACGAAATTAAACAGGACATTCTCAATAATAATGTCTCAATTCTGATATTTGACATTAAATTGCATTACAAACCATAGACACCAGATACAAATAATATTTCTGTGCAGTAAACAAAATATAAAAATTAAAGTAAACAATAAGTATCGAAAAATACTTACTGCAATTATTGAAAACGGTGTTCGTAATTGGAATGATACGTAGTTTTAATTGCGAGTTTTGCCAACACTAGTGCTGGCCAGAAACAAGTTCAGGTGTAACTTAAACATCGACACTACATCTGAACCGAAGACAAATGAGCTTACTAAACTGTACGTCGTGATTGTACCTGGGTTGTCTGTTCGGGTAACAAATGTCTGACATTTGACTCTAAGTATTTAAAAGTGAACTCAGTAGTTAATTTGAGTAGCATTAAACATATACGCGACTTTAAATAGTGAAATTTATTGGGTTCGATTCACAGGAATCACAGGAAGCTCTGAAAGTTTTGTAATAGTTAGGTTAGGTTAGTTTTTTCAGTTCACTACGTTTTATCTTTTTTGGCATCTGATAGTAAAATTTATTAGTGACAAGCATGTATATAACCGCAAATCGTAAATATGCGTAGAATTTTCATATTTAACATAGATTTATTATGCAACCCATACATGTATCCTCATATTTAACATAGATTTATTATGCAACCCATACATGTATCATCATATTTAACATAGATTTATTATGCAACCCATACATGTATCATCATATTTAACATAGATTTATTATGCAACCCATACATGTATCATCATATTTAACATAGATGTATTATGCAACCCATACATGTATCATCATATTTAACATAGATTTATTGTGCAACCCATACATGTATCATCATATTTAACATAGATTTATTATGCAACCCTTACATGTATCATCATATTTAACATAGATTTATTGTGCAACCCATACATGTATCATCATATTTAACATAGATTTATTATGCAACCCATACATGTATCATCATATGATCAATAATTCTTGAGCCTTGATCATGATACGCTCGAGGGATGATTTCTTTCTTCTAATTATTAGGTTAACTTTATAGCCAAATGCCATGCTGCAATCCAAAAAAATATTTTAGTTTTTCTGTAATTTCTTAAATTAGTATAAGTAAATGATGTAATTGATAGGCCAATAAAATATTCATTAATATTCAATATTTGAAACAAACCGAATATGTTGGAAAACACTGGTTGTTTAAGTAATTGAATATTTTTCATATAAAATTTTCTCCGCTTATAAATAATAACTCCAATGTGAAGAATAATATTTGTATTAATTATATTTTTCGCAATCTTTGATAAACTCAACTGCTACACTTTGTATGTTGCCGTTTGTGAGTCGGCGCCAAATCCTATATCATTAGAAACGATATAGTACAACCGACACGTTTGACGATTCCTATTTCTATTGAAGGAATGTGACACCCCTAAGAGGCGTTCGTTAGTCTGTATAGTCGGACGCGTAAGTCGCGGCGCAGAGCCACTAACTGACTGTGGCCTCATCTGTAGTGACAGCGTTATTGAAGGAATGTGACACCCCTAAGACGCGTTCGTTAGTCTGTATAGTCGGACGCGTAAGTCGCGGCGCAGAGCCACTAACTGACTGTGGCCTCATCTGTAGTGACAGCGTTATTGAAGGAATGTGACACCCCTAAGAGGCGTTCGTTAGTCTGTATAGTCGGACGCGTAAGTCGCGGCGCAGAGCCACTAACTGACTGTGGCCTCATCTGTAGTGACAGCGTTATTGGTGTCGTTTGATGCCAGTGATACAGTCAATGCAGTGGCTTCACTAAGAGCTTGAGCTAACACCTCCATGTCATATGTTGTCAGATCGCAAATATGAAACAATATCGGAATATAACAATATCAAAATGTCTTCAATACAGAATCCTTCTTACCAAATGCCAGTATCAATCACCAGTCATCCCAATGGCAAAAATATATATAACACCATTTTCTATGGCAGGGAAATATCTAATGTCATGTGGCGGAATTTATTTCTATTGGAACAAATACACACGCAAACACACGTACATTGTGTTGTCGTCACCTTCACGATCATCAGTCTTGTCCACTCATACATTTATATCGTAACTACCTAAAACACACAAACTATATTTTCTATTTACTAGCC